>JAYESA010000002.1:170318191-170472324 GCA_036927795.1 Iris macrosiphon
GATGGGAAGCGGCTGCAACATACCTGCAGTCCTTTGGTGCTCGGCCTTCACCTGCTGGCAGACTAAGCATTTTGCCACAAAGCGGACAATCTCCCTTTTCATTCCATGCCACCAGTAATATTGTCTTAAGTTCCGGTACATCTTGGTTCCTCCTGGATGAACCGAGTATATGGAGCTATGGGCTTATGTCATCAATTCCTGCCTTAATTCTCCATTTGGAACACATAGGCGATTTCCGCACCTTAATGTTCCGTCCTCGTGGATGCGAAGTCCCGTCTGCAGGCCTGCTTCTGTTCTCTCTTTCAGCCTTCGAAATCTGGCATCATTAGGCAAAGCTTCCTTGATTCTCTCCACCAGCGATGACTTCACTTCGAGGTTAGCCAGCAAACCATTTTGTCCAGGTAGAACAACCTCTATCTGAAGATCTTGCAAGTCTTATAATAGTTGAGGCTGCTCCGTTAAGAAATAAGCCGAGGGTTTTCTGCTGAGGGCGTCGGCTACAACATTTGCTTTCCCCGGGTGGTACTGCAGATCGATGTCAAAGTCCACCATCAACTCAAGCCAGCGCCTTTGCCTCATGTTGAGCTCCTTCTGTGTAAAAATATACTTCAAGCTCTTATGATCAGTAAATATCTTGACCTTCTCTCCATACAGATAATGTCTCCAGATCTTCAATGCAAAAATTACTGCAGCTAGCTCCAGGTCGTGTGTTGGGTAGTTCTTCTCGTGGACCTTCAGCTGCCTCGATGCATAAGCGATAACCTTGCCATGTTGCATCAAGACACAACCTAGTCCACTACCGGACGCATCACTGTATACAACAAAACCTCCTGACCCTGAGGGAAGAGTCAAGACTGGTGCTGTTATTAGACGCCTCTTCAATTCTTCGAAGGCATTCTGGCATTCTTCCGTCCATATAAACTCCTGATCCTTCCGTGTCAGCTTAGTCATCGTCTCTGCGATCCTTGAAAAATTTTCTACGAACCGTCGGTAATACCCAGCAAGTCCAAGAAAACTTCTCACTTCCGCAACAGAGGTAGGGGTAGGCCAGGTCTCTATAGCAGTGACTTTCTCTGGGTCCACAGACAGTCCTTCACCCGAGATAATATGCCCTAAGAATGGCACCTTGTCCATACAGAACTCATATTTGCTGGGTTTGGCATATAGCTTCTCCCTTCTCAATGTTTCTAGCACAATTCTAAGGTGTTCCTCGTGCTCTTCATGGTTCTTGGAGTAGACTAGGATATCATCAATGAATACCACCACGAACTTATCCAAATACTGATGGAAGACCCCGTTCATCAAACTCATAAATACGGCGGGTGCGTTGGTTAAACCAAACGGCATAACTAGGAACTCATAATGCCCATACTTAGTTCTGAAGGCCGTCTTTAGGATATCTTCTTTCTTCACCCTAATCTGGTGATAACCGGATCTAAGGTCAATCTTTGAGAATACCTTAGCACCATTCAATTGGTCAAACAAATCATCAATGCGTGGTAATGGGTACCGGTTCTTAATAGTTACAGCATTAAGGGCTCTGTAATCAATGCACAGCCGTACTGATCCGTCCTTCTTGGGTACAAAAAGTATAGGTGCTCCCCATGGTGAAACACTAGGTCGGATAAATCCTTTCTCCAGAAGGTCGTCAACTTGTGTTTTCAGCTCCACTAACTCCTTAGGTGCTAGCCGATATACCGATGAAGTGATAGGTTCGGCTCCTGGAGTTAGGTCTATTGTGAATTCTATCTCCCGATCAGGTGGTAAACCTGGAAGATCGTCGGAAAACACATCCACAAATTCCGTTATGACTCTTGGGTAACTTGAATCTTCTTCTACAGTCAATACCCTAAGAGTTGGCTGGACCCCTTGTTCTACAGCTCTTCGTAGAAATTCAAACTCAGGAAGGCTAGGGGGTCTAAATATCACTTTTTCAAGCCGGAAATCCAGTGTCGCATGGTACTGACTTAACCAGTCCATACCAAGTACAACATCGTAATCAGGCATAGAAAAGATCAGGAATTGGGCTCGCATTACTCGGCCACAGACCACTACCGAACATGATCTACAAGTATCACTAACCGGGATAATTCCACCTCCCGTTAGAATTCTCTTCATCTTCGAGAGAGGTGCGGTAGCTATTCTATGGATGGCTACGAAGCTAGCAGCAATAAATGAATGCGAAGCTCCAGAATCAAATAATGCTACAGCAGGAATTGAAGCTACTAATATGGTACCTGCTATCACTTCGCCTGCAGTAGCTTCCTCAGTGACTGCTAGTGCATATGCCTGACCTCGTCCCTGAGCGGGACCCCTTTGCTGACGAGCTTGTTGGAACAATGCTGCCTGAGGTGGTAGAGGTGGCCTGGCTCCTCCAGGCCTTGTCTGAGTTGCTCCCCCAGCTGGAAGAGCTGCAGGTGGAGCTGGTCGATTCGGAACTCCCTCTCGACGTTCCGAGCAGTCCTTTGAGAAGTGTTGTCCAGATCCGCAAACCAGGCAGAGTCCCAGCTTGCGTCGACATTCCTTTTCAATATGTCCTACCTTCCTGCAGTAATGGCAAGTAGGCAAGTTCTTAGTTGCTGCTCTTGGAGGCGGGCTCTTCTGGGGCCGTTTAGCAGATTCCCCTGGTGATGACTTGGACGGTGCTGAGGAGAAGGAATGTTTCAGGCTTGATTCCCTCCGAGTAACGCGCTCCAGCCGACGTGCTGCAGCTAGGACGTCGGTGTAAGAGGTGGGCGCGACCGATCCGATTAACTTCTGAAGCTCGAACCTGAGCCCATCAAAGAACTTTTCCGCCTTCTCCTCTTCGGTAGGAATTAGCGAAGGGGCGAAGCGGCTCAGGCGAATGAATTCAGCGTTATATTCCTCCACCGTCATGTTGCCCTGGATCAGGCGGTTGAATCTGTCTCGGAGTTCTGACCGAGCCACAGCAGGGATGTACATTTCCTGGAAGAGTCTGGAGAACTCCTCCCAGGTAACCTGATCATGTCCGAGCCTTCTTTCTTCGGACAACCACCAATGATGTGCGTTGTCCGTCAGTTGCATCCTGACGGCAGTCATCCATTTGTCCCTTGGTAGTTCGGCGGCCTCCAACTGATGCTGTGTGTTTGTAAGCCATTCATGCACTTCAGTTGGTCCTTCCTTGCCCGAGAAGGTACGGGGCTTGAGTTGACGGAAATCCGTGATAGATCCCGTCGCTGGCCGCCTATTTGGTGGATTTGCATGTTCTAATGCTGCGACTAGGCTGTTCCTTAGGTTCTCGGCCTCTCGGCGTTGGGTCTCCTGTTGGATCTGTTGTTGTGCCTGCATCATGGCGTAGAACATCTGGAACATTTGCTGGCCGTCCATTGCCTGTCCTGGGGGAAAGACAGGCATCGCAGGAGGGAACTGGAGAGGAGGCGGGATGTTATCACGCCTGAACCTGGAACTTGGCTGGCCAGTTTGATTGCTCTGAGAGGATTGTCCTCTGGTATCTGGCGTCGTTCCAGCTTCGCAGGTAAACCCTGCTTCAGTCGGTGTACCCAAGGGGGTCTCGTCACCACTTCTGGGATCCATAACTCTGCACCAAAAGGAAACAATGAGAACGCACAGAGGAATCAAAACAGGATGCAATTCAAGCAATTAAATTGAATTCGACATAGAGTTCAAAAATGATTCAATCAATGGATGAGATCCTATAACCTATCCTATTGCAGGCCTGTCCGGTCCCTAAGTTGAAACCGAATAATTTAGTCAGGACCTGCATGGGCCACCACAAAAACCATGTCACGCCCCAGTCCCAAAATGCCGAGGGACTGGAGATGCCTGGCAATGGCCAGCAGCACGCACCGATGGATAACCCAATTTAATGGAGCCATAAGGGCGTACTTAAGCTGTAAATAAGGTCTACTACAACAAGTCACACTAATCTCATCCATAAAGAAATAACTGCATAATGGAATGGAAATAAGTAGCAACAATAATCACAGCAAGTCAGTCGGAGAAACAATCTGACTTAAGTCTGAATAAACTGGCTCTATAGGCCAGGAACAAGAGATAAACATGAAATAAATACTGAGTACTGGAACAGGCACTCAGGAGAAGTCTTCGGCAGTCACCTCGTCTTCAGTGTTTGGTTCTATTCCAGCAATAGCTTCAGCTCCTGTCCCGTATACCTCGGGATACTGCTCCTCAGCTAAACCTGGGGACATAATCAATTCCAGGTTCTCAGTGGACATAGCAAGGCACAAAATAAAACAAGCCAATTGAATAAGCAGTGCAATAAATAAATGAACAGCAGGGTAAACTAAGTAACCATCTATGTGATATGCAAATAAGAGCAACACTATTACTCAGGCTGAGACCGCTACAAGCTCTGTGTCGGGGAGCCGGTAGCAGTAATAACACGTAAAGGGTCTAGCTCTGCTGGAGAGTCTACAACCTCACAATAATAGTAGATATATATGTAGAACAGCCTGTAGCCTGTGTGTCTCTCCCCACCCAATGTAATCACGCAAGCCATGACCATAACGTCTCATGTCCATGTCAGCGGGATTATAACTAATGCAACAAGTCATACTGTCTATAAATAAATGTCTCTATCAAGTCATGTATCCTATACAGAATCACCACGAATATCTCAGGAGGATTCTGTCCATGATAGTGTCAAGTGTCCTGGGTTGTAGGGTACTTGATAGGTCAAGTACAAAGTAAAGGGATCGTAAATCCATCTCTAAATGACGAACCCAACACCGCGTACGGTGTCGGCACCCGACTATGATCGGACACTAGGTACGTCATACGTTCCCTAGGTTAAGCAGTTTAAATTAGTTTATATAAATTTTCACAAGAAATCCAGCAGAGTATTTTTACAGAAAATATAAAAATAATGACTGCAAGTTTGGCAAGGTGCACTTGCCTGAGGTTTGAATTCCACTTAGGTCCTGGTTTCGGAAATTTCCAGAGATGTCTCCGAAAGCTGAAATAAATAGTACCATCACGCTCAGAAGGTGTCAAACAGCTAAGAACGCCTGTCCTTGGGTCCAATTTGGAGACAAGGGCAAAAACGGCAATTTCGGGCTAAAACGGGGTCCACCGGTGGGCCTGCTTTGCACCGAAAAATGTGTCAGGGTCAACGGTCTCCAAATTCACCAAACTTAGTGTCAACAGGTCAGGAACGCTGATACGAACCCAACAGAACTTTCAGATTTGAATTCCGATGAGCCGATCACGAAATCGCCCGTCGAGCGGGGCCTGTGGGGCCCACGACACGCGATTTTATCAACGTTCTCAGAATCGAACCAAACTTGACCCACAGGACCAACGTATCACTACGAGTCCGATGGCACAAGTTTCGTCTCGATCTGACGTGTGTGCACGAAGTTAGGGTGAATTACAGAAAAGTCGGATACTGGCGATGTCCGCGGATACGCGTTGATTCCGGTGTGCACGCACACCCGAATCAGCTTCCGCAAAATCCCACACATCCGTGTCAACGACGCGCACGTATCTGTGAAGACCGCACGCGACCAAGTCATCCCGTTTGGCGGAACGCACTCAGTTCCGGGGTGAAATAGGGTCTGGTTTTTCCTGTTTTTGGATCGCGGTGTGCGATCACCACAGGACGCGATGCCCCGAGCGGTTTGTCCGGGCACCGAGAGGGTCATACAGGCTTCGCGTAGAAATTTACAGAATCGAAAACAGAGATCCGAGGTGCAAGTTACGAGTACCTGAAGGGGACCCGAGAAACCGGGTTTTGAACTGTGTCCGACACGCGAGTTCGTGTCCTGGGTTGTGTCCGGCCTAGGACTGGGCTGTGTTCGCGTGTCCGGGGCTGCGCTGGAGGAGCGCTGGACGGTTGGCGAGGCGTCGTCGACCTAGGGCGGAGCTGGCAGGGGGTCGTCGACCGGCTAGGGCGGCGCCGAGGGGGTCGGGGAGCTAGGGATGGCCGGCGTCGGGTCCGCCTGGGGGTTTATCCGCCTGGGGAAGGTCGGCTCGGCCTGGGGGAGGAGAAGGAAGAGGAAGGGCAGCCGTGGTCGGCGCTTGAGGTGCGTTGGTTGGCGGGCTCAGGTGAGGTGGTGGCCGGAGTCGGGGTGGTTAGGGTTCGGGTTTGGGGGGAAGGGAGGCGGAGAAGAGGGGGTTAAATAGGGGTCGAGGGAGGGCTGGCCGGGGACGATGTGACGGAGAGGTCAGAGGGGTCGTGGGGGAGGCCAGGCGGTTCTCCGGCCACGTCGCCGGAGAACGCGGCGGAAACCGCGGGGAGGCGTGGGGTCGAACGTGGGAGGGGAGAGGGTGAGGGAGATGCGGGTCGGGTCGGGCGTGGATCCGGGTTGGCGGACCCGCCCGACCCGCTAAGCCAAGGGGGCTGGGCTGGGTTCAACGGGCTCGGCCCACTGGGCCGGGCCGGGCCCAAAACCAAAATATAATTAAAATATTAATAATAATAATAATAATAATAATAATAATAAATTAATTTAATTAGAAATTAGTTTTTAGGCTTTTAAAAAATAGGTCTGAGGCCCAATAAAATCTCAGAAAATTATCCTAAGTCCGATTTTCTATTTTACATCAAAAAATCATATTTTTATTTCTGTTTAATGTTAGTTATTGGTAATTAAAAATTACAAACTCTCTACAGGGTCTATGTAAATTCCTGAAAAATTGCATATAAATTCCAAAAATTGATTTTAAAAATCTAAAAATTTAGGGTGTTTAGATTATTCATTCTATTTCATTTCCTAATTAGAATTCTTCTCAAAATAGTTCATCCCTCCATCAATTTTTTTCATAAATTCCTCTCAAATGTACGCATCCTCAACATCTAAGAAGACTAGAAGCTTGAGTTGGCAAGAGCATTTGGAGAGGAAGGCTTTGGACAAGAGGCTTGTGTCCTATTGTGTCCATCTTGGCTTGCATTGAGAATCCATCTCCCAATAGATAAATTCTGAGATTCCCTCTCTAATTAGGTTCTAATTATTGTATTTAATCATTAGGAACCTACCAATACATTAGGGCTACCCATGGAAAGACGTTTTGACTTCTAATAAACTCTATCGTGACTCCTACATTGACTTTTGTGGCCAATTGGAAGAAATTAGAGTTTGGGCCATTAGGTGAATGTCTTTTTAGTAATTTTAGAGTGAGCTTCATGATTTACAAGGGTGTACGGTGTCCATAATTGGATATGGAGTATGTGTATCATGATACGTCGTGATACGGTATCGTAGGAAGGGTATTTGCATGTATATTGGGTCCTAGCATGTCTATTTTCTTTAATTCCGTTAGAATAGTTATTTTTAGCTCTAATGGTATTATATTTCAAATATTATATGTGTTCTTATGATATTGGGTGTGTATCATGGTAGGGGGAGGATGTTTGGCGATGGTATCACAAGTATCATGCACGATAATTGTGTGTGTTGTGATACCCACCAAGTGTTTGATAATTTGTCATTATATTATTGATTGTAGGTTGTGTTGAGGTAGTGATGATGGTGTAATGATGAAGGGTGGGTGTATCACTAGGTATCATGGGCATGCTAGTGTGTATATGAGTGTATGGTGTGTGGAGTTGGGTCGAGGTGTCAGTGAGGTGAGTGTATATACAAGTTGTCATACCTGATCCCAAATTCAGTATTTCTTGAATTTCTAGAATTTAATTTTTCTTGATTATGTATTCTTGTTTTATTTCATATGTTAGTTCATGTCATTTATTATTATTTTATTTTTGTTTCTGTTATTGAAAAAGACTACCCGAGACCAGTAGAATATCCATTGGCATTTTTATAGACCCGGTTTAGGACCCACATGTAGAATAGACCCTTGATTTGGTTCATTTTGGGTGAACCCATGACTAAACCCTCTCTTCTCCTCTCTTAGTATATATATGACTTTTCTCTCTCCTCTCTTTCTTTTTCTTTATTTATTTTCTCCTCTCCCTCAAGCTCCCCCTAAAACCCTAATCGTAGAGAAAGTTGTTGCGACTGGACCGTGCGAGGTAGAGGCTAGGAGCCACCCATGGCAAGTACATCTTGCTCAATGGTAAAATCTTGGATTTTTGGATTTTTTTATATATGTTGTTATTTTGAAAATATATTTGATGGAAAATATTCTCCTTGAGTTGCTGATCATGTTTAGTTATTGGAGTTTTAGATTTTTATGTATAGATTTTTATAGATCTGAGTTTCAAGTTTAGGGTTTTTATGTGTTCTATGAATTTTTCTTGTTTTTGATCTATTAAAACTTAGTGTTTTTGAAAAAAATAGTTATTCCTTATGTTCGAGCTTTTCATTTTGAGCATTTCGGCTTTTGTTTCACTTAATTTGGAGTTAAAATAGAGTTTTTATGAAGAAAATAAATTTTTGGATTTTTGGAGTTTCGGCCATGGCTGAACTTGCTGTTGGAGAAGACGAAGTCTTCATACAGCCAGCGAGCCATGTGGTCGAGAGTGCTGTCACGCCCCGATTCCGTGGAATCGATAGTCGTCCCCCGGACGTGACCGCCGTGCGGGCCTAGGTTGCGCTCCGCACAAGGCTAAGTATTTTTGTTTCGCATAGCGAGCACATATTCAGAGTACGCAGATAATTGAACACAGATTGAAACATGGAAAAGTTCTCTTTTATTGATAATATGAACATCTATTACAAACTCCTTGAACTGAGTCATAAGGATTGCCTCTATGGGCTTACAAAAGTATTGACACAAAATGAGATAGCAGTCCTGTACATTACATCCCTTACTAAACTCAAAATGTAAGACCTTGGGACGGAACGACTGCCTTGCCACGAAGCTGCATGATTGCTTGGGTGGCTAGCTTCTTCTTCAAAATGTTTCTTCTTCAAAATGCTTCAAGGTGGCACGGTCGAGGCGTGCCTACAGCTGGACTGGATTGGGGGTTTGTCTCCTGCTCCTCGCTCGGTTCTTCCTAGCGCGGGGAACCTGTTTCAACGAGGGTCAGTACATCGAAACGTACTGGTGAAGGCAAGCTATCCCAACTATACCAATCAACACGTTGATTTAATGAAGCATGCATATTTGTGGGTTTCTATCTTGCCTTAGTTCATTTTACAACAAGACATAGATATAGAATCATTGAAATGACTCGTCACCGTTCGGTGACATTTACCTGTCCGTCTGAACCACCTGCACAATACTTACCTTGCCTTTCCTGTCAAGAAGACACAAGTTAGTTTCCACAGGTTTAAATATACGAGGGGATCACTGGCACGTTGCCATAATGGACGGGCTAGTCTCAGTACGGAGTGCCATGCGACGCATAGATCAGGACGTCTCAAGGCATTCCGTCCTATAGCAGGCGACTATCATGAGTTCCGTCCGGATCGGATCGGTGCCAGTGCCCCAGCGACCGTCCGCAGGAACTAAGACCTTGTGCACAAGTTGTCCGTGATCAACGCAGTACACTAATATTAGCAATCGAGGCAAAACAGGATATATCAGGAGCAGGGCAGTACGGGGCAAGATTTACTTTTGCATAGCCTATCTGTTCAGTTTATGGCATTGAAAATGTGTTCTATACATAGCACAGTTCTAAGAAGAAATATACATTCTAACTTACATTTATGCATATGATGAACATTTCCAAACGAGCAAGCATATAAGTAAGTAACCGTTCGTAAGTTTCATTTGACAAGCAATATTTCCCAAGTCTATTCCCTTATTATCTTGATATCTTTTAGTATTTACTTGGTATCGTCTGATCGGGGCAAGCACGAACACAAGAATTAGATGTGAAGACTAGCAAGTAGGGCTAGCTAATCGGGTTGGTAGCCACTCACTTTTAGTGGTTGGAAGGAGGAAGGAAGGAAGTGATTTAGGAGTCCGCTTGAGCGACGCCTAGTGCTGGATCACCTGTATTGACACGAACAGCTGATCAGTACTTCTTCCTCTCTTTCCATTATCGGAATTGAAGTGCAGTCCTAAGAACGAAAGCAATGAAATCCATCGAAACCGTTCAAGAAAACCCAAACAAATCCGAAATCCAACTCAAGGCACGAAAGCAACAAGCGACAGCGAAAACTAGGCAACAAAAGAATGCAGCGGAGAGGTCCCTCCTGACTCTGCCGCTAAGTCGATCCTTGGGGCGCGGTCCACTGAATATGGGAATCGATTCCGAAGAAACAAATCCAAAACGAGGACGAGTTCTTAATTCAATCTATCCCGATCGAACGATACCGTCTTAGTATTTCTTAGCCGCGCTCCCCGAATAGGGGGAACGGGGCACCACATCCTACCCAACCAATTGGAAGTTTCGTCCCGAAACTTAAGGAATAAAACCTACCACTAGGAAATAACGAGGGGAACCGTTCCCTCATATCAGATTCAAGCTCCCAAGTAGATTCTTCGACTGAGTGATTCCGCCAAAGCACGCGCACTAGAGGAACCGAACGAGTCCGAAGCAGCTTTTCTTTTCTATCCAAAATTTGCACAGGCTGTTCTACATACGTCAAGTCGGCTTGTAGGTTCAGTTGTTCCAGGTCTACCACATGACTCGGGTCGTACACATATTTCCTAAGCTGTGAAACATGGAATATATCGTGTACGTCGGATAGGGATGGTGGTAGAGCAATCTGATATGCAACTGAGGCAACCCGCTTTAGTATTTCGAACGGGCCGACAAATCTTGGACTTTGCTTTCCTCTTGCTCCGAACCTGCTGACTCCTCGCATGGGCGAGACCTTGAGGAATACTCGGTCGCCTACTTGGAACTCTAGCGGTCTTCGATGTGTGTCCGCGTAGCTCTTTTGGCGGCTTTGAGCTACCTTCAATCTATCCCGAATCAGCCGGACTTTCTGGACGGTCTGCTCGACGAGCTCAGGGCCAAGTATTTGTCGTTCCCCAACTTCGTCCCAGCAGATAGGAGATCTACACTTCCGCCCGTATAACGCCTCATACGGCGCCATTTGAATGCTCGATTGATAACTATTGTTGTAAGCAAATTCAGCTAAAGGTAGATGAAGGTCCCAACTCGTCTTCAAGTCCAAAGCGCAGAGTCGCAACATGTCTTCGAGGATCTGGTTGACACGCTCGGTTTGGCCGTCGGTCTGTGGATGGTAGGCGGAGCTAAACTTCAACTTCGTCCCCATTGCTGACTGCAGGCTTCCCCAGAAACGTGATATGAATCGACCATCTCGATCGGAGACTATGGTTACGGGCACGCCATGGAGTCGAACGATTTCGTTGAGATATATCTGAGCCAGGCGGTCGGCACTCCAAGTAGATTTGATAGGCAGAAAGTGAGCTGACTTGGTGAGTCGATCGACGATAACCCAGACTGCATCATGTCCCCGTTGCGTCCTCGGCAAACCAACGATAAAATCCATCGTTATATCATCCCATTTCCACTCCGGAATAGCAAGGCTCTGCAGTTCTCCGCCTGGTTTCTGGTGTTCGGCCTTTACTCGTTGACAAGCCATGCAATGCGACACAAACTGCGCCACATCCTTTTTCAAGCCGTGCCACCAAAACGTCGTACGAAGATCCCGATACATCTTTGTGCTACCCGGATGAGAAGTATAGCTAGAATAGTGGGCTTCCGTGAGTATCTCTTCCCTGAGGGCCGCGTCGCTTGGAACGCACAGTCTTCCCTTCACTCGAAGCATCCCATCCGTGCTTACCGCAAAGTCGGACGCCTTCCCTGCTGAGATAAGAGCATGAATCTTTTGCAGGAATGGGTCGTCCTTCTGAGCGGTCTTTACTCGTTGTAACAAGTCGGGTTCGAGGCGCAGTTGTGATACTTGCGCCCACTTTGTGTATCTGATTTTCAAAGTAATGCCCAGTGATTCAAGATCCCGGCGCAGCCTATCATCAATAGCCAAATTTCCTGCAAACACTCGACTCAGCGCGTCAGCTACGACGTTTCCTTTGCCAGGCGTGTATCTGATCATGAGGTCGAAGTCGCTTAGGAGTTCAAGCCATCGCCGCTGCCGAAGATTCAAATCTTTTTGAGTGTACAAGTATTTCAAACTTTTGTGGTCCGTATAGATTTCACACGGCACTCCATAAAGATAGTGGCGCCACAGCTTCAATGCAAACACTACCGCGGCAAGCTCGAGGTCATGCGTTGGGTAGTTTTGCTCGTGAGGCTTTAGCTGTCTAGACGCGTAGGCGATCACTTTGTCACGTTGCATCAGGACACATCCTAGTCCCCTTCCCGATGCATCGCTATATATTTTGAAGTCATCTGGTCCATTTGGCAAAGTAAGGACCGGGGCGGAGACGAGGCGCTGCTTTAACTCCGTAAACGAAGCTTCACAGTCGTCCGTCCAAGTAAACTTTGGATGCATGAATGCTTATTTTCACATGTCCTTGAACACATTGTGCTTTCACTCGCTGAACGAATAAAAAACTCGCTAAGTCCAAAAGTAAGTCTATGTTGGACCCGTATGTAGAATGGACCCTTGGTTCAGTTCATTTTGGGTGAACTCATGACTAAACCCTCTCTTCTCCTCTCTTAGTATATATATGACTTTTCTCTCTCCTCTCTTTCTTCTTCTTCATTTATTTTCTCCTCTCCCTCAAGCTCTCCCTAAAATCCTAACCCTAGAGAAAGTTGCTGCGACTGGACCGTGCGAGGTAGAGGCTAGGAGTCACCCAAGGCAAGTTCATCTTGCTCAATGGTAAAATCTTAAATTTTTAGATTTTTATATATGTTGTTGTTTTAAAAATGTATTTGATGAAAAATGTTCTCCTTGAGTTGCTGATTATGTTTAGTTCTTGGAGTTTTGGATTTTGATGTATAGATTTTTGTAGATCTAAGTTTCAAGTTTAGGGTTTTTTTTTTATGTTCTATGAGTTTTCCTTAGTTTTGATCTATTAAAACTTAGTTATTTCAAAAAAATAGTTATTCCTTATGTTACAGCCTTTCATTTTGAGCATTTCGGCGTTTATTTCACTTAATTTGGAGTTAAAATAGAGTTTTTATGAAGAAAATAAATTTTTGGGCTTTTGGAGTTTCGGCCATGGCTGAACTTGCTGTTGGAGAAGACGAAGTCTTTATGCGACCAGCGAGCCATGTGGCCAAGAGTGCCATCCAGTCCGAAAGGGTTATGCGGCCTGAACTCTTGTCGCATGCTAACAGCATGCATCCATCTTGTTGGACGCATAACTGCCTATTTTCATATGTCCTTGAACACCTTGCGCTTTCACTCGCTGAACAAATAAAAAACTCGCTAAGTCCAAAAGTAAATCTATGCGGCCAGAGAGTCCATGCGGATAGTGGGTGCATGCGGCCAGAGAGTCCATGCGACATTGGGTGCATGCGGCCAGATGGTGCATGCAGCCAGTGAATCCATGCGGCCAGATAGTCCATCCGGCTAGTAGGTGCATGCGGCCAGAGGGTGCATGCAGCCAGTGAGTCCATGCGGCCAGTGGACGTTTCCGGCCAAGAATTCTTGTGTGCATTTTTGTGTTCCTTATTGATTAGTAATTCCTTTTAGTGATTATTGTTGTGTGCTTCCTTATGTCAATGTGACTTTATGATATCAGACAAGTTTTGTATATGAGTTCACAAGACAAGTGTATGTACAAGTTCATAATCCTCACGACACAGTAGAAATATTTGTGTATAAAAATCTATTGCATTTGGCATCGGACAATCAAGTGTGAGCATTGTCTAATCTATCGCGTGTCGCGAACACGATAACTCATGAAAAGCTCGTACTCGCGATTCGTCATCTTAGGGAGTTCTCAAGTGTCCATGACTCGAGAACTTGAAATAATTTAGTAATGATTAAACAAGATAAGATTTACATAGAGCATTTTTTGAGGAAAGAATATTGCGCTACCGGCTACCTCGATCCCCAAGGGCCCCATGCAGCATGAACAACCCTTCTAGGCAAGGACTCCATGACATACCAAGTTTACGCATGATGTGGCACATTAAGAGGCAAGTTTATTGTTTACAAGAAAAGTTTATGATTATACGACAAGTTTATGTTTACAAGACCTATTTTTGATTCACAAGTTTATGTTTATGCTTATAAGTTCAATTTCTATTTATGATAAGTAACAAGTTATGTTGTTGTATGGTTGAATGTTGTCACCACCCCATTTCCAGAGTCGGGTATTTTTTTTTAATTTAGTTAATTGTGTATTATTTATAATTAATTGTATTTATATTTAATTAATGATTGTATTATTTTTATATTGTTTGTTTTAGGATTTTGGCTAGCCTGGACCCATGTCAGACCCTAGTGGACCCATGTCCGACCCAGCCCACACCCCTGTGAGACTTATTTTTGGGTTTAGAATATTTATTATATTTTTAGTGGGTTAGTTGGAGAGATTTGGAGTTAGTTTGACTGCTTTTGGAACCCAAAACCCAAAACCGAGTTGCGAGAGGACATTTTGGACATTTGCCAACTTGTAACCCTTTATGTGTGTAGTGGCCGGCCCCCAAACCCTTCCCTACCCGTGTAAACACAGCACACAGCAGCCCCCCTTCCCATTTCCACTTCTTCTTCTTCTCCACTCATTTTTCTTCTTCCTTTCTCCTTCCTACTTCAAGTAAGTGTAAGCCCCATAAATTTCAGAATTATTAATTGGGGATTTTTCTGAAAATTTTTAGGATTTTTCTGATGATTAAAACCTAGGCGTTGGTAATTAAAAGATTTTTTATTCGGTTAATTCATATTAAAATATTATGGAAATAATATTTTATGGTGTGAAATGGAAAACCGGACATAGGGTAATTTTTCGTGAATTTATTGGACTCCGGAAACCCGTTTAAAGCCCTGAAGACCCATGTAGACTTTAAACCGAATTAAATCCGTGCCAAAGCCCGACATCCCCATGAGAGCCGAAGCCAAGCCCGAGGAGCGTTGGCCCAGCCCAAATCCTAGGTCTAACCATAGTCCAATTTCGGTTTGTACAAATACATATTTTTTCTAAGTTTTCTCCACAAAGAAAGAAAAAGAAAAGAAGAAAAATCCCTAATTACACAAAATTCCCCAAATCCAAATTAACCCTAACCCTAACCCTAATCTAGCCGTCGGCTACCCCCGCCGGAGCAGCTGACCTCCCCTCCTCCGCCTCGAGCGCGACCCCGCGGCCGCCGTCTCCCTCTGCACGACCCCTCGACCGTCGACGACCTCTCGACGACTCCTCCGCGCCGCTGCCTCGCCGCACCACGCCGCCGGCAACGCCTCTCCTCACCGCCAACCAATCTTCCTCCTTCCTCCACCATATTCTCCCAGCCCTAACGCCACCGTACCCGACCCCGACTCCCCCTCGACCCGCCGCCGAGTCCAGCATCCTTCCCGACTCTCCCAGCGAGCCGCCGCAGCCCTGACTCGAACTCCACAACGCCACCGGCTTCCCCATCACCGCCGCACCCCTGACCCGCAGCCCCTGACCTAAACCCTAATTCCCCACGGTCTTCTCCGCCACCCTAAACCTCCCTCCTTCCTCTTCCGCCCGTGCCTCCGCCGACCTCCATCACCCTGCAGCACCCTCCGGCCGCTCCTCCCCGCCTCAGTCGCCGTGCCCGAGCCCCATCCTCCCCGCTACCGACTCCTTTCCCAGCGCCGCAGCACCGACGACGGAGTCGACTCCCTGACCTACTGCACTCAGTCGCCGCTGGCCACCTGAACCCTAGCACGGCAGGATACCGTTTGTGTCGGACACAGCAACAGAACCGTGGACACAGGACACATGACGCAGGACTCGAAGTAAACGACTCGGACACGCCTCGGACACAGGAAATCAGATTCACGGGGCTCTGTTCAGGTAGCGTTTTCTCTCACCTCGTAATTCCGTTTTCAATTCCGGCAGTTGCGTCGCGTAGACTGTATGACCCTCTCGGTGCCCGTGCAACCCGCTCGGTGCATCGCGTCCTGTGGTGATCGCACACCGCGATCCAAAAACAGAAAAAAATGATGACCCGATTCACCCCGGAACTGGGTACGCCCAGCCAAACGGGACGACTTGGTCGCACGCGGTCTTTACCAAAACGTGCGCGTCATTGATACGGACGTGTGGGATTTCGTAGAAGTCGATTCGGAGGTGCGTGCACCCCGGAATCAACGCGTATCCGCCGACGACACCCCGTATCCGTCCTTTCTGGAATGCGCTGTAACTTTGTGTACACACGTCGGATCAAGACGAAACTTGCGCCATCGGACTCGTAGCAATACGCTGGTCCTGTGACCCAAGTTTGGTGCGATTCTGAGAACGTTGACAAAATCGCGTATCGTGGGCCCCACAGGCTCCACTTGACGGACAATTTTATGATCGGCTCATCGGAATCCAATTCTGGAAGTTCCGTTGGGTTCGTATCATCGTTTCTGACTTGTTGACACTAAGTTTGGCAAATTTGGAGACCTTTGACCCTGACACGTTTTTCGGTGCAAAGTGGCCCACATGTGGACCCCGCTTTGACCCAGAAATATCGTTTTTGCCCTTGTGTCCAAATTGGACTCAAGGACAGGTGTTTTTAGCTATTTGATATTTTCTGAATCTAATGGTGATGTTTATTTCAGCAACCGGAGTAGTACCTGCAGATCACACTGAGACCAGAACCACAATTGGAGCCAGGACCCCAGGCAAGTGTACCTTGCCAAACTCTGCAGTATTGTTACATATTTTCCTTGCTTCATTTATATTGCTGTGCATGCTTAACCTAGGACCGTGTGACGTACTTAGCGTCCGATTATTAGTCGGGTGCCAACACGGTACGCGGTGTTGAGTACGGTCATCTAGAGATGGACATTCGTGACACTATATATTCTCGTACTGGTCTTACCAAGTACACTTTGACCCAGGACACTTGACACTACTCATGAGACAGGATCTTTCTGAGATATTCGTGGTGATTCTGTATAGGATACAGGACATGGACATTATATTCTTAGATATAGTATGACTTGTTGCATTAGATATGATCCCGCTTGACATGGACATGAGACGTTATGGTCATGAGAGACGTGGTTACATTGGGTGGGGAGAGACACACAGGCTACAGGCTGTTTCATATATCTATCTACTACTATTGTGAGGCCTCAGACTCTCGTAGCAGAGCTAGGCACATTACGTGTTTATTACCGCTACCGGCTCCCCGTAACAGAGCTTGTAGTGGCTTCGGCCTGAGCACTAGTGATGCTCTCACTTGCATTTTCACATAGATGGTTATATAGCTTACCCTATTTATTGCATCTTCTGCTGCACTGCATTTATTTTGGCTTATATTTTTTGTACCTTGCTATCCCCTGAGGACCTGGATCCGGACTTTGTCCCCAGGACTAGCAGAGGAGATCCACTTAGAGTTATACAGTACATGAGCTTTATCAGGAGCAGAAGCAGGAACAGGAGCAGATACAGGAGCTGTACTGACATCTGAGGACGAGTTCATACCCGAGGACTTCTCCTGAGTATTGGCGTAAGATTTTTTTTTATTTCTGTTTCTAGTTATTCTCTTTCCAGTCTATTTCATTTGATGTATCAGACATGTTCTCGGATTGTTCTCTGAGACACTTTTTATTGTGATTTGTCAGTTTATTTATTTACATTATTCTGGCATTTGATCTGTGATTATCTGTTGTGGATGAGATTAGTATAGACTGTGACTCATATCATTGGACCTACTTATTGTTGTATTACAGCTTAAGCATGCCCCGATGGATCCATTAAATTGGGTTTGTCCATCGGTGTGTGCTGCTGGCCATTGCCACGCGTCCGGTCCCTCGATATTTTGGGACTGGAGCGTGACATGGTTTTTGTGGTGGCCCATGCAGGTCTACGACTAAATTGTTCGGTTTCAACTTAGGGACCGAGCAAGCCTGCAATAAGAATAGGATAAGTTCTAGGATCTCATCCACTTGCTTGAAACGTTCTTGATATCTATATCAGATTCGAATTTAAATTCTTGACTTGCATCCTGCCTTGATTCTTGTGCGGCTCTTATCATTTATTTTGGTTGCAGAGTTATGGATTCACGATCAAACAACGAGACTCATCCAGAAATACCACAAGGTGCTGTGATAACCAACAGAGATGAAGTGACACCAGTTAGTGAAGGTCCATCATCACAGCAAGCAAGTCAGCATGCCTCGAGAATCCCGGAAGATGACGTTCCACCATCAACGCAGTTAGCTCCACCGATGCCTACCGTTCCCCAAGGGCAGGCTATGGACGAACAACAAATGTTTCGAATGTTCTACGCGATGATGCAAGCCCATCAGAAGCTTCAGGAAGAAGCTCAGCAAATCCAAGCGGAGAAGTTCATCGACAGATTCAGCTCAGAGTTACGGAAGTTAATCAGCCCCGCTGCAACTACCTTAGACGAGGGTGTACTTGCTGCAGCACGACCCATGGAGTGCATCACAAGGATAGAGTCCAGCCAGAAGCGGCCGTATGCATCAGCACCAGACCAAGCACAACAAGAAAGAGCAGCAAAGCGACCACAGATGTATCCACCACCAAGAGCAGCACCCAGAGCCTTAGTTCTTCCTACTTGTCACTACTGTGGCAAAGTAGGCCATTTCGCTAAAGAATGCCGACGCAGATTGGGACTATATTTATCCTGCGGATCCAAAAAGCATTCGGTAAGGGATTGCCCTGAACGTCAAGAGAAAGCAGTGATGATTCATCAACCAGCCACATCAGCACCAACCGGAGCACCACAGAAAGAAGTTGCCAAGAAGTCTCACATGCACCAGCCACCAGAAGCACCTCCGCAAGTACTACCTGTCTGTCAGCATTGTCGCAAGCAAGGCCATATAGAGAACGAGTGCAGACGCAAAAGGAAATTATGTTTAGCTTGCGGATCCAGTCAGCATCTAATAAAGGAATGCCCCGAGCGTCGAGAAGGAGCACCGAGGATAAACAGACAAGCATTACCAGCACAAAGGCCAGCCTCTCCAGCATTGGAAATACTGCAAGCGGAAGTTGAAGAAGTCCTACCACCAGCTCCAGGAGGGTATCAGCCGAGGCCACCTTTGATACCACAAGCAGCACTTTTCCAGCTAGCCCAGCAACAGCAGAGGAATCGACTACGAAGACGTGGACAAGCCCTGGCTATGACTTTAGAAGACGCACAGATCCATGGAGTAGCTGATGCACGTAATTTTTCGTAGTTTTCTGTTTCTAGATTTGTTTTATCTCGTGCCTATTGATTCGTGACCTCAGACTTAACATATGTAATTTTGAACTTGCTTATAATTGATAACGGCAGAGATTATAAAGTCTTTTGTTATTGGCTTATTTTGTTTTGTCTTTGTGAACTTGAAATAAGTGGTACCTCCTTTCATCATCATCTAGCGTACTTAAATTTGCTGTACTTGACTTATGCTGCTAATATAGCCTAGTTTTGCAAGCTTATCCTTTTATCAAGCTTGTTCATGACATATGTATTATTGGGTCGACACACTAATACAATTGTCTATTCAGAATCAGTGTATTACGGTCTGATCAACCTTAGTGCATTTTGGTTCGCTCTTCGCATGACTACTTCACGTGGATTGAGATATAGTTGACTAGTATACTTGCCCTCTAAATATGTCTGAGCATATCGTATCAGTTACATAACTATACTAATACGGGCATGCGAATAAAGGATTACCAGAATAGGATTTCAATCCACAATTGTCTTGACAAATTCTATTTGAATTCGTTAAACACCTTGATCCTGATACTTCTATTACCTCACCCTTGAACTCTTTATTATTGATCTTCATCTTCCCTTATTTCGGAAAGACGAAACCTCGTACTTGGTATAAGTTGATATATAGACAGTGCTGGATATACCCCACAGGCCGGCCGCTTTGTTGATGACCCTTTTATAAATGATTAAGGGAATATCATAGGTGATGTGTTGGGTGTTAAAGACTTGAGGATTCAATAACATTATTAAATAAGTTGGGGCATAGCTTTATTGGATGTATAGCCTTAAATGATAGATGGGTAAATTCTAAGTTTGGTAGAGACCGCAATGTTCACTTGAGAAGAATCCTATAGACTGTAGTCAAGTGAGATTGGATAGAGAGCACCCTACCATATTTTAATTTCGAGGACAAAATTTTTATAAGTTGGGTAGATTGTAAGCCCCCTAAATTTCAGAATTATTAATTGGGGATTTTTCTGGAAATTTTTAGGATTTTTCTGATGATTAAAACCTAGGCGTTGGTAATTAAAGGATTTTTTATTTCGGTTAATTCATATTAAAATATTATGAAAATAATATTTTATGGTGTGAAATGGGAAACCGGACATAGGGTAATTTTTCGTGAATTTATTGGACTCCGGAAACCCGTTTAAAGCCCTGAAGACCCATATAGACTTTAAACCGAATTAAATCCGTGCCAAAGCCCGACATCCCCATGAGAGCCGAAGCCAAGCCCGAGGAGCGTTGGCCCAGCCCAAATCCTAGGTCTAACCATAGTCCAATTTCGGTTTGTACAAATACATATTTTCCCTAAGTTTTCTCCACAAAGAAAGAAAAAGAAAAGGAGAAAAATCCCTAATTACACAAAATTCCCCAAATCCAAATTAACCCTAACCCTAACCCTAATCTAGCCGTCGGCTACCCCCGCCGGAGCAGCTGACCTCCCCTCCTCCGCCTCGAGCGCGACCCCGCGGCCGCCGTCTCCCTCTGCACGACCCCTCGACCGTCGACGACCTCTCGACGACTCCTCCGCGCCGCTGCCTCGCCGCACCACGCCGCCGGCAACGCCTCTCCTCACCGCCAACCAATCTTCCTCCTTCCTCCACCATCTTCTCCCAGCCCTAACGCCGCCGTACCCGACCCCGACTCCCCCTCGACCCGCCGCCGAGTCCAGCATCCTTCCCGACTCCCCCAGCGAGCCGCCGCAGCCCTGACTCGAACTCCACGACGCCACCGGTTTCCCCATCACCGTCGCACCCCTGACCCGCAGCCCCTGACCTAAACCCTAATTCCCCACGGTCTTCTCCGCCACCCTAAACCTCCCTCCTTCCTCTTCCGCCCGTGCCTCCGCCGACCTCCATCACCCTGCAGCACCCTCCGGCCGCTCCTCCCCGCCTCAGTCGCCGTGCCCAAGCCCCATCCTCCCCGCTACCGACTCCTTTCCCAGCGCCGCAGCACCAACGACGGAGCCGACTCCCTGACCTACTGCACTCAGTCGCCGCTGGCCGCCTGAACCCTAGCACGGCAGGATACCGTTTGTGTCGGACACAGCAACAGAACCGTGGACACAGGACACATGACGCAGGACTCGAAGTAAACGACTCGGACACGCCTCGGACACAGGAAATCAGATTCACGGGGCCCTGTTCAGGTAGCGTTTTCTCTCACCTCGTAATTCTGTTTTCAATTCCGGCAGTTGCGTCGCGTAGACTGTATGACCCTCTCGGTGCCCGTGCAACCCGCTCGGTGCATCGCGTCCTGTGGTGATCGCACACCGCGATCCAAAAACAGGAAAAAACGACGACCCGATTCACCCCGGAACTGGGTACGTCCCGCCAAACGGGACGACTTGGTCGCACGCGGTCTTTACCAAAACGTGCGCATCGTTGATACGGACGTGTGGGATTTCGTAGAAGTCGATTCGGAGGTGCGTGCACCCCGGAATCAACGCGTATCCGCCGACGACACCCCGTATCCGTCCTTTCTGGAATGCGCTGTAACTTTGTGTACACACGTCGGATCGAGACGAAACTTGCGCCATCGGACTCGTAGCAATACGCTGGTCCTGTGACCCAAGTTTGGTGCGATTCTGAGAACGTTGACAAAATCGCGTATCGTGGGCCCCACAGGCTCCACTTGACGGGCAATTTTGTGATCGGCTCATCGGAATCCAATTCTGGAAGTTCCGTTGGGTTCGTATCATCGTTCCTGACTTATTGACACTAAGTTTGGCGAATTTGGAGACCTTTGACCCTGACATATTTTTCGGTGCAAAGTGGCCCACATGTGGACCCCGCTTTGACCTAGAAATGTCGTTTTTGCCCTTGTGTCCAAATTGGACTCAAGGACAGGCGTTTTTAGCTATTTGATATTTTCTGAATCTAATGGTGATGTTTATTTCAGCAACCGGAGTAGTACCTGCAGATCACACTGAGACCAGAGCCACAATTGGAGCTAGGACCCCAGGCAAGTGTACCTTGCCAAACTCTGCAGTATTGTTACATATTTTTTTTGCTTCATTTATATTGTTGTGCATGCTTAATCTAGGACCGTGTGACGTACTTAGCGTCCGATTATTAGTCGGGTGCCAACACGGTACGCGGTGTTGAGTACGGTCATCTAGAGATGGACATTCGTGACACTATATATTCTCGTACTGGTCTTACCAAGTACACTTTGACCCAGGACACTTGACACTACTCATGAGACAGGATCTTTCCGAGATATTCGTGGTGATTCTGTATAGGATACAGGACATGGACATTATATTCTTAGATATAGTATGACTTGTTGCATTAGATATGATCCCGCTTGACATGGACATGAGACGTTATGGTCATGAGAGGCATGGTTACATTGGGTGGGGAGAGACACACAGTCTACAGGCTGTTTCATATATCTATCTACTACTATTGTGAGGCCTCAGACTCTCGTAGCAGAGCTAGGCACATTACGTGTTTATTACCGCTACCGGCTCCCCGACACAGAGCTTGTAGTGGCTTCGGCCTGAGCACTAGTGATGCTCTCACTTATATTTTCACATAGATGGTTATATAGCTTATCCTATTTATTGCATCTTCTGCTGCACTGTATTTATTTTGGCTTGTATTTTCTGTACCTTGCTGTCCCCTGAGGACCTGGATCCGAACTTTGTCCCCAGGACTAGCAGAGGAGATCCACTTAGAGTTATACAGTACATGAGCTTTATCAGGAGCAGAAGCAGGAACAGGAGCAGATACAGGAGCTGTACCGACATCTGAGGACGAGTTCATACCCGAGGACTTCTCCTGAGTATTGGCGTGAGATTTTCTTTTATTTCTGTTTCTAGTTATTCTCTTTCCAGTCTATTTCATTTGATGTATCAGACATGTTCTCGGATTGTTCTCTGAGACACTTTTTATTGTGATTTGTCAGTTTATTTATTTACATTATTCTGGCATTGGATCTGTGATTATCTGTTGTGGATGAGATTAGTATAGACTGTGACTCATATCATTGGACCTACTTATTGTTGTATTACAGCCTAAGCATGCCCCGATGGATCCATTAAATTGGGTTTGTCCATCGGTGTGTGCTGCTGGCCATTGCCACGCGTCCGGTCCCTCGATATTTTGGGACTGGGGCGTGACATGGTTTTTGTGGTGGCCCATGCAGGTCTACGACTAAATTGTTCGGTTTTAACTTAGGGACCGAGCAAGCCTGCAATAAGAATAGGATAAGTTCTAGGATCTCATCCACTTGCTTGAAACGTTCTTGATATCTATATCAGATTCGAATTTAAATTCTTGACTTGCATCCTGCCTTGATTCTTGTGCGGCTCTTATCGTTTATTTTGGTTGCAGAGTTATGGATTCACGATCAAATAACGAGACTCATCCAGAAATATCACAAGGTGCTGTGATAACCAACAGAGATGAAGTGACACCAGTTAGTGAAGGTCCATCATCACAGCAAGCAAGTCAGCATGCCTCGAGAATTCCGGAAGATGAGGTTCCACCATCAACGCAGTTAGCTCCACCGATGCCTACCGTTCCCCAAGGGCAGGCTATGGACGAACAACAAATGTTTCGAATGTTCTACGCGATGATGCAAGCCCATCAGAAGCTTCAGGAAGAAGCTCAGCAAATCCAAGCGGAGAAGTTCATCGACAGATTCAGCTCAGAGTTACGGAAGTTAATCAGCCCCGCTGCAACTACCTTAGACGAGGGTGTACTTGCTGCAGCACGACCCATGGAGTGCATCACAAGGATAGAGTCCAGCCAGAAGCGGCCGTATGCATCAGCACCAGACCAAGCACAACAAGAAAGAGCAGCAAAGCGACCACAGATGTATCCACCACCAAGAGCAGCACCCAGAGCCTTAGTTCTTCCTACTTGTCACTACTGTGGCAAAGTAGGCCATTTCGCTAAAGAATGCCGACGCAGATTGGGACTATGTTTATCCTGCGGATCCAAAAAGCATTCGGTAAGGGATTGCCCTGAACGTCAAGAGAAAGCAGTGATGATTCATCAACCAGCCACATCAGCACCAACCGGAGCACCACAGGAAGAAGTTGCCAAGAAGTCTCACATGCACCAGCTACCAGAAGCACCTCCGCAAGTACTGCCTGTCTGTCAGCATTGTCGCAAGCAAGGCCATATAGAGAACGAGTGCAGACGCAAAAGGAAATTATGTTTAGCTTGCGGATCCAGTCAGCATCTAATAAAGGAATGCCCCGAGCGTCGAGAAGGAGCACCGAGGATAAACAGACAAGCATTACCAGCACAAAGGCCAGCCTCTCCAGCATTGGAAATACTGCAAGCGGAAGTTGAAGAAGTCCTACCACCAGCTCCAGGAGGGTATCAGCCGAGGCCACCTTTGATACCACAAGCAGCACTTTTCCAGCAAGCCCAGCAACAGCAGAGGAATCGACTACGAAGACGTGGACAAGCCCTGGCTATGACTTTAGAAGACGCACAGATCCATGGAGTAGCTGATGCACGTAATTTTTCGTAGTTTTCTGTTTCTAGATTTGTTTTATCTCGTGCCTATTGATTCGTGACCTCAGACTTAACATATATAATTTTGAACTTGCTTATAATTGATAACGGCAGAGATTATAAAGTCTTTTGTTATTGGCTTATTTTGTTTTGTCTTTGTGAACTTGAAATAAGTGGTACCTCCTTTCATCATCATCTAGCGTACTTAAATTTGCTGTACTTGACTTATGCTGCTAATATAGCCTAGTTTTGCAAGCTTATCCTTTTATCAAGCTTGTTCATGACATATGTATTATTGGGTCGACACACTAATACAATTGTCTATTCAGAATCAGTGTATTACGGTCTGATCAACCTTAGTGCATTTTGGTTCGCTCTTCGCATGACTACTTCACGTGGATTGAGATATAGTTGACTAGTATACTTGCCCTCTAAATATGTTTGAGCATATCGTATCAGTTACATAACTATACTAATACGGGCATGCGAATAAAGGATTACCAGAATAGGATTTCAATCCACAATTGTCTTGACAAATTCCATTTGAATTCGTTAAACACCTTGATCCTGATACTTCTATTACCTCACCCTTGAACTCTTTATTATTGATCTTCATCTTCCCTTATTTCGGAAAGACGAAACCTCGTACTTGGTATAAGTTGATATATAGACAGTGCTGGATATACCCCACAGGCCGGTCGCTTTGTTGATGACCCTTTTATAAATGATTAAGGGAATATCATAGGTGATGTGTTGGGTGTTAAAGACTTGAGGATTCAATAACATTATTAAATAAGTTGGGGCATAGCTTTATTGGATGTATAGCCTTAAATGATAGATGGGTAAATTCTAAGTTTGGTAGAGACCGCAATGTTCACTTGAGAAGAATCCTATAGACTGTAGTCAAGTGAGATTGGATAGAGAGCACCCTACCATATTTTAATTTCGAGGACAAAATTTTTATAAGTTGGGTAGATTGTAAGCCCCCTAAATTTCAGAATTATTAATTGGGGATTTTTCTGGAAATTTTTAGGATTTTTCTGATGATTAAAACCTAGGCGTTGGTAATTAAAGGATTTTTTATTTCGGTTAATTCATATTAAAATATTATGGAAATAATATTTTATGGTGTGAAATGGGAAACCGGACATAGGGTAATTTTTCGTGAATTTATTGGACTCCGGAAACCCGTTTAAAGCCCTGAAGACCCATATAGACTTTAAACCGAATTAAATCCGTGCCAAAGCCCGACATCCCCATGAGAGCCGAAGCCAAGCCCGAGGAGCGTTGGCCCAGCCCAAATCCTAGGTCTAACCATAGTCCAATTTCGGTTTGTACAAATACATATTTTCCCTAAGTTTTCTCCACAAAGAAAGAAAAAGAAAAGGAGAAAAATCCCTAATTACACAAAATTCCCCAAATCCAAATTAACCCTAACCCTAACCCTAATCTAGCCGTCGGCTACCCCCGCCGGAGCAGCTGACCTCCCCTCCTCCGCCTCGAGCGCGACCCCGCGGCCGCCGTCTCCCTCTGCACGACCCCTCGACCGTCGACGACCTCTCGACGACTCCTCCGCGCCGCTGCCTCGCCGCACCACGCCGCCGGCAACGCCTCTCCTCACCGCCAACCAATCTTCCTCCTTCCTCCACCATCTTCTCCCAGCCCTAATGCCGCCGTACCCGACCCCGACTCCCCCTCGACCCGCCGCCGAGTCCAGCATCCTTCCCGACTCCCCCAGCGAGCCGCCGCAGCCCTGACTCGAACTCCACGACGCCACCGGCTTCCCCATCACCGTCGCACCCCTGACCCGCAGCCCCTGACCTAAACCCTAATTCCCCACGGTCTTCTCCGCCACCCTAAACCTCCCTCCTTCCTCTTCCGCCCGTGCCTCCGCCGACCTCCATCACCCTGCAGCACCCTCCGGCCGCTCCTCCCCGCCTCAGTCGCCGTGCCCGAGCCCCATCCTCCCCGCTACCGACTCCTTTCCCAGCGCCGCAGCACCGACGACGGAGCCGACTCCCTGACCTACTGCACTCAGTCGCCGCTGGCCGCCTGAACCCTAGCACGGCAGGATACCGTTTGTGTCGGACACAGCAACAGAACCGTGGACACAGGACACATGACGCAGGACTCGAAGTAAACGACTCGGACACGCCTCGGACACAGGAAATCAGATTCACGGGGCCCTGTTCAGGTAGCGTTTTCTCTCACCTCGTAATTCCGTTTTCAATTCCGGCAGTTGCGTCGCGTAGACTGTATGACCCTCTCGGTGCCCGTGCAACCCGCTCGGTGCATCGCGTCCTGTGGTGATCGCACACCGCGATCCAAAAACAAAAAAAAATGACGACCCGATTCACCCGGGAACTGGGTGCGCCCCGCCAAACGGGACGACTTGGTCGCACGCGGTCTTTACCAAAACGTGCGCGTCGTTGATACGGACGTGTGGGATTTCGTAGAAGTCGATTCGGAGGTGCGTGCACCCCGGAATCAACGCGTATCCGCCGACGACACCCCGTATCCGTCGATTGGAGACCTTTGATCCTGACACATTTTTCGGTGCAAAGTGGCCCACATGTGGACCCCGCTTTGACCCAGAAATATCGTTTTTGCCCTTGTGTCCAAATTGGACTCAAGAATAGGCGTTTTTAGCTATTTGATATTTTCTGAATCTAATAGTGATGTTTATTTCAGCAACCGGAGTAGTACCTGCAGATCACACTGAGACCAGAGCCACAATTGGAGCCAGGACCCCAGGCAAGTGTACCTTGCCAAACTCTGCAGTATTGTTACATATTTTTTTTGCTTCATTTATATTGCTGTGCATGCTTAACCTAGGACCGTGTGACGTACTTAGCGTCCGATTATTAGTCGGGTGCCAACACGGTACGCGGTGTTGAGTACGGTCATCTAGAGATGGACATTCGTGACACTATATATTCTCGTACTGGTCTTACCAAGTACACTTTGACCCAGGACACTTGACACTACTCATGAGACAGGATCTTTCCGAGATATTCGTGGTAATTTTGTATAGGATACAGGACATGGACATTATATTCTTAGATATAGTATGACTTGTTGCATTAGATATGATCCCGCTTGACATGGACATGAGACGTTATGGTCATGAGAGGCGTGGTTACATTGGGTGGGGAGAGACACACAGGCTACAGGCTGTTTCATATATCTATCTACTACTATTGTGAGGCCTCAGACTCTCGTAGCAGAGCTAGGCACATTACGTGTTTATTACCGCTACCGGCTCCCCGACACACAGCTTGTAGTGGCTTCGGCCTGAGCACTAGTGATGCTCTCACTTGCATTTTCACATAGATGGTTATATAGCTTACCCTATTTATTGCATCTTCTGCTGCACTGCATTTATTTTGGCTTATATTTTCTGTACCTTGCTGTCCCCTAAGGACCTGGATCCGGACTTTGTCCCCAGGACTAGCAGAGGAGATCCACTTAGAGTTATACAGTACATGAGCTTTATCAGGAGCAGAAGCAGGAACAGGAGCAGATACAGGAGCTGTACCGACATCTGAGGACGAGTTCATACCCGAGGACTTCTCTTGAGTATTGGCGTGAGATTTTCTTTTATTTCTGTTTCTAGTTATTCTCTTTCCAGTCTATTTCATTTGATGTATCAGACATGTTCTCGGATTGTTCTCTGAGACACTTTTTATTGTGATTTGTCAGTTTATTTATTTACATTATTCTGGCATTTGATCTGTGATTATCTGTTGTGGATGAGATTAGTATAGACTGTAACCTCCGATTTCCAATTTCCAAAATAATTAGACTTTTAATTTATTTTAAATACCAAATTTATAAAATAATTTTTCCTGAAATTCTAGTATTAGATTTTGAACAGTGTTGATTTTAGAAGGTAATTTAAAATCTTTTATAAAAATTATTTTTCCTAAATGTCGATGTATTACAAAATAAATAAATAATAATAATATATATATATTTCTCTAGTTTCAAATGTTTATTGGCTTGAAATCATAAAATTTTTTATTTGATAAAATTATTTAAAGGACTAGTGTTTTCCCCATAATAACTTTTATAATTATTGGGATAGTAAATAAATAAATGTTATACTTTCTAAGATTTTGCAAAATGGATTAATTAGTAGCTAATTGGGAATCAGTTAACTTTCCTAAAATTTTTCTTAAATTATAATACTTTTCTATTAAATTTATAAGGTTACCATCTTCCAATTTTACCCTCATTTTTCCCACATGAAAACTCATTCATTATCTGGGCCATTCATTATTGGGCCAACCCTCACCCTTTATCCCACACCTCTCTCCCTATTTAAGTCCCTCATCACCATTCCCAAGAAACCCTAATCTCCAAATTATTAGCTAGCCCCCACAATTTCCCACAAGCCAACAAGCCATCACCCTTTTTGTGTGCTCGTGTCCGTGTGTCCATCATTACCGTGTCAGCCGTGTTGGCCTCGGGTCCGACCCCGGGTGTCCTATCGTATCCATTCATTTTCTGTGTCCGGTTACAACATTACAACCGATTGTGTCCGACACCATCTGGACACATCCACCCCTGTACAGTACTACATCAGATTCCTGTGTCCAACACCCGGACACATCCACCTCCACCACCGTACACCCAACCCGCCGTGTCCAGCCCCAGACACGACCCCGACACATCCACAGAACCTAACCTAACCTAGATCCCGCCGCCGCCGAAGACTGGGACCTCCGCCTCCGCCGAGTCGAGTCTCCACCGCCGCGTCGAGCCGTGGCCGCCTCCCCCTCAGAGTCGACCACCGTTGGCCATCTCGATCCGCCGCCGCAGCAGATCCGGAACGCCGACCGCCGCCCTCGAGTTTCCACTGCCGCCGGCGCCTCAGATCCGTCGACCGTCGCTGCTCTCGAGTTCGACCGCCGCCTCGGATCCGTTCCACCGCCGCCGCCCGAGACGAACGCCGAGCTTCGACCATCGACCCGCGTGACCCCGGCGGATTTCCCGACCGCCGACGCCGGGAAACCCCTCCCCCAAACGTGAGCCGACTTCTCTCTTTCCCTTTCCTTGTTCTGTGAAGTCAAGTTACAGTAAGTGTTAGTAATATATATTAGTTAGTAATTAAATGTATTAGTTAATATAATTAGTTTAAGTTATGATTAGATTAATTATTTAATTATTCTTAATCAGTAATTAATTTATAATTAGTAGTTAAGTTAATTAATCAATTAGTTATTTATATTAGTCATAATTATTCAGCTAATTAAGTTATTAATCAGTATTAAATTTATTAATCAGTTAGTAATTTATTAATAAATTAATTAATTTCTAATTAGTTAGTAATTAATGTAATTTAGTAAATTCATGTAATTAGTTTAGTAAATAGAATATAATTAGTTTTATTGTTATAGTGTATGAATTTAGTTATGTATTGTATATATATAAGGATTTTGGTTATATAAATATATAATAAGTTTGGGTTTGTAATATTAATTAAGTAATGGTTTCAACATTAAGCTTAGTTAAAATTAGTTTATTTGGGCTGATAATATATTTTACTATAGATATAATTGTATACTGGCTTTTACATAAATTCTAGATTTTATAAATAAACTTTTAATTGAAATTATGTTTGAAAGAGGAGTTTAACAATTATTGTTCAAATAATTTTGAAATGATTTATATATGTAAATATGTATTCTAGTATATGTAATTAATTTGGTATCTATGTATATATATTTTAGTATATGTATATAATTATTTTGGTATATATATATACCTATATATATATATATGTATATATGTATGTATATTTTTGGTATAATTATACATATATTTAATTGGTATAATTTCATGTAGTATATGTGTAATAAAACGTATTTTTAATATATGAATTAATTGGCATCTGTATATATATATATAGTATAAAGTGGAATTGGTAATTTAATATTAGTATATTCTAATAATGATGTTGACAAAATATATGTATATTTTAAACAGTATTTTTGCATATATATGAGTATACGTATGGTTCAACTAGTATATATATATATATATACGATATATGTTTAATTGGTATATATATTGTATGTGTATTCAATTTGGTGTATATGCTAGTATAAATTTAATTTGGTAAATTAATATTAGTATGTTTAAGAATGATGGTGACAATATATATATATATATATATATATATATATATATATATATATATATATATATATGTATATTCTAAAAATGTACTTTGCACACATATGATATGTACGTATTTTGATATATGTTAATATATAAATGTACGTATTTTAGTAAATATACAACTATAGCTAGTAATTTATATTGGTATATATTTTAGATATATGCATATATTAGGTTAAATTCTTTTTAGTATGTATACAAGTATTATTTATTTTAAAGTATATATTTTTACATATATCTACTATTGTAGTTGATGGAAATTATAATATGGTTAATTGGTAAACCTACTGGGTGATCCTAGGTGACCAGTAGCATACCTAGAAAAGTTCCGAACTCAGTGTTTTTAGACTGTGTTAGTGTAGCATCTGATGCAAATGTGGTTTTGCTTGTGATATGTTTATAGGACTGTTGGTTTACCCAGGGGATACTCTGGAACAGGACATCAATAATTACCAGCTAAGGACCCAAGGCAAATACATTCTCTGATTAGTTTCTAATTTATGATATCTCCTATGTTCACTGTATCTAGTGTAAATATCCATGTTCTTGACACATTGGTTACACGGATTGGTATACACGGATCTTGTCATGAGATGTTATTCCTTATTCATGGTGTAGCTTGTACAAGACTTGTTTTTCTTGTTATCTTGTGCATGTACAGACACTGATTCCCGGGGAGATTTGCTACCTTCCTAGGGAATCTAGTGCCATAGCGTACCATGATTGGATCTACTATACCAGTCGGGGGTGGAGAGTATTTTAGTGTAGATATGTGATCATACCCAACTTTTCATGCATCATAGCTCACCCCACATCTCACGTCGGGTGTGGCCTGACCATCTCCGTGCCTCATAGCTGTTACTTGTGATTAGCCTGACCTCTCCATGCATCATAGCTAACCAACGGTTAGCCTGACCTTCGTGAATCATAGCTAATCACATGTAACCAGCCTGATCAAGTTCCCAAGCCGATCACATGTTAAAGCTAGTACTCACACACTTAGTCATAGGTTTCTTGCTCATGGACATATTGTTTCTTTTCCTGCAGTTACTTACAGTATTTTCAGTATTTCTTTCATTGTACATTTCTCGTACCTATACATGCATTTGGTATATTTCCATCTAGAACTGCTACATAGTTTATGTCATTTATATAGAACTGCTATTTAGAGATGTACTTTGCTCCTTCCTGACTGGAAAATATTTTTTCCAGACTGTGACCTTAGTAGACTGGTTTCTGACACACTTGGAGATTGGAAGTTAATGATTGCAGGTATGATTATTTTGTCATTAGTTTTGTGTTGTGTTCTTTTATTTCTTCAAATTCTTATCGTGCTGTAGTTGTGATTGAGTATGTTGTTCATTTTATAGTGATATCCACGTCTCCTTATGGAGTTGGGTATTCACGTGAGTTTGATTAGATAGTTACATGACCTAGACAGCGTTCTACCGTCGATGCTGCGGCGTAGGCTGGACGTACCCACGCTCTCGTGCCCCTAAACCGGGGGTGGGTCGTGACATAGACTGTGACTCATATCATTGGACCTACTTATTGTTGTATTACAGCTTAAGCATGCCCCGATGGATCCATTAAATTGGGTTTGTCCATCGGTGTGTGCTGCTGGCCATTGCCACGCGTCCGGTCCCTCGATATTTTGGGACTGGGGCGTGACAGTAAGTACCTATTTCTCTTCTTTCTTCTTCTATTCTCCATGAATGATTAACCCTAACCCTACATTCTTCCCCAACCTAGGTGGGCAGAGCTTAGATTTGGTGTTGGAGCTAGATTTGGGAGCTTGGAAGCTTGGTTTGGTGGATTTGGAGCTTTTTGGAGATTTTGGCTTGGAATTCCAACTCCCAAGAGGTAAACCATAAATTTTCCCCTTGTAATTACTCTTATGTAGTGTAATTAATAGTTTAGAATCTTCATAGACCCTTAGGCTACCCGTGGGAGGAATTTGGAACTAGTTTGGTTGAGTTTAGAGACTTTAACACTAGGTTTTGTGTCAATTTTGGGTGGAATTCGAATTTGGCCCAATTTTGGGTGATGCCCTAGGTTAGACGGACCTAGGTAGACGTTGTCGGGTGTCTTGAGGGTGAGTGCGTGTCTCCGTTCGGACACGGAAAGTCGTGTCGAGGAGAAATGGGCGTTTCGGGCGTTTTAGGGGTTTTCGTCGTCGCCGATTCTAAGTGCGTGTGCGTTTTCGCCACGGACCTAGAATCGACGCGGTAGTATTTTTCTAGGATCTAGACATCGTTTAGGACCCGTGGATAAATTTTGGGCCGATTCTGAGTTGGTTTGGTGTGCGTTTCAGGAGATTTTCCGAACCGCACACAGCGTGTTCATCGAAATGACCGAACGGCCATTTCGGCGTGATTTTCTAGTTTCGGGCTTGTGTGCACGTTGGGTTAGCATCGGAGAGTGTGTGCTAGAATTCTCGGACTATATTTTATATATTTATAGGTGTTTGTGCGTGTCGGGATCGTTGGGCGTGCGTTGGTGAGCGAAGTGGGCGTTGTGTGCGTTGTGTTGTGTGTTGCGTGTGTGTTGTGTTTATATATATATATATATATATATATATATATATATATATATATATATATATATATATATATATATATGTGTGTGTGTGTGTGTGTGTGTGTGTATATATATATATTTGTGTGTGTGTATATATATATATTTGTGTTTATATATATATATATATATATATATATATATATATATATATATATATATATATATATATATATATATATATATATATATATATATATATATATATGTATATGAGTTTGTGTATGTGTGTATATGTATATATATATATGTATGTGTGTATGTGTATATATGTATGAGTGTTTGTGTGTGTGGTTGTGTGTTTGTGAGAGTGTGTGTTAGTGTGTGTGAGAGTGTGTGTGTGAGAGTGAGAGTGTGTGAGTGAGTGTATATATATATATATATATGCTTGAGTGTGTGTGTATATGTATATATATATATATTAGTGTGTGTGTGTGTATATATATATATATATATATATATATATATATATATATATATATATATATATATATGTGTGTGTGTGTTTATATATATATATATATAGATATAGATATATGTATGTTCTTGTATGTGTGTGTGTGTATTTATATGTTAGAGTGTGTGTGTTAGAATATTTATATGTTAGATTGTATATATATATATATATATATATATATATATATATATATATATATATATATATATATATATATATATATATATATGTGTGTGTGTGTGTGTGTATGATTGTATATATATATATATAGATATATATATATGTATCTATGTGTGTGTCTGTGTGTGGGCGTGTCTGTGTGTGTGCGTGTGGCAGAGCAGCGCGTGCCGCAGCGAGTGCGCTGCTGTGCAGTGCGCACAGCAGCAGAACAGCAGGCAGCAGCGCCGCGGCAGCAGTTCGCTCGAGCGCTGCAGCAGAACAGCAGGCAGCAGCGCCGCGGCAGCGCCGCGACAGCAGTTCGCTCGAGCGGTGCAGCAGTTCGCTCGAGCGCTGCAGCAGAATAGCAGGCAGCAGCAGCAGCACCGCGACAGCAGTTCGCTCGAGCGCAGCAGCAGCAGCGCAGCAGAAAAGCAGCAGCAGTTTTAAGCCGCAGCAACAGCTAGCAGCATATTGCATTGGCGTGTAGCGAGTGAGAGAGAGATATATAGATATATGTTTATCTATATAGATAGATATAAGATGGATAGATAGATATAACTATAGATAGATATGTAGATATCTAGAATAGATAAATAGTTAGATAGAATTTTAGTTAGATATATACATAGATATAGATAGATTGATATATAGCTAGATAGATATTAGATAGATAGATACTAGATAGTTAAATAGATAGTTAGTTAGATAGATACTAGATAGATACTAGATAAATAGATAAATAGGTATTAGATAGAAAGATACATGAATAGGTAGATAGATATCTAGGTAAATGGATATCTATATAGATAGTTATATAGTTAGATAGGTAAATATCTGAGGTATAGATATATATATATATATACCTATAGCTATATATATATCTATAGATATCTAGAGAGAGAGATAGATAGATTTATAAATAGATATACATATAGCTAGGTAGATAGTTTAGATATCTAAGATATAGATATCTATATACCTATAGTAATATATATGTATAGGTAAGGTAAGGTATTGGGTATATATATATAGGTATATGCCTATATGTATTAGATATCTATATTTTAGCCTAGATTATAGCTAGATATATATGTTTATGCATAGTTAGCTAGCTAGAGGGGTAGTCGGGTTGAGTTTAGAGCGGTATCTCAATACCTTGAGATACCGAGGTAACTCAATACCTTAAGATAACCAAGGTATTGAGTTTCGAGCGGGGTATTTGAGCAATAGCCTAGGATATGTATTGGAGTAATTTTTATATGTTTATGTATATATATTTACGCGTGCTAGCATAGGTTTTAGAGGGTATAGGCGGGATGCGTAGCCTAGGTTGAGGTATCGGATACCGAGGGTATCCCGGTATCTCAAGGAGGCGAGTTTGTGAGTTTTCTAGCTTAATGATCTCGGTTTGAACTAGAATTTCAGGAGCACCCTAGTTTGACCTAGACTTGACCGTAGTTGACTCGGTTGACCACCAAAGTCAACTTTTGACCTAGTTTTGACCCAAAGTTGACTTTTTGGACCTAGAGTTGACTTTTTGACCAGATTTTATCGGTTTGATCCGTTCGACCTAGAACGACCCTAGAAGCCTATTTTTAATTATTTTATATCTGTTTAACTCATTAGAACCCTGTTTAACCTTGCTTTTCGTAATAGGTCATTGCGACACCGGTTCGGATCGCCAGTTGCTCAGGACGTCAGGCGAGTACATTCTCTGATAGTTTTCATTATCTGATGATTATTATGATTCAGCTTCTAGTATAGTATCATCTGATTATTCTGGCACAACACGGGATACTGACTGGTATTTCTGGATTCATTTACTTGTGACACGTACATTTCATGTTTCTGGCCCCTATTCTATAATCACTACAGGCATCACTACAGGCATCACTCATGTTCAGGCTGGACTCATCTTGATTTGCGTGTCGGGTCTTAGATCCACTTGTCTTAGTCAGGGCGGGAAAATACTCGAGTAGACATGTAAATATTCCCATCTGGAATCATCAGGAATCACTCCCTCTGGTCTAATCTGGAATGATAGCAGCCGCGCACCCAGTGCGCGGTGAACCGTACTTACCCCTAGCCGTTTACATGTCGAAACAAGTATTTCAAAGACACCGAGTTCATTCTTTATAGTCTGGACTCACTTGCATCCTTGCTAGTCTCACTTACATGTTTCTGGACTTGACTCACTACATATTTTTCATGCTGGACTCACTACACGTTCATGTGCACGGACTTGATCTTAGCTTAGATTTCCTGTATCTTGCAGTTATTACTATCTTGCTCTGATATCCATGCATCCTTACCTTTATGCACCAGTGATTTATATATTTCTTGTTTCATACTTGCTTTACTCTTCTTGCTACTTGCTATAACTGTTTTATAGTTTTTATCATTTAAATGGAACTGTTGTTAGAGGTGTACTTGCTCCAGTCCTGACTGAACATATTTTTCAGAGTATCCGGAGGAGTGGTGTCCGACGTTTTATGGACCTGAGCCTGTTGATGGTGCAGACAGGGACCCTCTAGTTTAGGGGTAATTTTCGGGTTGGTAGCCGGGATCACTGAGACCTTGTTGTTATTTTTATTAGCTTTTAGCACCGGATTTGTCTCCGGTGTTGGATTGAGACCTTGTATTGTATATTATTTTTTGATGATGTATTATTATTATTGATGTTGTGGTTGTTGTAGTAGTTGTTGTTGGCTAGACTTTGGAGTTGTTAGTCTTCTTTGTTATCTTATCGTGCTTAGATTCGTGATTGAGTACTTGATTATCATTATGATATTGCTCCTCCGTTTGGAGTTGAGATCTTGACAGGGATGTCTATTGATTGCGTGAGATTGTTATCTAGATAGTTGACCTAGACAGCGTTCTACCACCGATGCTGCGGCGTAGGCTGGACGTACCCACGGCTCATGCCCGATTTTTCGGGTGTGGGTCGTGACAAATGTGCATTAATTTACTAGATAAGCGTACCCTTGGCCATCTGGGTTGACTGCAGTGCCGGTGGTAGCAATATTCTTAGCAATGCATTTTTAGTAATTAGGGCTTGTGATAACCCTAGTTAGTTAATTATAGCAAAACATAGGTATGTTTGGCCGTGAATCAGAGATTGTTACTCTTATAGCTTGCTCTTCTAGTTTTATTTTCTCCCGGCGCGTGGTTAGGGTACTAAGTTTTGCTCGGCTGAAGGTCTGCAACCCCGGTCATTATTTGGTTTAAGGGTTGTGGTCCCAATCCAGAGTAGTTCCTATGCTCTGTTACCGCCCGTCGCTTTAATTTTATTTTTGCACTTATTATCAGTTCTTACTGTATTATTATTTTTGAGACAAGTACATTGGTACCGTACAAGTCCCGTTCAGTATTTTTTTTATAGTTCTCTTCCTGCTTATGTTGTGATGTTCAAAAGAAAGATGAAAGCTGATGGAACTATTGACAAGTTCAAGGCAAGGTTAGTTGCCAAAAAAATTTCTCAGAAGCAGGGGATCGACTACTTTGACACATATGCTCATGTAGCACGGATGATGACCATCAGGATGTTGATTGCTCTTAGTACAATTTACAAGCTAGTTATTCATCAGATAGAGGTCAAAACAACATTCCTAAATGGAGAGTTGACCGAAGAGATTTACTTGCAACAGCCAGAAGGATTTGTTGTCAAAGGGCTTAAAGACAAAGTTTGCAAGTTGGTAAAATTCTTATACAGTCTAAAGCAAGCTCCCAAGATGTGACACAAAAATTTTGATAAAGTCATAAGATCAAATGGCTACAAGGTCAGCGAGATGGACAAGTGTGTTTACACAAAGTTCGCTAACGGAAGAAGGATCATCGTTTGTCTTTACGTAGAAAACATATTGATCCTAGGCACTGATCTAGCATGAGTTACTAATACAAAGAAGTTCCTCTCATCCAAGTTCAGTATGAAGGACTTGGGAGAAGCTGATATTATCCTCGGGATAAAGATCATCCGGACGGACACTGGAGTGGCGGTGTCACAGTCTTATTATATTGAGAAGATGCTCATGCGCTATGAATATCAGCATATTCTAGGGATCGATACTCCGTACAGGTGTGACAAAAAGATGAAGCCAAATCCTAGGAAAAGCGTTAGGCAGCTGGAGTATTCAATCGTCATTGGGAGTTTGATGTATGCAACAACTGCCATAAGGCCTGACATAGTTTTTGTCATGGGGATGCTGAGTCGATTCACGAGCAACCAAGGTGTGAAGCACTAGAAGGCTGTGAAGAGAGTGATGAGATATCTCAGGAGAACTCAGAATTATGCACTGCACTACAGCGGGTATCCGACAGTAGTGAAAGGCTTCAGTGATGCAAGCTGGTGTTCATAAGTAGAGAGCAAAAGGTCCACGGGAGGATACGTCTTTTCCATGGGCGGAGCTGCTATATCGTGGAAGTCAAAGAAGCAGACTATGCTCTCTCATTTCTCTATGGAATCTGATTTTTATGCACTGGCTACTGCAGCGGATGAATCAGCGTAGCTTCGAAAGCTCATGTATGATCTTCTATTGGTTGGTGCACAGATTTCGGCGGTTACCGATATATTGTGACAACCAAGCAGCTACAGTGGTGGCATCAAATGACCTCTTCAATGGTAAGAAGAGGACTGTGCGATTGAGGCACAAGGTAGTGAATGATCTGATAAAAAACTGGAATCATTGTCATAATAGATATTCGGAGTCAGGAGAACATGGCGGACCCGTTCACCAAGGGTCTCAAGCGCCAGTTGGTCGAGGATACAGCAACCAAAATGGGCTTAAAGATATTCTGATATTGTGTCTATGTAATTCTAATATAAAGTTTTATGCTATTAGTTCAAAGAGAAATCTACTAGGCATCTAGCTTTTAGTTCAAAGACGGAACATTGACAGGGAGAATATCATGAACAGTGGGTAGTCATTTGAGACATTATGGGGTTACGGACCCAGAACCAATGTTGTCTACTTCTTGTTCTTTATGAAGAACAATTTCCTGTGGAAGGATGTCTTTGACGCCTTAATGAGTTCTCGGACAGAGTGAATGTCCGTTGTGCTTTACAGGAAGCACGTAGTTTCAGCACTACAAGGGACTTGTATTCCATGCTATAGTGGTGTGACACCACAGAGGTAAAAGATATAAATCCTCGGCATTAAGTCATGTCACAGCGGCGAAGCACCGCGCATAGGCAGGTAGGCTAATGTTGTATAATGAAGAGTGGTAATCAGCACAACAAAGAGGTCGATGACCTCATGTTATAGTGGTGTGACACCACAGAGGTAAAAGATGTAAATCCTCGACGGAAAGTCATGTCACAGCGGCGTAAGACCGCAAGGAAGCGTAAGGCTTCGTGCTGGGTAGTTTGGCACTACAAAGAGGGAGTGAACCTCATGCTACAGTTGATGACACCACATGAGGGAGTGAACCTCGACAGAAAACCATGTCATAGCGGCGTAGCACCGTAAGGAAGCGCAATGCTTCATGCCAAGGACACTTTAAGAACTCATCTATAGTGTATGGAAAGAGATACAGGCCGTCTCTTGAAGAAAAACTTGTAGACAACCAAAATACATACACCGAAATCAGGCGTTCACAGGGCCTTCAATGTGAAACCGGAAGCACGGTTGATGTCGTTGTGTGAGTAGAAAGAATTACAACTATGGTGCAGAATTCAAGGCTTAGTCCATTCTTGTATCATAATATTATTTTGACCATGCAGGAAGATTCAAGTCGAAGCGATATCTATCCTAATGCATGATGGACAGTCACTGTGAGGAACGCTCAACCCATATATTGAGATATGTGGGGGATTGTTGGTGCTTTTGCCTTTGGACTATAAAAGATAGTCCCACATTGGCTACACCACCAAGTGGGTATCTCAATGTAATATTTTTCTTGTGTTGAGGTGTGCACATGGGGTATGGTGAGGCACATGGGTGCCACGTATTTTATTAGGATAAAGAAGGATTAACTCTTTAATGAAAGCATTTATGCTTTTTGTCATTCTCTTAAAATTTATTCCATAGGAGCTAAGCCCCAAAGGGGCTTAGCGACTCGGACTGGGACTCGGGCTCGGGATCAAGGGTGCAAAGTGGCGCTTTGTTGGCGCACTTTGCACTTTGCACGTCAGCATCAGTACAGGCGCTTGTGCGCATTTAATGCACTCTCATGCGCGAGCTGCATGCACGGTCGCATGGGCGGGTCGCATGCGCGGTTGCATAGGCCTAATGGTCAAGCCGCATAGGCTGTCTCATGGGCTGCCGCATGTGCTGCCGCATGGGCTGTCACATGCACTGCAGCATGGGCTGCCGTATGGACTGCCGCATGCGTTGCGGCTTACGCTGCCGCATGCGCTGCTGTTGCGGATATATTTGAACGGTTATGGAAAGATATGGTCTATTATTTATATTCGTTTTTTGTGGGATTTGAAATTTATTCGTGCCTATCTTCTAGGGATTCGTAATTAATCTGTTCCTATCTTTCTATAACTGTTGGGCGGCTAGGATTTTCACCCTCTCTCTATAAATACTCTCTTCGTGCCTCTTTGAGGACTTACTTCGAGATAGAGGAGACGAAGAGAGTTGCATCAATCGCCATTGCAATCCAGGAAGTTCGTGCGAGTCCAATCAAGGGGATGACAGCGAGCGTTCCAGAAGTTCTACGTGAACTTGCTGGTTCCTGGGAGCATATAGTGTGGGCGAATCATGCTTTGAGCAACGGTGATCTTCATCAATCAAGCAAGCAGAGTTTATTCTTCTTCTTCCTCTTCCCTTTTGCAAGTTGTAACATCTGTTATGTCCGTTTGTAACTGTGGTTGCAAGAAAGAACGAGAAGATAGTTTTCTTTGATTCTTTTTTATCTTGTTTCAAGTTGTAATCAGATCATATATATAAACTTCTTGTTGGATCGAGAGATATCAGGAAGGGAACTCTTGTGTAAACCCCTGATCTCGACTTCAACTTCTGGTTCTATTATCTTTGATTAAGCCTCGGGACTAACAGAAGGCACCCAGGGGGAGGATGGTACTTTGACGGGACTCCAGAGCCGAATATATATATATATATATATATATATATATATATATATATATATATATATATAACAGTGTCTTTCTGAAGTTGGTGTCTGTATCAAAAAATTGCCAACTCAAACATCGACATACATATTTTCTATGCTGTCACCAACACTGATCACTGCATTGCAACATTGCAATAAGTCAACTATCTTGCCTTCAAAAAATTGTCGGTATATCTTGTTTGAAATCTTGCACAATTTAAATAATCAATCCTGGTAATGGTTTGAACACTTGACCAAACAATACTAGAACAAGTGGAACGCTGACGAAAACAGAAATATATATATATATATATATATATATATATATATATTCATGAAGAGACCTTACCCCTTCCAAATTAATATGAGTCCTGTTTGTTTTATGCCACTAGTCATCTGCGTCCCAATTAACAACAATTCCTACACTCAGATTGAAGATTTTTTCTTCCTTTTTCTAGCAAGTGTACGTATAAATTGTTTAATTATTACTGCGTAGCGCTTTTCTTGTATGCGCTGTGCTTATGATCTAGGTCATGTCGACCTTGGTCCAAATTTAGGGCTAAAGAATATCTAAACTGCCACATTGCGGTCGCTTGCTTGCTAGCTTATTTTAACACGTACAGATCATGTTGTGAAAAGAAGCAACAATGCTAGCGTATAATATGAAATGAGAGTAGACTAAGATCAGGACATAGGACTACATTATAATTAGTACCAAGACCTGACTCATAATATTGCCTCATTTTCAGACAGTATACAGAAACATGCATTCAATTGATCTGCATCAACTTTCAAGAATACTTCGACATTCAGAGAACGCACTTTGCACCGCGCCCGCGCCTAATAGGAGACTTAGCTTCTAAAAAAATTTATCAGAAAACAAATGTTTATTGGAATATTTGAATCTAGCTTGTCCTCTAGTAAAATATTATATTATACTCACCACATGAATTACTACTTACTCATGTGTACAAGTTTTTATATATATATATATATATATATATATATATATATATATATATATATATATATATATATATATATATATATATATATATATATATCGTATTTACCATATAGATAATGTGAACAACTTTCTAGATAAGAAATGCATATATTTGGATACAATTTTTTTCTAGATGAATCTCTTTGTGACTTTGTCCTTATAGTCCAAAAAGGCTAAAGTCCAACTCTGAGTTTGGAAAAAATGATTGCCACATACACTACTAGAATAAGCGGGATTAGCGACGTTTTTTAGTGACTCCATGTAAAAACGTCACTAATTTAGCGACTCCATGTAAAAACGTCGCTAGACATCGCTAATTGGCGACATTTAGCGACTTTTATTCAGTTTTTAAAAGATTAGTCGCTATAAGTTCAATTTAGGTCGCTAAACGTCGCTAATATGTTTTATTTAGCGACGTTTTTAGCGACGTAAATTTTTTGACATTTTAGCGACGTCATTAGCGACGTTTAAGACGTCGCTAAATTAGCGACGTCATTATTGGCGTCACTAAAACATCGCTAAATCCTAAATTAGCGACGTTATTATTGGCGTCGCTAAATTTGAAATTAGTGACGTCATTATTGGCGTCGTTAAAACGTCGCTAAATTTTTTACTTAGGGCTGATTCCCCCCATTTTCTTCGATCTCTCCCTCTCCCTCTCCCAAACCCGCTCTCGATCTCTCCCGCTCCGGCTCCTCCTTCCTGCCTCCGGCGACCCCCCTCGGCCGCGTCCTCCCCCTCCGGCTCCCCTCCTTCCTCCGGCGCCCCCTCCTCCCTCCCGGCGACCCCCCTCCAGCCGCGTCCTCCCCCCTCCGGCCGCGTCCTCCCCCCTCCTCCTCTAGGTAAACCCTCTCTCTCTCTCTCTCTCTCTCTCTCTCACACACACACACACACACACACACATGACACACATGGCACTGACACTGACACGACACACACACACGTGACCTAGGGTTAAGGTTTTTGACCTGGGGTTAGGGTTAGGGTTTTTGACCTGGGATTAGGGTTAGGATTTTTGTGATAAGGGCTTAGTGTAATCCACGACTGCAGACGATCCTCCCTCACTGGATCCATGGGTTCGCCATTGATGATCGAAAGTTTTGGTGGTGATCCACGAGGAAATCCCTTGCAGCTCCTTCTCGGATCCTCTGTGTACTCTTTCAAAGTTTGTAGCCGAGCTTCGCCATGGATTGGAACTCGAATCGGTGGAGATTCATGGAGAGATCCATGGTAGCTCATGCTTGGATCTTCGGCTGCCTCCATGATTGGAGTATCATAAATTAATATATAGATTGGAAGTGACTTCTGAATTCTGAATTATAATCATGTTAATAAAATGTGCTACGACAATTTACGAGACTTTTTTTGATTTGTGTCTGAAAATTTCACGATTAGGTTTCTCATTGTGAGGTTTACATAGCTTATGAGCTTGAAGTTTGTTGTGTCAATAATGAAGTTTGAACTTCATGTAAAGAGCTCAAGTAAGCTAGGGTCAAGATGTACTTCAACTTCCTATATGTGGAAGCTTCAATATGCCAAATCAAGGCTTAAGCTTGGCTTATTTATCTAAAAGCATGTTGGATATATTTTCTGTAACCCCCTGATTTTTCAGAAATTTTTAATTTGGATTTTTCACAATTTTTTATAATTTTCTAGAATTTTCAAGAATTTATTTTAGATTCAAATATAATTAAAAATATCCCAAACTTTTATTTTATGTTCTAAATAATAAAATATATTTTCTAGAAGTTTTTGGGAATTTTCTGAGTATTTTTAGTATTTATTGGGAGTTATTTAGGCTAATAACTAATTTTTAGGACTTGTAGAATTTATGGTGCAAGCTCAGGAATATAAAATGGACCCACGTTATTTTCTAAGGTTTATAATATTATTATATATTTTCTGGAATTATTTCAGAATTTGTGGAATAATGTTAGTATTTATTTTTAGTTTTATGGCAAAACTAATTTTTAGAGCTTCTCCTAATTATAGTAGGAAATCTATGAATATAAAATTATCCCAAATATTTTTCTAAGGTTTTTTGGTTCAAAATATATTTTCTGTAATTTTTCCAGATTTTTATGATTATTTTTAATGTTTATTTTGAGTTATTTAGATTTAAAATGACTTAAATAATGTTTTGATAAAGGCAAATCAAAAATAAATAATATAAATAAAACCATTCAATCAGATTCTGACACATGTCAGCCTATAGATATCCATTCAGCCGCAGGTACATCTATATATATATATATATATATATATATATATATATAATATAATAACCCTAATTATCTCATTATTTTAGAGAGAGAGAGAGAGAGAGATTTGGGAGAATTGTCATCTAGGGTTTCTTCATCTTCCAGAAGCCATTGCGCATAGCTTCGGACTCCAAACGAGACCTAGTTTCTTGTGTTAGAATGATATTGAGGTTAGCTTTCTGATTATATAATTTGTTTTACAAAATTATTAGTATTAAATTCTGGAAAATTCGTAGAGCACAGCATGTCCGAAAATAGACGTGTTTCGATGTTTTCGCAATTTCGGGAGAACCCGGAATCAGAATCACGAACCGTTTAAAGTTTCGGAAATCTAATATCGAGATCATCGATATATATTTTTCCAGAATTTAATTTGAAGTATTTACATACTGTTAATTCTGTAGAACTTCTAGGTTAGAATTTAACCACCGGTGCACAATACAAAATTTGTATGTGCCATAATTCCCAAACGAATTTGAATTCGGACGAGCCGTAAATTCTAGTATATTTTTTATGCTGAAATCTACAGGAAATCATGCATGAAAGTCGAGTTTGTGTCGGTTGACTTTTTGGTCAACAGATCGTCTCGATTTGCGTGCCATGAGTCTCGAGTTGATAAAATTTAGTTTCTTTGGACAAAATTTAGGAATTAACATAAAAATCAGAATAATAAAATTAAAATAGGATTTTAGAGTAATTATTCCAGAATTAAATAAATTAAAATAAATTATCTTTTGACGTGATAAATTTGTAATACATAGGCTATTTGGACTGTGACTTGGACTCTGATTCATACCAGCAACAGGACCCCAGGCAAGTGTACCTTGCCAAACTCTGCAGTATTGTTATATATTTTTCTTGCTTTATTATATTGCTGTGCATGCTTAACCTAGGGCCGTGTGACGTACTTAGCGTCCGATTATAGTCGGGTGCCAACACCGTACGCGGAGTTGTGTATTGTCATCTAGACATGGATATTTGTGACCCTCTTTATTCTCGTATTTGTCCTATCAAGTACACTATAACCCAGGACACTTGACACTATTCATGAGACAGAATCTTCCTGAGATATTCATGGTGATTCTGTGTAGGATACATGTTTTATGACATAGACATCATATTTATAGATATTAGATGACTTGCTGCATTAGATATGATCGTGCGTGACATGGACATGGTGCATCATGGACATGAAACGTGTGATTACATTGGGTGGGGAGAGACACACAGGCTACAGGCTGAGTTTATATATATATATAAAACATAGTAAACACATAGTAAACACATAGTAAAATACATAGTAAACACTGCTACCGGCTCCAAGACACAGAGCTTGTAGTGGTCTCAGCCTGAGTTTAGTGATGCTCTCAAATTGCATTTTCACATAGATGGTTATATAGTTTACCCTATTTATTTTATTTACTATTACACTGCATTTTGGCATGTCGATTTATGTACCTTGTTATGTCCCCTGAGGACCTGGATACCGGACTTTGTCCCCAGGACTAGCAGACGAGATCGACCCCGAGTTACACGGGACAGGAGCATTAGCAGAAGATGGAGCAGGAGCAGACACTGGAGCAGTACCAGATCCAGTAGACGATTGATCCCCGAGGGTATCATCTGGGTATAGGCTTTCCCCATACTCGGTATTTGCTGTGGTTATCTTTATTCTTGTATCTTGACAGATGTATCAGACTCATTATCAGGTTATTTTTTCGAGTTTATATCATATTGAGATTGATCTTGCTTTATGATTCTGATATTGTTGTATTCATTTCTGTGGATGAGATTAGTATATCTAGACCATTATTATTGTATTACAGCTTAAGTACGCCCCGATGGATCCATTAAATTGGGTTTGTCCATCGGTGTGTGCTGCTGGCCATTGCCACGTGTCTAGTCCCTCGATATTTTGGGACTGGGGCGTGACATGGTTTTTGTGGTGGCCCATGCAGGTCGACGACTAAATTGTTCGGTTTCAACTTAGGAACCGAGCAAGCCTGCAATAAGGATAGGATAAGTTTTTGGATCTCATCCACTTGCTTGAATCGTTCTTGACATCTATATCGGATTCGAATTAATTTCTTGACTTGCATCCTGCCTTGATTTTTGTGCGTCTCTTATTGTTTATTTTGGTTGTTACTCTAAACTTTTTATTATGTGATTGGTAATTAGAACTTGACAGTTTGAGTTAATCTTATAGATGGTGACCTAATGATTACCCCTTAGCTTTGAATCGCGTAATTAGTACCCCACCTCGATACAAGTTATCTTTCCTTTCCCTTGAGACTAGTAACCTGTCCATTCTCACTATTGACACATGACCTATGAGCACTATGATTAAGACTTAAGATGACCATTACTTACGTAATACCATAGGAGACCCTAATAAGAGTTCTGTTTTATTTAGATGTGCAAGGTTATTTTGCAGGACCCTCTTAAGACTGTCACAGTATTAGTTTAATTCTTATAAGTTAGGTAGTATGCCTCACAACATAGTACCACCTAGCCCTATTGATGAAGTGACTTAGGATGACACAACTTTAGACTTGCATAAGACGACAGTATTTATTCAGACGATAGAATTTAGAGGTCCTTGCCCCCATTTGGTCGACTAGCGACATAGACAAGGAGTTGTATGATAACTGTAGAGATTGTAGAGTCTTTTATTATTGTTGCTTATTTTGTTTCTGTTTGTGAACTCGAATTGATTTGTACCTCCTTTCATCATCATCTAGTGTACTTATAATTTTTGTACTACCTTGACTTATGCTGCTATATTATAGCCTAGTTTTTGCAAGCTTATTCTTTATCAAGCTTGTTCATGACATATGTGTTATTGGGGCCTGATCAACCCCACTAATACAATTGTCTATTCAGAATCAATGTATTATGGTCTGATCAACCTTAGTGCATTTTGGTTCGCTCTTCACACGACTACTTTACGTGGATTGAGATATATAGTTGACTAGTAGATGCCTGTACTTACCCTCTAGATATGTCTGAGCAGATCGTATCGGTTACATAACTGTACTAATACGAGCATGCAAACAAAGGATTACCAAAATAGGATTTCAATCCACAACTGCTTTGACAATTCCTAATTGAATTCTTTAAACGCCTTGATCTCAATACTTCTATTCTATTACGCTGCCCTTGAACTCTTTATTATTGGTCTCCGTCTTCCCTTATTTCGGAAAGACGAAACATCGTGCTTGGTATAAATTGATACACAGAGAATACTAGATATACCCTATAGACCGATCACATACTTGAGGATTATTCTTCGTAATTAAGGACATATCATATATGATATGATCGGCATTGAAGTTCGAGGATTGAATGACATGAGTAAACATATTAAGGAATATTCTCTTAAGGTATATAGCCTTATGTGATAGATGGGTAAATTCTAAGTTGGGTAGTAGTGCATTGTCAACTCGAGAGGAATTTCTTTTAGATTGTGATCGAGTAAGATTAAATTGGGAGAGGTTCAAGCCATTTTAATTTTGAGAATTTTAGAAGAATGACTAAGATGATGAGGATTAATGAATTGATATTGAGGACCCAATATTTATACCTTAAGTACATGATTTAAACAATGAAGGTAAAATCATCAACTTGAAATTTAGAGGATAAAAAGATGAAATTTCAGACTTGAACAATGGTGGACTGTATTTTAATTTTTTTTTCAAGTTGATGATTTGAGTTAAAATAAAAAACTTGATGGTTGGACTACCTATTTGAAATATTAAGGATGTGAATGGAATTTAAGAAGTTGAAGCATACAAAAACTTATAAGTAAAAATAGGAATAATAATGGACTCGAATTACTTCTAGAGGAGATTATGATAATTGGAGATCGTGAGGTAAAATTTATATGCGTATTTAAATCTTGAAGATGATATATGGATTTAATTTAAATTTGGATATGGATAATTTGAAAAAGCGAGAAGAGATAACCATAGGTTGAATTTGATTGGATCAGTGGTCATCTTAACCTAGAAGTGATTACAATGGATATGATTAGGATTTTAATTATCGCAAGGAGATTGCGATTGACTTGCCTTATGTACACGAAGGATTAACAAATTATGCCTTATTTTAATTTTGAGGACGATATTGTCTTAAGTTGGCTGGATTGTGAAACCCCCTCACCTAAGAAGTAGACCTACTTGGCTTAGATAGTGAGACTAAGGCTAGCTCGAATCCACTTAGGAATAGAACACGATATTTTTCATTTAGTTTTATAACATGGTATCCCTCGGCGCGCCTTACCATTGCTTCGATAATTGGAGCACTTCCCTAGTCACTGCCTTCCTACAAATTCCACACCTTGTCCTAGACATGCCCATCCTCCAATTTTTATCTTTGTGCAATGTTTCAATTGTTGGGTGCTTTTATGCAAAAGAGCATTTAGGTGTCCACACTATTGGACATGACACACGAAGAAACCTATTTTCACTCATGTGAATTTCTACCATGATTTTCGGAATGTGCAACGTGCAACATCGTCCACTCCGTTAAACCTAGCCTTGCATTTTAACCAATATAAATCTTAGACCATCCTTGACTTCTACCATGGCTTAATTTTAATTTCGAGGACGAAATTTTTATAAGTTGGGTAGATTGTAACCCCCTGATTTTTCAGAAATTTTTAATTTGGATTTTTCACAATTTTTTGTAATTTTCTAGAATTTTCAAGAATTTATTTTAGATTCAAATATAATTAAAAATATCCCAAACTTTTATTTTATGTTATAAATAATAAAATATATTTTCTAGAAGTTTTTGGGAATTTTCTGAGTATTTTTAGTATTTATTGGGAGTTATTTAGGCTAATAACTAATTTTTAGGACTTGTAGAATTTATGGTGCAAGCTCAGGAATATAAAATGGACCCACGTTATTTTCTAAGGTTTATAATATTATTATATATTTTCTGGAATTATTTCAGAATTTGTGGAATAATGTTAGTATTTATTTTTAGTTTTATGGCAAAACTAATTTTTAGAGCTTCTCCTAATTATAGTAGGAAATCTATGAATATAAAATTATTCCAAATATTTTTCTAAGGTTTTTTGGTTCAAAATATATTTTCTGTAATTTTTCCAGATTTTTATGATTATTTTTAATGTTTATTTTGAGTTATTTAGATTTAAAACGACTTAAATAATGTTTTGATAAAGGCAAATCAAAAATAAATAATATAAATAAAACCATTCAATCAGATTCTGACACATGTCAGCCTATAGATATCCATTCAGCCGCAGGTACATCTATATATATATATATATATATAATATAATAACCCTAATTATCTCATTATTTTAGAGAGAGAGAGAGAGAGATTTGGGAGAATTGTCATCTAGGGTTTCTTCATCTTCCAGAAGCCATTGCGCATAGCTTCGGACTCCAAACGAGACCTAGTTTCTTGTATTAGAATGATATTGAGGTTAGCTTTCTGATTATATAATTTGTTTTACAAAATTATTAGTATTAAATTCTGGAAAATTCGTAGAGCACAGCATGTCCGAAAATAGACGTGTTTCGATGTTTTCGCAATTTCGGGAGAACCCGGAATCAGAATCACGAACCGTTTAAAGTTTCGGAAATCTAATATCGAGATCATCGATATATATTTTTCCAGAATTTAATTTGAAGTATTTACATACTGTTAATTCTGTAGAACTTCTAGGTTAGAATTTAACCATCGGTGCACAATACAAAATTTGTATGTGCCATAATTCCCAAACGAATTTGAATTCGGACGAGCCGTAAATTCTAGTATATTTTTTATGCTGAAATCTACAGGAAATCATGCATGAAAGTCGAGTTTGTGTCGGTTGACTTTTTGGTCAACAGATCGCCTCGATTTGCGTGCCATGAGTCTCGAGTTGATAAAATTTAGTTTCTTTGGACAAAATTTAGGAATTAACATAAAAATCAGAATAATAAAATTAAAATAGGATTTTAGAGTAATTATTCCAGAATTAAATAAATTAAAATAAATTATCTTTTGACGTGATAAATTTGTAATACATAGGCTATTTGGACTGTGACTTGGACTCTGATTCATACCAGCAACAGGACCCCAGGCAAGTGTACCTTGCCAAACTCTGCAGTATTGTTATATATTTTTCTTGCTTTATTATATTGCTGTGCATGCTTAACCTAGGGCCGTGTGACGTACTTAGCGTCCGATTATAGTCGGGTGCCAACACCGTACGCGGAGTTGTGTATTGTCATCTAGACATGGATATTTGTGACCCTCTTTATTCTCGTATTTGTCCTATCAAGTACACTATAACCCAGGACACTTGATACTATTCATGAGACAGAATCTTCCTGAGATATTCATGGTGATTCTGTGTAGGATACATGTTTTATGACATAGACATCATATTTATAGATATTAGATGACTTGCTGCATTAGATATGATCGTGCGTGACATGGACATGGTGCATCATGGACATGAAACGTGTGATTACATTGGGTGGGGAGAGACACACAGGCTACAGGCTGAGTTTATATATATATATAAAACATAGTAAACACATAGTAAACACATAGTAAAATACATAGTAAACACTGCTACCGGCTCCAAGACACAGAGCTTGTAGTGGTCTCAGCCTGAGTTTAGTGATGCTCTCAAATTGCATTTTCACATAGATGGTTATATAGTTTACCCTATTTATTTTATTTACTATTACACTGCATTTTGGCATGTCGATTTATGTACCTTGTTATGTCCCCTGAGGACCTGGATACCGGACTTTGTCCCCAGGACTAGCAGACGAGATCGACCCCGAGTTACACGGGACAGGAGCATTAGCAGAAGATGGAGCAGGAGCAGACACTGGAGCAGTACCAGATCCAGTAGACGATTGATCCCCGAGGGTATCATCTGGGTATAGGCTTTCCCCATACTCGGTATTTGTTGTGGTTATCTTTATTCTTGTATCTTGACAGATGTATCAGACTCATTATCAGGTTATTTTTCCGAGTTTATATCATATTGAGATTGATCTTGCTTTATGATTCTGATATTGTTGTATTCATTTCTGTGGATGAGATTAGTATATCTAGACCATTATTATTGTATTACAGCTTAAGTACGCCCCGATGGATCCATTAAATTGGGTTTGTCCATCGGTGTGTGCTGCTGGCCATTGCCACGTGTCTAGTCCCTCGATATTTTGGGACTGGGGCGTGACATTTTCTGGATGGGATGAGATTACCATAGAGTTAAGGCCCGAGTCTAGTAAATCTATACTTAAGACAATATTCACACGCTTACAGAAAGAGTATCTACAAAATGTTCTCACAAGATAAAATGGTTATCATAATATTTCTGATGCCAAGCTCACAGTAGTAGAGTTGTTACCCAAAATACACTAAGGAGTACCAGAGAGTAATATAGAGATTGGAAGTGAGAGAGGAGAAATACATGACTCTAATTCTTATTTATGTTTTTGAACTCTAGAATTCTGGTTTATGAATTCTGGACTGGAATTTTGGGGATCTGAAATTCTGAATTATGGGCTGGAATTCTGTAATTCTGATATTATTATTTTGGTTTATATAAGGATTCCATTTATTGAGTTAACACCTTCAAAGTGTTTTAGTGTTTTGAAATAGTGTACCTCTTGGCCTAAAGAGGACACCTCTTTGCTAGAAGGCTTTCCTGTATTTAAAAGACCACTTTGATAAAATGGTGTCTTTTTGTAACTAATAGAGGTCTCTTTGATTGAAGAGATGCCTGAATAATTCATGAGAGATTAAAACATAGAAGACACATTTTTATTAAATAGCCACCGAGCTTTAAGCTAGAAGGTAAACCACCTCAACCAATTGTGAGCTAGTTCCTTTGACATGGATCTTGGAATCTTTATATACTCTTTTACAAAAACTCCAACAAGACATGCCTAGTCAAAGTCAAACAAGATTAATTACTTAACTAGTGCCTTTGAACATGTCTTGTCAAGCTTAGATAAGCTCAATTGCTTAGAAAATTGTGTCGTTGTGGAGGTCTCTTCGATTGAAGAGATGTTGTAACAATCACAAGAGATTAAAGCATAGAAGATACATTTTCACTCAAATACCCACCAAGCTTCAAGCTAGAAGGCAAACCTCCCTAACCAATTGTGAGCTAATTCCTACAGGTGTATACTGAAGTAGGCTTGAATGGTGATGAGACTGATGATTATGGTTTTAGTGTAGATACCTCTATATTTGTATTTTGTTCAATCTATAGGTGTATACTGAAGTAGGCTCTGGTGACGTCTTAAATGAAATGCTTATTGTTTGTGCATCAGAATTCTTGATGATATTCCTCTGCCATATATATATAGAATATTTTCAGTAAATTATGTTATAATATTTGTTGTTGTCCTTGTTTTGCAGATTTTTTTAAAGATCTCTCTCTCCTTCTGATAAGAGAAGAGAGGAGTACTACATATTCAACACATTCTTTTACAGTAAACTTGAAGAAGCTGTGAATTACAAGGTATGTTGCTTCATACAAAAATTGGTAGCACGACGTTGTCTTGTGGATTGTTGGTAGTCATGTTAATAGTTTATCTTGCGGTCGGAAGATTGATAATACTTATTTGCAAAAAATGATATCGTAATTTGAAGCATGTTTTGTTCTTTAGTTTGGTATAAATGAGTACTATGAAGATCTATGTACACCCTGTAGTGATCTTGAGTACACATAGTTTCCTGATTACCGCCTTTATCTAATAAAGGGCGTCTAGTAATTGTCAATTTTAACTTACTGCAGAGGGTGGATCTACTAAACTTTTTTAATTCTTGATCCACATAGGTTTAAGGATAGTGAGATACTAAGTAATATTGATTATCATTGAACATATACCATACCATGAGCTAAATTACATAACTGCAAGTGTAGGTTCAACTACATACTAGGCTTATAAGGTTTTTGATGAGACCCTCTTGTTTATTGTCATGACTAGAATGTGGTGCCAACCTACAAATGGTATATTGCAGGTTAACAGCTGATGGTGAAAACTAAGCTCTTTATTAGAAATTTTCAATGTTGAGCAGGCCTCATACTGCTTGAAAAATGCTTGAATGGTGATGAGACTGATGATTATGGTTTTAGCGTAGATACCTCTATATTTGTATTTTGTTCAAGCTATATCCTATAAGCACTTGATGTCTGCTTCTGCCGATATGTTCTGTTATTTTAAAATAATTGGTACCAACATACTTTACACTACTACTGCATTATGGCACACGCTTGTTTCTCAAATTTATTTTTAGTGTTTTATCTTGGAAAAATGTAGTGTAGATACCTAAGATTTTTTTTGCAAAATGTAGACAACTATCAACTATGATCACATTCATAAGTATGTGTCAGGATAAGCCAAAGTTTGAAAAAGAATGGCATATATGAGAATGAGAAGTTATCTTGGGCTAATTAGAGGATATGCCATCAGACTTATCATCCATGTGCAGCAGCCTTATTGTTAGGAATAAACACGAAAATTATTATCCAAGATGAGCGTTTATAGAGAGGACATAGGTATCCGTGATCATATTTTATGTCTTTAGAGTTAAATCATTCTTTTGGATTGATAACAATATAGATCAAAATATATCAAATAATACAAAGAAATTAGAGATATCTCAAAAAACACTAAGAAACGGTAAGAATTAAAGTTTTGACCAAGCAGGATCACGATAAGAAAAAACTAGCTGACTGAACTAACCGAGAAAAGATAGTATAAGATAAAGAATGAGCTAACATGTTACTACAAATTAAGATAGTAAAAATTATCAATATGAGAATTATTAAGGGTATGTCTTAAGTAATATCTGTTATCAATTATATTCTTTGTTTTCATTTATCTTACCAGATGGCACCCAAGAGAGAGACACCTCCTACTGTTAAGGAGGAAGTGATGCCTCCTACTGTTAAGGAGGAAGAGATACCACCTGCTGTATCTCAGACGGGGAGTTCCAGTCACCCAGCACCTATAGCGGCTGTATCTCAGACAGGGAGTTCCAGTCACCCAGCACCTATAGCGGAGATTGATCACATAGACGCTGTTTATGCGCAGTATCTGAGGGAATGGTATGTGCCCCAGCGTATTGGATATCCTCGAGATTGATATTGTGATATTTTATATACTTTTATTGTGGTTATTGTGTTATTATGATAGTTATATATTATGCCCATTATGTGACTGTGATACTTATATATTATGCATTTTGTGTGACTGTGATACTTTTATTTTGTGTGTATTGTGTGACTGTGATATTTTATATACTTTTTGTATTATTTCGTACGCAAAAAATTCAATGGAGGGTTGCTCCAGGTCTGTCTATAATATTTGTGTGTATTGTATGACTGTGATATTTTTTGTTTATATTAAATTATGTTAATTTATCGGTGTTGAGTGTTCCACCGAAGGGGTCGGCGAACCTAGAGAATTCAACGGAGGGTTGCTCCGGGTCTATTTTTAATTAGAAATTCATAAATTGCAGGAATAATAGTTTGGAAATAATTTATTATTCTTTTTTTTATTTTCTGTAAAATTAGCGACGTATTTAGCGACGTTTAGCGACGTTAATACACGTCGCTAATTACGTCGCTAATTAGCGACGTTAATAGACGTCGCTAAATACGTCGCTGTACATCGCAAATTGCTGACATGACAGTACTGCCAGGTCATTAAAGATGTCATTGTCACGTCGCTATATAAGTCGCTAATTAGCTACGTTTAGTGACGTTTATTTACGTCGCTAATTAGTGACGCTGCGTCGCTAAACGTCGCTAATTTAGCGACACATTTAAGTCGCTAAAAAATGTCAGTTTAGCGACGTTTTTCCTTTCAGCGATGTGCTAATTTTCGACTTCTGTAAAACGTCGCTAATTACGTCGCTAAACGTGATTAGCGACGTTTTTTTTGTTATTTAGCGACGTTTTGACGTCGCTAATTTGACTTTTTCTGGTAGTGATAGGAATCATAACTTCATATTTCAAAAATCTTTCTCCAATACAAATGTGAAGTTGGTTGTGAAGTTGACATGTTAATGACATGACAAGGACAATGTGAAGTTGGTTGTCTAAATCTAGACAATGGACTTCACAACGCTTTATTTTTACATCATTAATTATGAATAAAAAATATTGATAAAAAAAAGGAAGAAGTGGAAAAGTTGTCTTGTAAGTTGAAAAAAATTAGTTTTTATTGTCTTCTCAATATATTTGTATTGGAGAACACTTTTCTATCTTATTGTCTTGTGTGAATATAATCTTGTCACATAGAGAAAAAAAAATATTGTGACAAAAGAATTACAATACAAAATAAGATAATATTGTTGGAGATGCTCTAAGCACGTCGACATCAATCGACCTCATCTGAAGATCACATGATTACTGTCGCGACTTATCCTGGTTAAATATGTCAGACATGTCGTTGGCTCTCCACTTGTTTCAGCAAATTAATTCTCATCAATGGTCCTTGATTAATTTGCTTCCCTAAACAATGCATATTACTAAAAGTTGATGTAGAGCTGGGTAACATAATTCAAATGACAACTGATCAACTATGTTCAATTCTTCGAACTGAGGTACTATGTTCAGTTCATTAAACTCAACCGACTTAGTCAGTGAGAAAATGTACTATATTCAATTCATTGAACTCAACTTAGTTCTTGTAGTCAGTAAAAGTTCGATACGGAATAATTGTTGGACATCTTAAAAAAATAAAAAATAAAATTATGTTCAATTCAATTACAAGAACAAATTCCGATTGATGCTCCAACCATTCTTGTGGATCAAATTTCGTGTAAACGTGCCAAAAATAGACTCGAAATCAATGGGCGTATGGCATTGAAAGAAGTCAATTTGGTACCGTGTATATAAATCTAAGATCCACATTTTATTTTTTTCCGTTTGTTGGTAGAGAAGAATTCACCCGCAACCTTGTCCATTCTGAAAGCACCATGAATGCATGCTAATCTCGACACATGGCCGGATTTCTAGTGACAGTTAACATATCATTTTCATAGGAAGGAGAACTAGCTGTTTTAATTTTACAAATCCCTCTTAAGGAACAATTAGCATATCAATTATGTTAGAGCATTATTCATTATGTTATGATAAACAAAAAAAAATTAAGTAATATTATCTTCCATTATGTGGTATCTAATATGATAGCTGACAAGTCTGACATGACAAATTTTAATTAAAAAAATTTCGTCCAAATAATGCTAATATTAATATTTCTAATATCAGCTATCATGTCATGTCAGATGTTACATAATAAAATATAATACTATTCATTTTTTGGGGTGATAAATAACAGTTTTTTAGCATATGCATAGAGAACACATATATTGCCCCCCTCCCCCCCCCCCAACTCATATATATATATATATATATATATATATATATATATATGGGTAAACGGAATATGAGTCATAGTGTTCATTTTTTTAAATGAGTCATGCACATGTTGACCAATATGTATGGATTTTTACATTCCATGTGCACTAGTACACTCTATTCATATTGGTATACATGTACATGACTCATGTAGGAATATGAACACTATGACTCATATCCCATATATATATATATATATATATATATATATATATATATATATATATATATATATATATATATTGGTCCACATGTGCATGGCTCATATAAAAATATGAACATTATGGCTCTTATCCCATATACATATATATATATATATATATATATATATATATATATATATATATATATATATATATATATATATATATATATATATATCTCGAAGAAGGTAAATTTTATTCAGGTCCCTTCGAGATACTACAACTCAGTCCGAAGGTCTAAACAAAATTCAGTCCGAAGGTCTAGTCCCGGCCCGAAGGCACCACGTCCGAAGGTTCTATCCGGCCCGAAGACCTCATGCAGTCGTAGCCTCACTGCACCGTACCACGCACCTGCACTGCACTCAACCACCACCGACCACTTTAATTCTCCAAAATAAATATTAAATGGCACCCCCCGGACTCAAACCCGCAACCTCCAAGATATTGGGGTGCATCGGTTGTCTTAACCTTTAGATTAGACTTCATTTACAATCCTTTAGATTAGACTTCGTTTACAATATATATATATATATATATATATATGTGTGTGTGTGTGTGTGTGTGTGTGTGTGTGTGGTGGTGGGGGTGGGGGGGGAGGGGAGGGGATCGGGAGTCCCATCGAAGTTCTGTTCTTTCCAACCGTTGGATCGAGCGGGGCCCGCACATAACACATGTGATCCGACGTAACGTTCGGAACATTTGTGCACACTGCATTGCATACCTTTGAACCCACTGTCTCCAAACTTTCATCATTTATAAATGGAAGGAATAATACGCCACCGTGGCTCGAACCACTGACCTTCTGTCATCCAGTCAGGATCTTATATCTCTGTTCGGTAACCACAAGAGTCATTCTCTTCGGTAACCACAAGAGTCACTCGAGTTCGATAGTTCTCGTATATTTTTATGTTTTAAGTATATAAAGATTCGTATAATTATTCTCAAAACAAAAAATATCTGTATAATAAACATAAGAAAGATTAGTCTAAACAACTCTATAGTGACCTGAAATGGTCCATGCTAATTCATCTACCGCCTTCTTTACGTGGCAACAAACCTTATGATTTCTTCGTCCCAAAGCTCACTCACGTAAGAAAGAATGCCAAAGGCTACTGATCTCGTTTTAAGTCCGAAAGCAACTAAGGAGAATAATTGCTCTAAATACTGCTCAGATTCCATTGACATCAGGAAAGGCTTCTTTTCCTTTACTAGAGAGAATTCATGTGAATTTAACAACGCAGTAGTACTATTGGTGGGGCTGATCTACTGTATTTGCATATACGAGTGACGCGTTGACAATGACATGCTTTCCGAAGTAACGAAGTTTCTTGGGCTATAATGGCGCGGAACCATTTGTGCCGGTCACAACAGTTTTAGCACCTTTGGATCGTGTTTCACGGGTCTAGATGTGAAGTGGGTCGGATCTGACCGAACTGACGTAGCCCACATTGAAAATGCTCTGATCGGGTCTGGGTCGGTTAGATCTTGTGCACAGGTCAGGATCGTGAGGGGTCAGGACGATGACGGAGACCGAATCCGAATGCAATCCGGCCAACAACTCGGTCTAGGACGGTTTGGAATGGAATCGATTCGTGTCCGAGCATGATTCGAGACGGCAATGGTTTATCATAAAAATGTCTTTTATTAATTTGAAAAAATTTATAACTTGTTTATTCGTGTTTACAAAAACCGAAAGTCATGAAAGTACAAATTTTTATTTTTATCTTTCAATCTTCATATCCAACTTTCTTTATATACGATTTTTTTAATCTTTGATGACGGTCTTCGATATCTTCAAATCTTGGATTTTTAAAAAAATTAATCTTACTCTGCAAGACTTCGATCGCCAGTTCATTTTTCAGCTTCTATAGTGTTATATGTACTAAAATCTTAAAAGTCAAACTCAATAACGTCAGCACTTTCATCTATTATGTATTGAGTTCTTTTTTCATACGAACATAATCTTGAACGCAAACGCTGACTTCCAACATTTCTATTATCATCTTGCTCCTTTTCTTAATTAGCATTTTTGAACATGCAATAAAATATATGATTATGATCGATGTTACCGTGGACACCGGAACCACTATAATATCACGTGTCAAAGAAGAAAGTATAGTATACGTTTTTTTCATGTCATTTCCACCACTATAAAATTGAAAAATAAGTTTGTCAGAACAGTCATCATCTTCATCATAGGAGTTCAAATAGAACAAAAATTCTTGAGTTGGGAGGGAATAATATTTTTGTTTCATCTTTTGTAGAAGACTTTTAGCATGAGATAACTTAGAACTTAAACTAGAGTTGTTACGTGCTTGAACAGATAAACATGATAGGTTCGTCGTAACCTTATTTTTTTCATATAAATAAATTATAATATCTAAACATTTTTTTAATTTTAATTTTATTACTATCTATCTCGATGTTCATATTTGTACGAAGATCATGTAATAATATACTTACACCTAATTATATTTTTGAATCCAAAACCATAGAGAAACAATATAAAAGAGTAATATCCGACAAATATTTTATACATTAACCAATCATCGAATAAAACACAAGATCAATTAAAATAATTAAAACAGTAAAAAAAATTTGATGGTAAATTTAGACAAATAATCTCTATTTATATCTACGAATTATTCAGATGTCAAATGACTACAAATATCTTTGAAATATAGTTGTTATATAGAAGTATTTTGATTATTTTCAGCAAAATAGCTAAAACTCTCTAGATTACCTTCATAAACGACTAAATTATAAAGAATATTTTGGTCAAAATGTTTTTCAAAGGATTAAATTGTCCTTATATAATGGTTGTTGCGGTCCTGGTGACTCAAATACCCTCTCTAACATCTAATATAATGGTAAAATAGACCGAACTCAACTGACTCTTGTGGTCAGTGAGAAGAGGTATAACCTTTCTGGCTGAACGGAAGTCTCGGAATCAAACAACGGAATATGTGTGGGAACAGTGGGTCCAAATGACATGTAACGCAGCATGCATAAAAGTTACGTACGTATCGTCGGACATCTAATATATATATATATATATATATATATATATATATATATATATATAAAAGATATGACTTAGAATAACTAGAAAGTAGACTGTTTTTATTGCAAAATCTTACACAAATATGTACTATTGCTTTTAGGTCTCGTGTTTATATATATATATATATATATATGTATATATATGAATTAGAATAACTAGAAAGTAGACAGCTTTTATATATATATATATATATATATATATATATATATATATATATATATATATATATATAAAAGAGATGACTTAGAATAACTAGAAAGTAGACTGTTTTTATTGCAAAACCTTACACTAAATATGTACTATTGCTTTTAGGCCTCGTTTTTATATATATATATATATATATATATATATATATATAAAAAGTAGACTGCTTTTATTGTAAAACCTTACACTAATATGTACTATTGCTTTTATGTCTCGTTTGATTTGCGAAAAGTAAAGAAAATTAAATTAATTATTTGTTCTTTCGATTTTTTTTTTCAAAATTTTAAAATGTGAAGAAATTGTGAGAAAATATGAATACTTAAAGGTGGAAATTGATGGAAGGAATCATTTTCTTCTCTATTTATTTTATAAATTATTATTGTTATTTTTAAATTTTTTTGACACACAAATATGGACAAGTAATATTTTTTTTTTTTCAATTCTATAATTTCATAAACCAAACGAGACCTTACTGTATCTCATATTTCATCTTCGGAACCTCGTCTTCCCTGAATTATTCCTGGACACCAAATTTTTTGAGTGCATGCCTGCCATTGAATTCTTTCAGTTGTACAGCGGTTAAAATTCTGGAAGATCGAGAAGATGGATTCAGCTGGCGGCATCGTTGGTGGTGATGGAATGAAGCCCAATTGTGATCGGCAATGCAAACAAGAACAAATGGACACAGTTTGGCTGCGGGACCGGTACGGCATCGTTGAATGTCCTGTCCTGTCCTGTCCTGTCCTGTCCCCTCCCCCATATGATCCCATGTACATACATTAATTCTTCACTGCATAATTGGCCCTCGCCGAAAGTAGAAAGTCTTCGGACTAATCTAATACATAATTAAGCTGTCTTGTACGCAGAGTTACGACAAGATTTGGCCAAACTCACGAGAGCCAGACGGTTCGAAACCAAGTCCGAGATTGACCTGGTCATATTTACTATTTTACCATTATATATATATATATACACATACACACAAGTTGTATATATTTTATATTAAATTTTTTTTAGATGTCCGACGATACGCATGGGACTTTATGTACGCTGTGTTGCATGCCATTTTGGCCTACTGCACCCACACCTCTCGTGCGATTTGATTCCGAGACCTCCGTCCAACCAGAAAAGTTATACCTCTTCTCATTAACCACAAGAGCCAGTTGAGTTCGTTATATTTTATACTACTTGAAAAGTGCAAATAATAGTTTTTATTTATTTATTTACTATTTAAGAAGAACATACAACAATATCTTCATTTCTACTGTTTTGAAAGAGCAAACAATAATTCTCCTAATTTTTTTCAATACTTAATTACCTAACTACCTATACTAAATTTAATAAAATAATTTTAATTAGTAAATATAGTCAAGGGTATTTTTGAAATAAGAACTTCAGGATGACACATAAAAGTTTTTATTATAAAATAGTATATCTCTACGATTATAGCACGGCTCAAAAAAGAGCCATTAAACCTGTTTGTAAATTCTAAAAAAAAATACGAAAGATTATAATTTTAAACTATTTTTTTCTTCTGAATACCTTTTTTTTATTCACATATATCCATAAAAATTATAATTAAAATATAACTAAATCTTTAACAAATCGAATTAAAATATAAACATTTATGTAACAAATCTTAATTTAAATAAATTTAATTATTTAAATTATTTTTTAATAATATTAGAAAGAAAGAAAGAAAAATTATTTGGCGTGCAACACACGTGAGTTGACTAGTATATAAAAAAAAACAAAGTACCTACAAATGGTTGGAAACCCTCAAATTTTTTTGGATTTTTCCCTTTCTTTTTTCTTTTAATATTAAAATAATTATTTTATTTTATATATATTTTTTTTCTTTTATAGAAATTGATGTTTCTGAGTTATGACTAGCATAGATGAGATGTTCATCTACCAAAACTAGATGGGATGTTCATTCCCTAATAAAAAATTGACATGTAGCATTTTTATTCCACACAAATCAATTTGTAAGTAGTTTTGTTTATCCATCAAAATAATTTTAATTTTTAATTATTACATGTTAATTTTTTATTAGAGGACGAACATTTCATCTAATTTTGGTTGGTAAAAAAAAAAAATTATAATAATGAACACAGGTACCATATATGTACTTGGGGGAGATCTGTTGCTACAAATTTCGAATGCATCAAAGTCAAATCACTCTCCTACACCGCATCATCATTCAAGAAATCTAAACGGCAACTTACGCAACAAAGCCCCCTATGATGCCGTTGAACAACTCAGCCGTCCGGCTGTCCCCTCCAATCATTGATCACCCGTCTCCAAAAAAAAAAAAAAAAAAAATATTATCAACAAAATCATATTCTTGAAATTTGTTAGACTCTGTTCCTCAGTTTATCCATGTGACACGTGGTCAATGCCTAAACGCGCCTTTCCCATTAAAAAACAAAATAAAGACAGACTCGTCGTTTCGCAAACCCCAACCGCCGGCCACAACTTCTTCCGTCCCACACTATGCCGTTCTCCGTGTACGTAGATTTGTATTTCCATACGTTACTTCCTAACAACGCCACTCTCTCCCTCTCTAGACACGTGTCCCCCTTCACCCCCGCTATATATACCACCCTTCCTCCCCGCTCCCAAATCTGATTTTTCAACCAACCGCTATAAAAAAAGAAAAAAAAAGGAAAAAAATGTCACCTACAATGAAAGAGCAAAGTAAGCTCTTCAAAACTTTGGCACGCTCCCGTCCGGCGAAGTCTCGGTCGGGCAGCGAAGAAGAAGAGACGTCGCCGAGAACGAGCACGGACACCAGTTGTAATTCTCCCTACAGCATGTCACCATGGAATCCGGCATCGTCGTCTCCTTTCGTAAAGTCCCCGTGGCTAAAGAGCTCCGGGGGCAGCGAAGACCCCTCCACCACCACGGCACTAATCGGCTCGCTCGTCCGCCAGAACGGCCACCTCTACTCCCTCGCCGCCGCCGGGGACCTGCTCTACACCGGCTCCGACAGCCGGAACATCCGGGTCTGGAAGAACCGGATCGAGTTCTCGGGATTCAAGTCCGGCAGCGGCCTCGTCAAGGCCATCGTGCTCTCGGGCGAGAGGATCTTCACCGGGCACCAGGACGGGAAAATCCGAGTATGGAGAGCCTCCCGCAAGGACCCCGCCAAGTACGAGCGTGTCGGCGCGCTCCCGAGACTAAAAGACTTCCTCAAGAGCTCCATCAATCCCAATAGCTACGTCGCGGTGAGGCGCCACCGGAACGCCGTCTGGTTACGGCATTACGACGCGGTTTCCTGCCTCAGCCTCGACGCCGGGGCCGGAATCCTCTATTCTGGCTCCTGGGACAAGACGGTGAAGGTCTGGAGAGTGTCGGACTCGAGGTGCCTCGAGTCGGTGTCGGCGCACGACGACGCGATCAACTCGGTCGCGGTACTGGGCTTCGGCGGACTGCTGTTCACGGGTTCGGCCGACGGGACCGTGAAGGTCTGGAGGAGGGAGTGGAACGCGAATGGCACGACGAAGCACGCGCTGGCGAGGGTGCTGATGAAGCAGGAGACCGCGGTGACGGCGCTGGCGCTGGCGCCGGCGCCGGCGGGATCCGACGACGCTGGAGTCGTCGTCTACTGCGGGACTTCCGATGGGGTCGTCAACTGCTGGGAGATGAAGGAGTGGGGGTTCGTGCACGGTGGGGTGCTCCGCGGGCACAAGCTGGCGGTGCTGTGTCTGGCCACGGCCGGCCGGGGTACGATCGTCAGCGGCTCCGCCGACCGGACCATCCGCGTGTGGAGAAGAGAGGCCGATAGGGCCCACACCGCCGTGTCCGTGCTGACCGGACACGCGGGGCCGGTCAAGTGCTTCGCGGTCGCCGAAGACGTGGCGGGAGGTGGCTGGCTGCTGTACAGCGGGAGCCTGGACAAGTCGGTGAAGGTCTGGCGGCTGTCGAACGACGCGCCCTCGCACGTGACCGGGATGCCGGGGCACGTGCTTGGTGACGTCGGCGTCACGGGGGCGTGGAGGGGGTGATGGAGTGTAATATTTAGATTGCTTTGGTGGGGGGTGGTATGTAAAAACGAAAGAGTGGGAGGGATCTTTCTGCTTTTCTTTTGAGTTTTGTGTTAGATGATTGAGTTCATATAATTATGAATTGAATTATGCCATTCTTCCACGTAGAGGAATGGGGACGTATGAACTCTGATATTGGTATATGATGATGATGATGAGGAGGAGGATTCTGGTAAAGTTTGTAATTAACAACATACAAGCATTAAGATGATGTATAGATGTATAAATTACACGGTTGAGGATTCTGGTAAAGTTTGTAATTAACAACATACAAGAATACATACAAATATATTTTTTAGCAATTAGTTAACTACCCTTCATGCAAACATTGAGGGATGCATACAAAAATATAAACTTTACGAAAATATTAACTTCTAAAAAATATTAAAAAACAAACTATACGAAAAAAAAAAAAAAAAAATTTGGGTGGGCTAGAGCCCATCTCTGGCCATACTTTGATCCTCCACTTCAAACATTAAAAAAAATTATTAACTTTATTTTAATTTATGAGAGGGTGCCTCATATAAATATCATTTTAACGAAGAAATCATCATTGATGGAGGTTATAAGCACACTTGGAAAAGGCAAAAGACAACTCTCTTAATTTTCTACTAGTAAACTAATGTGCATATACGTCAAATAATTTTTCCTTCTTTATGATATTATTAAAAAATAATTTAAATATTTAAATATATTTAAAATAAAATTTGTTATATACATATTTATATTTTAATTGAAATTTGTTAAAGATTTACTTATATTTTAATTATAATTTTGTATCTTTTTAATTAAATAGTTGAGAATTTACAAGTCGTATTATAATCGTAGAGATATATTTAATTATCTAACTGTCCATTTAAAATTTAATTAATAATTTTGATTAGTATAGATACGTAAATACAGGTTTGGAATTCAAGGTGAGGTGTGAACTTTTCTTATTATATGTACTATTTTTTACACTTCATTTTTCCTTATTAATGTAGTATAGATTATGAGTCTTAATTAGTTTTTGACTATTTTTTCTAAATTGGGTTTGTCCTTTGTAGGACCATTATTCTCTACAATTGAATTTGTTTTCCAAGCTAATCTATAAAGAATATAAATTTATATTTCACAGACTATCATCTACGATTGTGGATGTTACTCGAGCAAATATGACAATGAGTCATGGAGATAGCTATACCCAGGGGCGGAGACAGGATTTCGTAATAGGGTGGGCTAGCTAATAGTTACTTAAGGTTCTAAAAATTTATGTCAAAAATTCGACAAAGTTTCCTTTGTAAATTCGATGATTCGAAATCTATCATAGACAATAAACTTAAGAAATGGTGCTCCACTTAGAAACAACTTGCTAGTTTGACTGATAATCTTTTATTAAACCATCTCATAACCACACATGTTAATTTTTTTGAACCAGTTAGAGGTGCATCAAGTGTCATAGACACGTAGAAAAACTTTTAATAACAAAAGTGCTGGTTAGCGCATTTTTACTTTCTAAATCTGTATTAGCTCTAAAGAAATTTGAGACTTATTATGACTTAGAGAGACTTGTTATGCAACAAAGAACTCTTTAATTAGCAGGCACAATTAAAACAAAAATTTTGAAAGCCAGACCATACAATTAGTTTAGATCTAAATTCTTAGACATATTACACTATCATGCAACACAAATATCTTTACAATAAGAAATTTTCAAACACAAACTAGATGTTGTCATATAAGGAAATATCTGTTAAAAGAATCCCAACAAAGATGACCAATATGATGCTTAAAAGTTTGACACATGGAGTCTACAATCTATTAAAACGAACAAATATTTGTAAGATGCTGGAAAGCATATGCGGGTAAAAATCATACATTAAAAAGAATATATTGCATATAAGAATACCATCTAATTATGTGAATAAAATGGACCTTTGCAACATACATTGACATATAACTATCATAATATATTATAAAGTCATCCAGGATGGAATTCTAACTACTAATGGGAACTACTAACAACAATACACAAGAAAAAATAAATTAAGATCAAAACAATTAAAAAAAAAATTAGGGTTATGATTTTAAAAAAAATTGGGGGTTAGTTAGGGTTTTACCATAGGTCCAGAGGAGATGAAGAAGCTGAAGTCTGAAGAGCCAAGAGGGAGATTGGGAGAGGCTAGAGCCGAGATCGAGAGCAGGAGGAGTTGCGTCGCTGCAGCCTGGCGGTCGGGCTGGAAAGGGTAAGCACTAGCTGGCCCGCTGCTGCCCTACAGCCGAGATTATGGAAGTGGAGACGACGGGGCTCGATCACTCAGGGTCGGGATGTTGCTGTGTTGGAGAATACTGAAGAGAGAAGAGGGAGTCTGGAAAGAGAGGAAGAGAGATGGAGTCTTGGATTGGAGAGGTCGGGCCCTAGTTGCTCACTTCAAAATTTTGTTTTGAACATACAGTTGTTCTTTGCTAACTTGAACATCGGTCGGGTTTTTTTGTACAATTGCACTGAACTGACCTCATTGCACTGAGCTGACCACTTTACATAAAAAAAAAAAAATTATTAGTTTTTTTTTTCTTGCACTGGGCTACAGCCCAGTGCACCCATAGTGTCCCTCCGCCCCTGGCTATACCGGTAACGGTTTGGTGCAATTTTGGTTTAAAAAAACAAAAATTGTGTAGGAAATAATTTTTTTAGTTAAAAGTATAAGATTACATTTAGTATTAATGATGATAATAAATCTACACTATTCATATGACTTTGAAGTCAACTTTTGTATAAAAGATTACTTGGCCATGCAGTATTAGTATTAATTAAATTTTCTTTTGTGGACCAACAAAAAAGTGGTGTCTTGACTATGCAAATCCTAATTCTCTTTTCAATTTCTTGGCATACGAGTTACCGAATCTTGTAGACAAAGGAAATTACAAAACATTTATCTTCATTTTCGAAAGTCTAACACAAAGATTTCTTGCACGAAATGTAACAAGACTTAAGTATTCCATTGAATTTTATTGTTCCATATATAGACTACCTTCATGCTAATTCCATATAACTTGTATTCAGAAAAAGAAGAGTCCATTGAAGTATATGCATTTATTTAATCAGTATAATTTTTTGTGGGAAAACAAAAATTGTTTCCAAAACTAAAACTCCAAAATCATGGTGGAAGTTAGCCCAAAATGTACTCCCTCATGCAAGTCAAATGTATCTATCTTATAAATAAGATGGGTTCACATAATATTTTTTTGTTCAGTCTTTGGTTTACAGGATTGGACAAAGTATTACGTCGTAAATCTAATTTGAGTGTTCAGTTGAACCAAAAAAATTTGGATGTAATATAATAGTTATTACAAACTTGATTACATACATCACTTTCTTTTAGAAATAATTATATTATAAAATTTAAGTAATCAGCAATAACATTACAACTTAAAAACTTACAAAATTATTAATTGTTTTTAAATATTTTGTCATTTTTGCTTTTTATTTTTTATCATCAAAATATTATATTAGTTCATTTTTTGTTGTTTTATCTTTTTTTTATTTATTATCGTCGTCGTCGTTATTATTATTATTATTATTATTATTATTATTATTATTTTATTGTCTTAGATTTTTACTATATTTAGTTTTTGTTTTTAATTTTTTTAGATTCTTCGTTAAATGTTAAGGTTGGCTAAAAAAAACAAAATATCAAAAATATATTTATGAAAATAATACAAATAATAATTACTATTCCATTCCATGATTTACATTACATTACATGTTAAACCTAACTTTTAATATAATTTTAATTCTACTTCATTACAAACTTAATTAATTACATCATATACTCCATTTTATTACTATCACAGTTACATTATAATGAACTAAAATCAATCTAAGGGTTGTAGAGTTGTGATATATGTATTTATATTATTCAAACATTTAGCTTATTTCAATCCATACACCACCAACACTCTATATGTGATGGAAAACAAGACAAGTGTCGCATATTAAATAAATAATTTCAAAAACAATTACCTAAACAAAATATTAATTGAACTTGAATAGAAAATAAAATGTAGAGTTACTATAATCTTAAGATTTGATGAGTTAAAAATATCTACACTTAAGGACAGATCGTAGCCTCTTGTGGTGACAACTACGGACAGTATATTTTCAAACGGTATGAATCCTTTATTTTCTAGTACTAGATGATTAGACGGACCTCGAATTATTATATTTTTTAGATTCATGGGAATAACGTAGGACTTCTTTAGATATATTTCTCACTGACATGCCACTTGTTTTTTAAAAAAAAAATATTGCTTTTATCGATACACAATTTGTATTTAAGAATTTTTTTATATTATATTATATTATATTATATTATATTATATTATATTATATATATATATATATATATATATATATATATATATATATATATTCTCTTTTAGTTAATTAATTAACTTGCCAAGTACCTTTGAAAAAAAATTAACTAGTTAATACGTAAGAAGTTCTTACTCTTACCTAATAGTACGTAAAAATAAAATATAATAGTACTAATATATATTATAGTGTTAATTATAGATGTTGAGTTGGCATCTTTTTATTTATTTATACGCCAATTTTATATTTTAGATACACCTCAAGTAATGTGGTCCAAGGTTGTTTTGGTAAGCACACTTTTTTTATTAAATTTGGGGTTAGTATTTGACATCAATTTTTTTTTTTTTTTTTTTGTCAAAAGTTGCTTCTTTTTATATTGTGATTTTGAAGAAAAAAAAAAACATTATACCAAACCAAACATAGCTAAGATTCTTTTTTTTTTTTTTAATTAACTAATTAATTATTTTTCAAAGACCTGACACTAGACCAAAAGTTTTTAATTAAATAATTAATTTCCAAATTACTCTCAAGATTATGATGAGTTTTGAGTCAATATGGTACTGATGAGATCATTGGTGCAGTGGCATGAATTTTAACACTTATTACATGCATTTACAATAACTTCACATCTTGGATTTAGAATACACTAGTGAAGTAGCTGATATTTTTTCGAATAATGCTACATGGTCAGCAAAAACGGACCGCCAACCAGCCGCAAGACCACGTGACAGACGTCCAATGGCTACGGTCAGGTCCCGCGCTACAGAAAATGTGTTGGGGGTGCCGGAAGGGTTGGAAGACAGGTCAGGTGCGGACTGGTTGGCGGTCTCCTCAAGGGCTAATAAGTGTTTTCCTATTCTTTCATAAGAGTTTACTGTTATTGTTAAAGTGTGCACGAGGAATTAGCACGCTGAATAATTTTATTAGCGAATACAATTAAATTAGGGTACTCATTAACTTACAAAAAAATTATTAACAAAGTACGCAGCGGGTCTGGGCTTTACCAGAAAAGTATGACAAAAAATATTACAAAAATAAGCAAGAAGGCTTGATTTCCATTCCATAAAGTCTATATATACACCTTATTTCTAAAAGCAATCGAGTACATTAATTATTCCACACATGAATAGATCATATTTAACTCTTAGGCAACGCACTTTATTGACCTTTTTCCTTAAAAAATAAACAAAAAAGACTAAGCAAAAGAAAAGTTAAACTAATATAATGAACAAATAAAGAGCCACCGACCAGAAAGTCTTACAAAGGAAGAAATCAAATGTACTACTACAATTGGAGATTGGCCTAATTGAAATGAACATCCAACATTGAACTACTAAACTAGCCAAATGTTTCCATGTCTTAGCAAAATGTCACACGTAAGAAAGAAGAAGCACTCACTTCCCCTGATCTTAATACATTAATCTCCAATAATTAGGCTCCTAATTGACACGTACATGAAGCTAAAGTACAAGGTACATGGTTGTTTCCAACATGTACAAGTTGTGCAATTTTACAGGCTACGTTTTAGATTTAGATATGCCTATTTTTTTAGAAATTACAATAACATGACTTTTAAATCTAAAAAAAAAAAAAAAAATTATAGAGGAAAAATATATAAGACTAAACTAAACCTTGATATCCTAGATTTTGATAGGTATCAACTTAATATTCTAAAAATAAAAAAGAACGAAACTGCCCCCTCCCTCTACTCCTGCTCCCTCAGGTCCCCTCTCCCGACTGCATCACCTCCCCCCATTCTCTCTCTTCGCAACAGTGGCCGCTGTGAGAGAGAGAGAGAGGGGATGGCGGCAGGGAATTGGCTGGAGTGGGGAACGCGAGGGTGGTGCAGACCGCAGGGGGTTGAGAAGGGAGATTGTTTCGTCCTTTTTGCTTTTTAGGTTATCAAGTTAAAAACTATCAAAGTTTAGAATATCAAGCAGAAAAACTTGAATAGTTGTGAATATCAAGTTATAATTTAGCCTTAAAATAATATTATTTTTTAGTATTTGTACAAATTATAATAAATTTTGTGTACAAATAATAATAAATTATCTTTTAGTGATATAAAAGAAAAATATAATATTTATAATAATATTAATCAATAAATTTTGCTATCATTTATATTAGTATAGATAATAACAAATTAGTATAGATAATAAAAAAATAACTAATAATAGATTTTGATTTAATCAAACGGTTGCCATTTCGAAAATTAGTATAGATAATAATTAAATTTTGATAATTATATTTCAAAAATTATATTTTGATTTATCAAACGGTTGCAATTTCAAAAATTAGTATAGATAATAAAAAAATAGTATAGATAATAACAAACGGTTATCATTCATATTAGTATATTTTCATAACGAATTATATTTTTATTTAATCAAACGGTTATCATTCATATTAGTAAACATAATAACAAACTAGTATAGATAATAAAATTTTAACTAATAATAGATTTTGATTTAATCAAAACGGTTGCTATTTCAAAAAATAATATAGATAATAATTATATTTTAAAAATTATATTAGTATACTTAATAACAAATTAGTATAGATAATAATCAAAAGGTTGTTATTTCTAAAATTATATTTTGAATGATAATAGATATGGTATCTCATGTTTGAAAAAATATTTTAGTTAATTTTAAATTATCTTTAGAAAATCTATTGGTTAAAATTTTTTAAATCCAACAAAAAAAAAACCAACTATTCCAAAGAATCGACACAAAAAAAAAACCTAAAAAACAAATTAATATTTTTGCCATCGCAAATGACGAAAGCTTTCGTGACTTAAAATTTTTAAAAATAATTTTGTTTTAGATAATTTATCTAAAAATAATTTATGCACAACAAATCTTTTGCATATAATAAAACTTTTGTAATTAGCTGTGATCCTTATTGCTTGTCAATTCAGAATTCTACACAATAATAATGTTATTCATATTTCAACACTAGATTAACTTTATGCCAACATAAAAATCCACGTCAAAATCATGTTAAGTCTAACAGGTGGAAGCTTCGAACTCAAAGTCCACTGTCACGTTCTTCTTTACTTTTCCATGGATTCCAGAATTTGTGCAAGCCAAGGCTTACATGATAATGACGGCATAATTAGCTTAATATTTTACCCAGGATTGTTTGGTGTGGCGCATCTCATGTTTCAACGTGGGTCGGACAGTCCGAATTTTGATTCTGGACCGGTTTGGTCAAATTCTGACTTGATCGGTCTATGTCCGATCAAAGTCCATAATCGACTCGGCCGATAAGTTTATATATATATATATATATATATATATATATATATATATATATATATATTCCATAATCGACTCGGCCGATAAGTCGATAAGTTTATATATATATATATATATATATATATATAATTTTTTTACTTAATATTAGTTTTTTTAATAAATAGTGTAGTATTTATAAATGACTTAGATGGTTCAATTTTGAGCCATTTTCAAGCCTCGTTATATATACTAGTACCGTGCATGTGTATTGCACGTGCGTACAAAATATGTTAAATTTTTTTAAATATAAAATTATTATTAAATTTGTCGTTCTTAGAAATTGAACTTAAACAACCAAGAAAAATACCGACCGCATTAACCACGTGAGTTAGAATTATTTTATAGTAAATAAGTAATATTAGGTAGTTAAATATTTTTTTTTTTTAAATAGTTAGTGGAGTATTTACAGGAACGGAGTCCAGAATTGAACGGGGGGGGGGGGGGGGGGGGGCTGTAGCCAAGCCCAAATTCTGGGATTTTTTTTTTATTGTATATTATGACTAATCAGCAGTCAGCCTATGATTCGGCCATTCATTTCCTTCGTTCAGTCCCAGTCCAAACGGACCAAAAGTCCAAATCTAATAATTAAAAGTATGAAGTTATCGGCACCACTGCTTGCAGCCATCCAGATCTGGATCCTCCAATCTGGTCTCCCCGTCCACCGCCCGCCCGCCGCCGCAGTCCTCCAGTCCGTACATTCCCCTCCCGCTGTAGCCATCTGGATCTGGTGAACTGGTAAGTTTATGATACGACCTCTCCCCGTCGACACATAATTGGGGTGGATCGTGAAAGATTCACTATGATTTCGAGCTAGGGTTGCCAAGAACTGAAAAAAATTGACAGAGGAAGAAGATCTTTATTAGCTAAAGAATTTCTGTTACATTTCAAGAAAATTTTTAGATATATGCCAAAATTGGGTTTCCCCCCTTTTCTGAACATTTAGAGAATTCAAACTAAGACTAATTACATTTCTACCCTCATTGTTGACTCATACTAACTACATGTCCATCTGGATGCCAGGTTGGACCATCTTGCTGACTAGGCTAACCTTCACCAATTGTAATAACAACCTTTGCTCCTCTGTTAATCCAGCGGCTACTCAATTACAGAAATTGGCTACTGCTACTAAGGTAATTGGATGCTAATTGCATGTATGAAAGGAGAGCTCTCTACATGCTAAGCTACTGTGATTATGACTGTATCAATTAGAGATGTAACAATATCCCCTCCTTAATTCGTCCAGGCCTCAAGGTCGAAATAAGGAAATGTCTTGATGAACTTATCATAGGGAACCCAAGTAGCCTCCTCTGCACTCACATTCTTCCACTGCACTAGGAGATCAACTGTTGCTCGGTTCCTCCTATGTACTAGCTTCCTCTCCAGTATCATCTCTGGTTCTAACAGTAACTCCTCCCTTTGTCTAGGAACCTCTTCCTCAATACTCTTGTTACTGCTAATATGCCTCTTTAGTTGTGAAACATGGAACACTGGGTGAATTAGAGTTCCTTCTGGTAACTTAAGCTTGTAGGCCACAGGTCCTACCCTGGTCAAGATTCGATATGGGCCAAAATATTTTGGTGATAGCTTTTGAGTTTTTCTTTGAGACACATAAACCTGTCTATATGGTTGTAATTTGAGGTACACCAAATCATCCACCTGAAACTCTTTGTCCACCCTATGTGAATCTGCAACTTTTCTCATTCTATCTTGAGCTAACAACATGTTATCCTTAAGAACTTGGAGGGAGTTATCTCTTGAAGCTAAAGCTTCAGCCACACCCTTTTCCTGCACCAGTTCTGGAACATACGTTAAGATATCAGGGGGAAGATCTGGCATACACAGCTTCAAATGGGGTGGTCTTTGTGGCAGTGTGCCAATTTGTGTTGAACCAGAACTCGGCCACAGTAAATGCCTGGTCCACTCCTTAGGTTGGTGACTGGAGAAGCATCCGAGGTATCCCTCAATACATCGATTGGTAACCTCGGTTTGACTATCGGATGGTGGGTGATACGAAGTACTGTAATTCAGTTGGGTACCATAAAGTTTAAAAAATTCCTTCTAGAAAGCACTAGTGAATACATGGTCTGTCTGTCACTATGGTTTTGGCATGCCATGTAACTTGAAAACTCCCTCGAGAAATACTTGTACAACTGAGATGGCAGTGTAGGGAAGAGCAAGTGCAAACAAGTGAACGTACTTGTTAAGAATATCAACAACCACCATGATAGTAGATTTTTGTGGGTAATCCTTCCACAAAATTCATAGAAATGTCCTCACATATCCTGTTGGGAATGGGCAAAGGTTGTAACAACCCTGCAAGTGAAGAATTCTCATTTTTGTGCCTTTGACAGACCTCACAAGCCTTGATATATTGTTGAACATCCTTCTTCATTCCTCTCCAATAGCAAACTTGTCTAAGCCTGTGAAGAGTTTTCTGGAAACTTGAGTGTCCTGCATGAGGAGTATCATGATGCTCCTTGAGCATAGAGGTTAAGAATCTATATGTAACATATTCTTGTAATACAAGAGGTCATTCTTTAATGAATATTTGCTGGCATTCAAAAGTCCTTGCCTCCATTTTTTCCAACTACTCCTGATAATACCCAGAACTTGCCATTGCTTTCTTGAATTGCTGAAGCCAATCACTTTGTACAGAGGTTATGGCCTTTAACTGAGCACCCTCCCTTCTTGATAAATTGTCCGCAACTTTGTTTTTAGTTCCCTTTTTGTATTCAACCTTATAGGTGTACCCATATAGTTTCATTATCCGCCTATATTGTGCTTCATGGTGACCCTCTGCTCCAGTAGATGCTTAAGGGATTTGTGATCTGTCCTGGTGATAAATTGTCTTCCCCATAGGTATTGCCTCCATTTCTTGATAGCCAACATCTCCTTCTCATAGGTGGACAATATTGCAGCTCTTCCCTTAAGGTTTTGACTCAAATAGGCCAGTGGCTTGCCTCTCTGTATGAGTACAACCCCAATCCCACTGCCTGATGCATCACATTCCAATATGAATGTCTCATTAAAATCATGAATGGTTAGGACAAGAGGTTGTGTTAACCACATTTTTAATTCCTCAAAGGCTTTCTGAGCACCACTATCCCATTGGAAGGAATTCTTGATAAATGGCAGTGTAGGGAAGAGCAAGTGCAAACAAGTGAACGTATTTGTTAAGAATATCAACAACCACCATGATAGTAGATTTTTGTGGGTAATCCTTCCACAAAATTCATAGAAATGTCCTCACATATCCTGTTGGGAATGGGCAAAGGTTGTAACAACCCTGCAAGTGAAGAATTTTCATTTTTGTGCCTTTGACAGACCTCACAAGCCTTGATATATTGTTGAACATCCTTCTTCATTCCTCTCCAATAGCAAACTTGTCTAAGCCTGTGAAGAGTTTTCTGGAAACCTGAGTGTCCTGCATGAGGAGTATCATGATGCTCCTTGAGCATAGAGGTTAAGAATCTATATGTAACATATTCTTGTAATACAAGAGGTCATTCTTTAATGAATATTTGCTGGCATTCAAAAGTCCTTGCCTCCATTTTTTTTAACTACTCCTGATAATACCCAGAACTTGCCATTGCTTTCTTGAATTGCTGAAGCCAATCACTTTGTACAGAGGTTATGGCCTTTAACTGAGCACCCTCCCTTCTTGATAAATTGTCCGCAACTTTGTTTTTAGTTCCCTTTTTGTATTCAACCTTATAGGTGTACCCATATAGTTTCATTATCCGCCTATATTGTGCTTCATGGTGACCCTCTGCTCCAGTAGATGCTTAAGGGATTTGTGATCTGTCCTGGTGATAAATTGTCTTCCCCATAGGTATTGCCTCCATTTCTTGATAGCCAACATCTCCTTCTCATAGGTGGGGAATATTGCAGCTCTTCCCTTAAGGTTTTGACTCAAATAGGCCAGTGGCTTGCCTCTCTGTATGAGTACAACTCCAATCCCACTGCCTGATGCATCACATTCCAATATGAATGTCTCATTAAAACCATGAATGGTTAGGACAAGAGGTTGTGTTAACCACATTTTTAATTCCTCAAAGGCTTTCTGAGCACCACTATCCCATTGGAAGGAATTCTTCTTGAGAAGAGTTGTGAGGGGTGTTGTTATGCTTCCATACTCTTTTACAAACCTCCTATAATATCCTGTGATACCCAAGAAGCCTTTGAGCGCTTTCACATTTTTGGGAGAATGTCATTCTAGCACAGACTTGATTTTATCTCGGTCCACCTCCACCCCTTTCTCAGAGATCACATGCCCAAGATACCCTACATGCTTCTACCCAAAGTAACATTTATGCTTCTTTACCTTCAGTTTGTGGTCCTGCAGCTTCTGAAACACACTCCAGATGTCCACAATGGCTCTGCAAATCTGGACTATACACTAGAATGTCATCAAAGAAAACAAGCACAAACTTCCTAAGGAACTCTTTAAAAAGTGAACTCATAAGGGCCTGGAAGGTAGAGGGGTCATTTGTGAGTCCAAATGGTGTCACTAGGAACTCATAGTGCCCCTTATGGGTTCTAAATGATGTTTTATGAATGTCTCCTTCTGCCATCCTAACCTGGTGGTTACCAGCTCTTAGGTCAAGCTTGGAAAATTACTTAGACCCATGGAGTTCATCAAAGAGCTCTTCAATAAAGGGTATGGGGAACTTGTTTTTGACTGTTTGTTGATTCAACTCTCTGTAATCAATGCACATTCTTCAAGTGCCATCCCCCTTTTTCACAAGAATGACTGGTGCATAATATGAGATTTGGCTTGGTCTAATGATCCCTGAAGTCATCATCTCTTGTATCTGTTTCTCTATCTCATTCTTGTGTATATATGGGTGTCTATAAGGCCTATTACACACTGGTACTGACCCAGGCAGCAAGGGTATTTGGTGATCAATATCTCGTTTAAGAGGTAACTCTTTGGGCTCTGCAAACAACTGATCATACTTCTTTAATAATGTCATGCCCTAGTTCCAAATATAAGGAACTGAGACATGTGACAATGGCCAGCGGGTACACTTCGACGGGTATCACAATATATTGGACCCGACGGAGTACACCTAAGCTGTAAATTACAATGATAAAACCCAACATATAACACATAGACAGTGAAACTAAATTCATCCACAGACAACAGAAATATAGAGCACATAGAGAAAAACATAACTACTAATGTGCAGAAGGGAAATAAGACAAGAAATGTATCATAATACAAATACGAGAAGAGTCACACGGGAACAAATCCGCTAACACAAATACTGAATGAAGAGAAACAGTAAGATAACTAGGAATGGTATCTGAATGCTAGATAGTAATACCGTCCCAGGGTGAAGTCACTACCAGAGATCAAATGAAGTCCTCGGGAAGGATCTCGTCCTCTGCAACAGGTCCCGCTCCTGGATATACACCCGGTCCGTACTCCTCCGGGTAGTCCTCCTCGCCTAAGCCTAGAAGGGAACCAGGTCCTCAGAGGGACGTAACAAGGTACAAAAATAATATGCCATAGTAAAACAAAAAGAAATAAGTGCAACGCCGATGTAATCTAGCATAACCACCTAAGTGGTACACAACTTTGAAGACAATGTTCGACGCGTGGGCTGTCCAAATATAAAACCATAGTTCCGAACACTGAGACACATGGGACGTACCGTAGCTCCGAGCACAGAGTCACACGGGTAATACTACAACTCCGGATACATGAACACTACATAAATAAGACAGATACATATATATAGCGCGTGCAGAGTAGCCCAAACGTCTAGTAACTGTCTTCCCCTCCCAAAGCGGTCAACAGTGTTCATTGAACCTGAACCTCTATCTAACAGTCTCGTCATACTGAAGTAACTATCAACCATCACGATCCTAAAGTCATCCCAGATTCCGGTCATGCTGACAGTATCAGGATACAGAAAATCTGGCACGATGACGGTGTCTGAATGTGTCCTAGGGTTCTAGTGTAACCAAGTAGGTACATCAAGGTGTCGCGAACATCTATCAATCGTTACCAGATGTTACCAAAGAACGTCTGCACCCGGTTACGACACGGAAGCTAAGTAACGGTTCTGATCCAAAGTGCGTACAATACATAGAATAAATAAATAGAAATATGGAAACTGAGATACAGGATGGCAAGGTACACTTGTCTGGATCCGGATGCTGAAGATGGGGCTCCGGTACAATGTCCAAGTCCGCGGACCACGAAGTACCTAGAGACGAGATATAAGATTAATCAGTAAACTATCATGATACTATTCTAAAATAAGAGGTGACACACGTCTAGCATAGGCTTCAGTCTTAGTCACATATAGCTCACATAGACACTAAACTAGAGGGTTGACCCAAGTTGACTAAAGGAACATTGTATCAAATATGATCCATAATCAGTATAACATCATCAAACCAAATCTCCAATATCCTAATATTTATCACAGATTTTCAGTCGTTCAAGCTATGCTCATCCTCAACCATACCATCCTTGTGTTCACAGACGTTATTATGTACATTCAAATATATCATCCTCAAATAAAATAATTATTAATTATCAAACTCTCCATTATATAACCGTTATTTTATTATTCTAACACCATTCGACATATATATAGCCACTCCTCAATAAATTCGTTATTAGTTATCAAGCCCTCAATAAATGACCATCTTCATATTATTACAACACCATTTCATACTTATAAACATACTCCTCAATACCCATCATAAAAATGCATGAAAATATATCATAAACCTAAAACTCATATGTAGTATTCGTAACCCTAACCCTAACTAGGTTCTCTTTAGCAAATAGCAAACTATACTAAAATAAAGAGAGGGGTGAGGAGTTACCCCGATGGCTGCGGGGGGTGGCAGCGGCGATGTTGCGGCTCTGGTCAGGGATGGCATCGATCGCAGGGGTGACACGTGTGTCGAACAAGGTGGCGGGGTGCTCGACTGTGTGAAGGAGGCATTGCTCGAGGTGGTGGTCGAGGGGGTGGTGTAGCTGGTCGTGGTGATGGTGGTGCTAGCGGTGGAGGTGGTGGCCGAGGGTGGTGCTGGCCGTGGAGGTGGTGGCCGAGGGTGGTGCTGGCCGTGGAGGTGGTGGCCGAGGGTGGTGAGGATGATGGCGCGCGGGGGAGGTGTTGGTAGTGGTGGTCGTGAGTGAACTCGTCGGAGTTGGCAGTGGTGTCGAGGGGACGTGGTGGAGGCGAGTGAAGGTGGTAGTCTTGGTGGTTCATGGAGGAAGGAATGAGGGTGGAGGCTGCTGCGGGCGGAGGCGAGTGAAGGTGGTGGTAGTGGTGGTTCGTGGAGGAGGGAAGAGGGTGGCGCGGGTGGTTGGAGGTGGAAGTGCGGTGGCCATGATGCAGCGGAGGTGTTATTGCGGCTCTGGTGCAGTGGTGGAGGTGGTGAGGGAGAGGTGGCTGCAGATGATGGCAGGTGGAGGTCGAGGTCGCGGTGAAGTAGCATCGGTAAGGTGACGAGTAAAGGTGGTGGTCGTGGTAGCAGCGGTAAGGTGGCCGAGGGTGGACTTGGTTACGGGTGGCGAAGCTTGGCCGAAGGAGACTGCGGCAGTGGTAGTAGTGGATGCGGTGGTGCTGTAGATGGAGGCCGGTTGCGGTGGAGTAGAAGAAGCTGGCCGGAGGAGGCTGCGTTGAAGAAGAAGAAGAAGAAGAAGAAGAAGAAGTGGAAAGAAGGAGAAGTATTCGGCTGAAGTAGGAAAGAGGGAGGAGAGAGGGGGGGTTCCTAGGTTTTTAGGGATTAGGGCCGGCACATTGGGAAAGGGGTGAGGAGGAGTGATTTTATATGAGATTGTGTGGTGATGATGAGGGTGCATTTTTGAATCAAGGGCCTAGATTCCTCATGAAACAATTGTTCAAAACCAAATGGGAGATAGAGAGTGTTTGACCGATCCAAGAGAGGGTGGGGGTTTCTTCATTGGCCTAGACCAATAGGGTGGTGACACCTAGCATCCTATTTGCAAATAAACCCCTTAACTTTTGGGTATTTGCACATGAAAGAAAAGTGATGGGAATTTGGTGTGGAAAGTGGTGTTTGGTGTTATGTAGGGTGAGGGGGTATTGTGTGTTTTGCATGGGCTTCATGAAAGGGGTATTAGGTTAAATTGGGGTTAAGTTGGGATTAGTCATAGTTGGTATCCCCAATTTAATTAAAATAAAGTATCATGTGCTCTTAAATTAAATGGGGGCACATGGAGTCTCAATTAGGAGTGACACAAAGGTCATGAACGGTGTAGCCTTGGTGTCAGTCTCGGCCCCTTTAATTGGTTCGGCGAAACGGGTTGAGTTTGTGTCCCAAAATTGATGGCAACGACATAGGTACGCGGCATAGAATTAAAGAATTAATTTCGGGACGGGGGAGTTGTTGTAATCACCTGAAAATTTTAGAATTTTTAAAATTTAATTTTCGGAATTTAATTAGCATTTTTCTGTAATTTTTAAACAAATAAACTAAGGTAATCTAATTTAAAATGAATTTTTAAAAGATATTAAATAATAATAAAATGTAATGAAAATTATATTTTCTAGTGTAAAATTAAAAATCGGACATAGGGTAATTTTTCGGAAATTTATTGGATTCCGGATGGATTATTAAAGCCTTAAAAACTATTGAATTATTTAAACTAATTAATTAAATATTAACTGAACCGAACCCAGTAATAAAACCGAACCGGACCGGCCGGTCTGCCCGAACCGGCCCAACCCATTAACGGGTCGGATCCGGGTCAGACCCGACCCGCCAGTACCCGACCCGACCCGGTTGAAAACCCTAACCCCCAAATTCGTATCGTCCCGACTCTTCCCCTGCCGGCGGCCGTTTCCGCCGCCGTGGCCGCCGGCGGACCCCCCAGTTCGTCTCCCTCGACCTGCCGACCTTTCCCCTACCCATTCCGGCCAACACCCGGCGGTCCTTCTCCCCCTCGACCTCTATATATACCCAAGTCATTCCGCCGGAAAACCCCTTCACCACCCTTCTTCTCCGGTCAAAATCCCCTACACCGGTCATCTCCGCCCAGCCCAGAACCGACCTCGCCGCCAGTCCCCGGCCGCCCATCTCCAGCGGAACCCGACACCCGGCCGCCCACCTCCAGCGAAACCCGACACCCGGCCGTCCACCTCCAGCAGAACCCGCTGCCGGCCCCTCTCCTGTCCGCGACGACTCCGGCCGACACTGACAGCACCGGCGTCGCCTCCGCCCGCACCCCAGACCAACTCCGGTGAACCCTCAGCCGTCCAGCAAGCCTCCGGCGCCTCGGACACGACACAGAACCGTGCCCTAGCCAGGACACGGCCGGACACGTCCAGGACGCAGAATACACGACTCGGACACGTGTGAATTAGATTTTTAAGCCCTGTTCAGGTACTCATAACTTTCTCCTCGCTGCTCCGATTCCTATTCCGTCAGTTGTATCACGTAGCCTGCATGACCCCCTCGGTGCCCGTGCAAATCGCTCGGTGCATCGCGACCTGTGGTGATCGCGAACCGCGATCTAAAAACAGGAAAACTAACGCCCTGATTCACCCCGGAACTGAGTACGCCCCGCCAAACGGGACGACTTGGTCACGTACGGTCTTCACCGATACGTGCGCGTCATTGATACGGACGTACGAAATTTCACAGAAGCTGATTCGGATGTGCGTGCACACCGAAATCAGTGCGTATCCGCGGACAACGCCCCGTATCCGACTTTTCTGTATGTCGTTGTAACTTAGTGTACACATGTCGGATCGAGACAAAACTTGCGCCATCGAACTCATAGCAATACGCTGGTCCTGTGAGCCAAGTTTGGTTCGATTCTGAGAACGTTGACAAAATCGCGTATCGTGGGCCCCACATGCTCCACTTGACGGGCGATTTTGAGAACGGCTCATCGGAATCCAATTTTGGAAGTTCTGTTGGGTTCGTATCATCGTTCCTGACTTGTTAACACTAAGTTGGACGAATTTGGAGACCTTTGACCCTGACCCGGTTTTTGGTGCAAAGCGGCCCACATATGGACCCCGCTTTGTCCAGGAAATATCGTTTTTGCCCTTTTGTCCAAATTGGACTTAAGGACAGGCGTTTCTAGCTATTTCATATTTTCTGAGACTATTGGTAATGTTCATTTCAGCTTTTGGAGGAGTATTTACGGGACCCACGGATACAGGGACCGCTACTGGTATTCCAACCCCAGGCAAGTGTACCTTGCCAAATTGTGTAGTATTGTTGTTTATTTTCTTGCTTATTTACATTGTTGATCATGCTTAAACCTAGGACCGTATGACATACTTAGCGTCCGATTAATAGTCGGGTGCCAACCCCGTACGCGGAGTTGTGTATGTCATTTAGATATGGACATTCGTGACCCTTTACATTCTCGTACTTGTTTTACCAAGTACATTATACCTCAGGACACTTGACACCATACATATGACAGAATCTTCCTGAGATATTTATGGTAATTCTGTGTAGGATACATGATTGACATAGACATTATATTCTTAGAGATTATGACTTGTTGCATTAGCTATGATCTCACGTGACATGGACATGAGACGTTATGGACATGAGACGTGTGGTTATATTGGGTGGGGAGAGACACACAGGCTACAGGCTGTTCTATATATATCTACTATTATTGTGAGGTTGTAGACTCTCGAGCAGAGCTAGACTCATTACTTGTTATTGCTGCTACCGGCTCCCCGACACAGAGCTTGTAGCGGTCTCAGCCTGAGTACTAGTGATGCTCTCAGTTGCATTTTCACATAGATGGTTATGTAGTTACCCTGCTTATTTTATTTACTATTTTACTGCATTTATTTTGGCTTGTATTATTTGTACCTTGCTATGTCCCCTGAGGACCTGGATCCGGATGATGTCCCCAGGTTTAGCAGAAGAGCATTATCCCGAGGTTTACGGGACAGGAGCTGAAGCTGTACCAGAAGCTGTTGCTGAAGCTGAACCAATATTAGAAGAAGAGGTGATGGCTGAAGACTTTTCTTGAGTTTATGTTATGTGTACTCATCAGATACTTTATTTTGGACTCCTTTGTTCTGGTCTGATGAACCAGTGTTTTAGACTTTTATCGGGTTGTTCCCCGAAATACTTTGCTGAGACTGGACATTGATGTACTTTCCTTATTGCTGTTGATCTTATTATTTTGTGTGTGGATGAGATTAGTTCTGACTTGTTGTTGTAGACCTATATTACAGCTTAAGTATGTCCCGATGGATCCATTAAATTGGGTTGTCCATCGGTGCGTACTGCTGGCCATTGCCACGTGTCTAGTCCCTTGGTATTTTGGGACTGGGGCGTGACAAGGTTTTTGTGGTGGCCCATGCAGGTCTACGACAAAATTGTTTGGTTTCAACTTAGGGACCGAACAAGCCTGTAAAAGGATAGGATAGGTTATAGGATCTCATCCATTGGTTGAATCGTTTTTGAACTCTATATCGAATTCGAATTAAGTACTTGATTTGCATCCTGCTTTGATTCTATTGAATGTTCTCATAAAGTTTATTTTGAATGCAGAGAAAAATGGATCCAAGAATTGGAGATAAAATTCCTTTGAGTACACCACAAGACGCTGTGGTTACCTATGGAGATGGAGTTACACCAGAAAACAGAGGGCAATCCTCTCAAAGTGGTCAAGCTGAACAGCATAACTCAAGGTTCAGGCGCGACGACATCCCACCTCCGCCACAGTTCACTCCACAGATGCCTGTCTTTCCACCAGGGCAAACAATAGACGGGAGCAGATGTTCCAGATGTTTTACGCCATGATGCAAGCCCAACAGCAAGTTCAACAGGAGGCGCAGCGTCAGGAGGCAGAGTACCTGAGAACCAGCCTAGTAAACGCATTGGAGCAGGCGAACCCGCAAGCTAGGCGACCAGCGACGGGACCTATCACTGATTTCTATCAACTCAAGCCCCATACCTTTTCGGGCAAGGAAGGACCAACTGAAGTGCACGAGTGGCTCACAAACACACAACATCTGTTGGAAGCAGCTGAACTTCCGCGGGAGAGATGGATGACTGCTGTCAGGATGCAACTGACGGACAATTCGCACCATTGGTGGCTAGCCGAAGAGAGGAGGCTCAGACATGACCGAGTCACTTGGGAGGAGTTCTCCAGACTCTTCCAAGAGATGTATATCCCAGCCGTTGCTAGGTCAGAACTCCGAGACAAGTTCAACCGCCTCATCCAAGGCAATATGTCGATGGAGGAGTACAATGCCGAATTCATTCGCCTGAGTCGCTTCACCCTTCTCTAATTCCTACCGAAGAAGAGAAGGCAGAGAAGTTCTTTGACGGACTCAGGTTCGAGCTTCAGAGGTTGATCGGATCTGTTGCACCTACATCGTACACCGACGTCCTTGCCGCAGCACGACGCATGGAGCGCATCACCAGGGGGGAGTCAAGTCTGAAGCGGCCATTTACCCCAGTACCATCCAAGGCATCACAGGGAGATTCTGCAAAGCGACTCCAGAAGAATCTACCTCAGAGAGCAGCACCAAGAACCCTACCTACTTGTTATTTCTGCGGCAAGTTAAGTCACATTGAAAAGGAGTGTAGACGCAAGTTGGGACTGTGCCTGGTTTGCGGATCCAACCAGCATCTATCCAGGGACTGCTCTGAATGCAGAGAGGGAGCACCACGACTAGCTTTACCTGCACCAAAGACAGATCATCCAGCAGTGGGAGCACAGCAGACGGGAGTTAGAGGAGTCAGACCACCAGCTCCAGGAGGATATCAACAGAGACCACCATTGCCACTACAGGCAGCACTATTCCAGCAGGCTCGTCAGCAGAGGGGTCCAGCTCAGGGACGATGGCAGGCATTTGCATTGGCTGTTCAGGAAGAAGCTACTGCTGGAGAAGTTATAGCAGGTACTATTTTAGTAGCTTCATTACCTGCTGTAGCTTTATTTGATTCTGGAGCATCGCATTCATTCATAGCTACTAGCTTCGTAGCCACCCATAGAGTAGCTACTGCACCCCTTCCGAAGATTAAGAAAATTCTTACGGGAGGTGGAATTATACCGGTTAGTGATATCTGTAGATCATGTTCGGTAGTAGTCTGTAGAAGAGAGATGCGAGCCCAATTTTTGATCTTTTCTATGCCTGATTATGATGTCGTACTTGGTATGGACTGGTTAAGTCAGTATCATGCGACTTTTGATTGTCGTCTTGGAAAGGTTATATTTAGACCACCTGGGCATTCAGAGTTTGAGTTTCTTCGGGGAGCTGTAGAGCAAGGTGTTCAGCCAACTCTTAGGGTATTATCTGTAGAAGGGGAGTCAAGTTACCCAAGAGTCATATCGGAGTTTGTGGATGTATTTTCTGATGATCTTCCAGGTTTACCACCTGATCGGAAAATAGAATTCATAATAGACTTAACTCCAGGAGCAGAGCCTATCACTTCATCGGTATATCGGCTAGCACCTAAGGAGTTAGTGGAGTTGAAGAATCAAGTTAATGATCTTCTGGAGAAAGGTTTCATCCGGCCTAGTGTTTCACCTTGGGGAGCACCCATACTCTTTGTACCGAAGAAGGATGGAACAGTTCGCCTGTGTATTGATTACAGAACGTTAAATGCTGTGACCATTAAGAACCGATATCCCTTGCCACGCATTGATGACTTATTCGATCAATTGAGTGGAGCTAGGGTATTCTCGAAGATTGACCTTAGATCTGGTTATCACCAGATTAGAGTGAGGAAGGAAGATATACCGAAGACAGCCTTCAGGACCAAGTATGGACACTATGAGTTCTTAGTAATGCCGTTTGGTTTAACCAACGCGCCTGCTGTGTTCATGAGCTTGATGAACCGAGTTTTCCATCAGTACTTGGATAAATTTATGGTTGTGTTTATTGATGATATTATGGTATATTCCAAAAGCCACGAAGAGCACGAGGAGCATCTCAGAATCGTGCTAGAGACGTTGAGGCAGGAGAAGCTATATGCTAAGCTCAGTAAATATGAGTTTTGTATGGATAAGGTGCCTTTCTTAGGACATATTATCTCAGGAGAAGGACTGTCAGTTGATCTAGAGAAGGTTGCTGCCATTGAGACTTAGCCTACACCAACATCAGTTGCTGAGGTGAGAAGTTTTCTAGGACTTGCTGGATATTACAGAAGGTTCGTAGAAATTTTTTTCAAGGATTGTGGAGCTGATGACGAAGTTGACACGTAAAGATCAAGAGTTTGCATGGACAGAAGAATGTCAGAAGGCCTTTGAAGAATTGAAGAGGCGTCTAACAACAGCACCGGTATTGACTCTTCCTTCTGGGTCAGGAGGTTTTGTTGTTTATAGCGATGCGTCAGGTAGTGGCCTAGGATGTGTTTTGATGCAACATGGCAAAGTTATTGCTTATGCATCGAGATAGTTGAAGGTCCATGAGAAGAACTACCCAACGCATGATCTGGAGCTAGCTGCAGTAATATTTGCACTGAAGATTTGGAGGCACTATCTTTACGGAGAGAAGGTAAAAATCTTCATTGATCACAAAAGTCTGAAGTTTGTATATACTCAGAAGGAGCTTAAAATGAGGCAAAGACGCTGGCTTGAGTTGATGGTGGACTTTGATATAGATCTGCAGCACCACCCAGGGAAGGCGAATGTAGTAGCAGACGCACTCAGCTGGAAGCCTACGGCTTATTTCTTGACAATGCAGCCTGAGCTATTGAGAGATCTACAGGAGCTCCAGATAGAGGTTATTTTACCAAGACAGAGTGGCTTGCTGGCTAATCTGGAAGTGAAGTCATCGCTTGTGGAGAGGATTAAAGAAGCTTTGCCTACTGATGCTAGATTTTGAAGACTCAAAGAGAAGACAGAAGCAGGCATGCAGACGGGACTTTGCATACATGAGGATGGGATATTAAGGTACGGAGATCGCCTATATGTTCCAAATGGAGAATTGAGACAAGAGTTAATGACTGAAGCACATAGCTCCATGTACTATGTTCATCCAGGAGGAACAAAGATGTACCGAGATCTAAGGCAGTATTATTGGTGGCATGGAATGAAGAGGGAGATTGCAAGATTTGTGGCTAAATGTTTAGTCTGCCAACAAGTAAAAGCCGAGCATCAGAGGACTGCAGGAATGTTGCAGCCGTTTCCCATACCAGAATGGAAGTGGGAACATATCACCATGGATTTCGTCACAGGATTCCCAAGGAGCCCCAGCGGAAGAGATGCGGTATGGGTTATCGTGGATCGACTCACTAAATCTGCACATTTCTTGCCGTTTAGAGTTGGACAGTCCACAGAGGTACTAGCCGACATGTATATGCGACAAATCATAAGATTGCATGGAGTGCCGGTTAGTATTGTATCAGATCGAGACTCGAGATTTATATCTCATTTCTGGCGAAGCATGCAAGAAAGTCTTGGCACCAGACTCAAATTCAGCACTGCCTATCATCCACAGACAGATGGTCAATCAGAACGTACAATCCAGATCTCGGAGGATATGCTGCGATCATGTATGTTAGACTTTGGAGGGTCTTGGGAAGATCATTTGCATTTGGTGGAGTTCTCATACAACAACAGTTATCAGGCAAGCATCAAGATGGCACCTTTTGAGGCATTATACGGTAGGAAGTGCAGATCGCCGATATGCTGGAGTGACGTTGGAGAGCGTCAAATATTGGGTCCAGAGTTGGTAATGCAAACAGTAGAGAAGGTGAAACAAATCCAGAATCATCTTCGTGCAGCTCAGGACAGACAGAAGCATTGGGCTGATACACACCGACGTCCCCTGGAGTTCAAGGAAGGAGAACACGTATTCTTGAGAATTTTACCTACTCGAGGTACCATTCGATTTGGGAGCAGAGGCAAGTTGAGTCCAAGGTACATTGGGCCTTTGATATTCTGGAGCGCATTGGTGAGGTGGCCTATCGTCTTGCATTACCTCCATCTTTAGAGGGAGTGCATGATGTATTCCATGTCTCACAGCTAAGAAGGTACGTGACTGACCCAAGTCACGTAGTTGATCATTCTGAGATCGCAGTAGGCCCAAGCCTGAGATATGAAGAACAACCAGTGGGTATACTCGGCACCAGTGAGAAGACACTGCGAGGACAGACAATTAAACTGGTTCGTGTGGCTTGGAAGCAACACTCTCCTGGTGAATCTACCTGGGAGCGGGAGGATATCATGCGCCAGCGATATCCCCATTTATTCGAGGAGGCAGGTATATCCTAAGTAATTTTTGTAAATCCCATAGTTCTGTTCCTTAGTAGCTTAATCTTTAATTGCGAGGACGCAATTTTCTTAAGGGGGTAGATTGTAATCACCTGAAAATTTTAGAATTTTTAAAATTTAATTTTCTGAATTTAATTAGCATTTTTCTGTAATTTTTAAACAAATAAACTAAGGTAATCTGATTTAAAATGAAATTTTAAAAGATATTAAATAAAAATAAAATGTAAGGAAATTATATTTTCTAGTGTAAAATTAAAAATCGGACATAGGGTAATTTTCCGGGAATTTATTGGATTCTGGATGGATTATTAAAGCCTTAAAAACTATTGAATTATTTAAACTAATTAATTAAATATTAACTGAACCGAACCCAGTAATAAAATCGAACCGGACCAGCCGGTCTGCCCGAACCGGCCCAACCCATTAACGGGTCGGATCCGCGTCAGACCCGACCCGCCAGTACCCTACCCGACCCGGTTGAAAACCCTAACCCCCAAATTCATATCGTCCCGACTCTTCCCTTGCCGGCGGCCGTTTCCGCCGCCGTGGCCGCCGGCGGACGCCCCAGTTCGTCTCCCTCGAACTGCCGACCTTTCCCCTACCCATTCCGGCCAACACCCGGCGGTCCTTCTCCCCCTCGATCTCTATATATACCCAAGTCATTCCGCCGGAAAACCACTTCACCACCCTTCTTCTCCGGTCAAAATCCCCTACACCGGTCATCTCCGCCCAGACCAGAACCGACCTCGCCGCCAGTCCCCGGCCGCCCACCTCCAGCGGAACCCGATACCCGGCCGTCCACCTCCAGCGGAACCCGATACCCGGCCGTCCACCTCCAGCAGAACCCGCTGTCGGCCCCTCTCCTGTCCGCGACGACTCCGGCCGGCACTGACAGCACCAGCGCCGCCTCCGCCCGCACCCCAGACCAACTCCTGTGAACCCTCAGCCGTCCAGCAAGCCTCCGGCGCCTCGGACACGACACAGAACCGTGCCCTAGCCAGGACACGGCCGGACACGTTCAGGACGCAGAATACACGACTCGGACACGTATGAATTGGATTTTTGAGCCCTGTTCAGGTACTCATAACTTTCTCTTCGCTGCTCCAATTCCTATTCTGTCAGTTGTATCGCGTAGCCTGCATGACCCCCTCGGTGTCCGTGCAAACCGCTCTGTGCATCGCGACCTGTGGTGATCGCGAACCGCGATCCAAAAACAGGAAAACCAACGCCCTGATTCACCCCGAAACTGAGTACGCCCCACCAAACGGGACGACTTGGTCACGTACGATCTTCACCGATACGTGCGCGTCGTTGATACGGACGTGCAGGATTTCGCAGAAGCTGATTCGGATGTGCGTGCACACCGAAATCAGTGCGTATCCGCGGACAACGCACCGTATCTGACTTTTCTATATGTTACTGTAACTTAGTGTACACACGTCGGATCGAGACGAAACTTGTGCCATCGGACTCGTAGCAATACGCCGGTCCTGTGAGCCAAGTTTGGTTCAATTCTGAGAACGTTGACAAAATCGCGTATCGTGGGCCCCACAGGCTCCACTTGACGGACGATTTTGAGAACGGCTCATCGAAATCCAATTCTGAAAGTTCTGTTGGGTTCATATCATCGTTCCTGACTTGTTGACACTAAGTTGGACGAATTTGGAGACCTTTGACCCTGACCCGGTTTTCGGTGCAAAGCGGCCCACATATGGACCCCGCTTTGTCCAGGAAATATCGTTTTTACCCTTATGTCCAAATTGGACTTAAGGACAGGCGTTTCTAGCTATTTCATATTTTCTGAGACTGTTGGTAATGTTTATTTCAGCTTTTGGAGTAGTATTTACGGAACCTACGGATACAGGGACCGTTACTGGTATTCCAACTCCAGGCAAGTGTACCTTGCCAAATTGTGTAGTATTGTTGTTTATTTCCTTGCTTATTTATATTGTTGATCATGCTTAAACCTAGGATCGTGTGACATACTTAGCGTCCGATTAATAGTCGGGTGCCAACCCCGTACGCGGAGTTGTGTATGTCATTTAGATATGGACATTCGTGACCCTTTACATTCTCGTACTTGTTTTACCAAGTACATTATACCTCAGGACACTTGACACCATACATATGACAGAATCTTCCTGAGATATTCATGGTGATTCTGTGTAGGATACAGGATTGACATAGATATTATATTCTTAGAGATTATGACTTGTTGCATTAGCTATGATCTCACGTGACATGGACATGAGACGTTATGAACATGAGACGTGTGGTTACATTGGGTGGGGAGAGACACACAGGCTACAAGCTATTCTATATATATCTACTATTATTGTGAGGTTGTAGACTCTCGAGCAGAGCTAGACCCATTACTTGTTATTGCTGCTACCGGCTCCCCGACACAGAGCTTGTAGCGGTCTCAGCCTGAGTACTAGTGATGCTCTCAGTTGCATTTTCACATAGATGGTTATGTAGTTACCCTGCTTATTTTATTTACTATTTTACTGCATTTATTTTGGCTTGTATTATTTGTACCTTGCTATGTCCCCTGAGGACCTGGATCCGGATGATGTCCCCAGGTTTAGCAGAAGAGCATTATCCCGAGGTTTACGGGACATGAGCTGAAGCTGTACCATAAGCTGTTGCTGAAGCTGAACCAATATTAGAAGAAGAGGTGATGGCTGAAGACTTTTCTTGAGTTTATGTTATGTGTACTCATCAGATACTTTATTTTGGACTCCTTTGTTCTGGTCTGATGAACCAGTGTTTTAGACTTTTATCGGGTTGTTCCCCGAAATACTTTGCTGAGACTGGATATTGATGTACTTTCCTTATTGCTGTTGATCTTATTATTTTGTGTGTAGATGAGATTAGTTCTGACTTGTTGTTGTAGACCTATATTACAGCTTAAGTATGTCCCGATGGATCCATTAAATTGGGTTGTCCATCGGTGCGTACTGTTGGCCATTGCCACGTGTCTAGTCCCTTGGTATTTTGGGACTACTGTTTCCTTGAGTTCTAAGGAGACAGGAAACATAGTCTGGTGGATGACACATGGCCTCTTGTCTAGAGCGTGATTAGTTCCCGGGATCCGTCCTGGGATGAGACGTGTGGTTACATTGGGTGGGGAGAGACACACAGGCTACAGGCTGTTCTATATATATCTACTATTATTGTGAGGTTGTAGACTCTCGAGCAGAGCTAGACCCATTACTTGTTATTACTGCTACCGGCTCCCCGACACAGAACTTGTAGCGGTCTCAGCCTGAGTACTAGTGATGCTCTCAGTTGTATTTTCACATAGATGGTTATGTAGTTACCCTGCTTATTTCATTTACTATTTCACTGCATTTATTTTGGCTTGTATTATTTGTACCTTGCTATGTCCCTTGAGGACCTGGATCCGGATGATGTCCCCAGGTTTAGCAGAAGTGCATTATCCCGAGGTTTACGGGACAGGAGCTGAAGCTGTACCAGAAGCTGTTGCTGAAGCTGAACCAATATTAGAAGAAGAGGTGATGGCTGAAGACTTTTCTTGAGTTTATGTTATGTGTACTCATCAGATACTTTATTTTAGACTCCTTTGTTCTGGTCTGATGAACCAGTGTTTTAGACTTTTATCGGGTTGTTCCCCGAAATACTTTGCTGAGACTGGACATTGATGTACTTTCCTTATTACTGTTGATCTTATTATTTTGTGTGTGGATGAGATTAGTTCTGACTTATTATTGTAGACCTATATTACAGCTTAAGTATGTCCCGATGGATCCATTAAATTGGGTTATCCATCGGTGCGTACTGCTGGCCATTGCCACGTGTCTAGTCCCTTGGTATTTTGGGACTGGGGCGTGACAGTTGTGCAATTAAATTAGAGCACAAGGGGTTTTGTTTGTGAGTGACGAAAAAGTTCAGCGCCTAGGTTGGCTTGTCAGTTCAAGAGTGCAATAACTAGTTAGAAATTTAGGGCTATTGTTGGGCTCCAAATATTGTAGCAACGGTATGGTGCACCTAGGATTTAAATTAAAGAACCAATCAACGTAGCCTAATTTCTAAACCTCAAACACCCTGATGTTAAACCAAATTTTTTTAACTCTATTTAGTCTACCTAAAATAATAATTGAGGGGGTTTACAAATAATTCTTCTACTGCCACTACTTCCCTACTGTCATGAATTTTGGTCTCTTGCAGTCCGAATGAACACAGTTGTATGATAAAAATTGCCCTTTATGCCTCAAATCCTTTCTTCCAGGTTCTTGGAGTTGGGCCCCAGAGTCTTGAACTCCTTTAAATTATTGTACTGCACCTAACTTCTCATATTTCATTGTTAAGTCTTGGAAGTTCTAAATGATATCCCCAAGGGTGCTAAGCCATTCCCAATACAACTTGGCAGCCATAAATTGGCAAATAGGGTAAGTCTGTAATGATTTTCTTTTGTTGGCATTCTATCACCACTCCTTTACATAACCCCTGGCTAGCCACTTTCTCTCCATTGGCCACTTGTACTTCAAAGATTCTATTATCAGAGATAGGCAGACCCAACCTCTTGCTAAACCTTGTGTCAACAAAACTATGGGTAGATCCCGAGTCCACCAAGACCATAATTGTCACGCCCCAGTCCCAAAATATCGAGGGACTAGACACGTGGCAATGGCCAGCAGCACACACCGGTGGACAAACCCAATTTAATGGATCCATCGGGGCATACTTAAGCTTAGTACAACACTAAATAGGTCCAATGATACAAGTCACAGTCTATTCTAATCTCATCCACAACAGATAATCATAGATCAAATGCCAGAATAAATGCAAATAAATATAAACTAACATATCTCAATAAAAGTTTCTCGGAGAACAATCCGAGGATAAGTCTGATACATCAATGCAATAGACTGGAAATAAAGTACTAGAAACAGAAATAAATGAGTATCTCAAGCCAATACTCAGGAGAAGTCCTCTGGCACAATCTCGTCCTCGGGCTCTGATACTTCTCTGATGTATGCACATGTTCCTGCTTCTGCTAATGCTCCTGTCCCGTATACCTCGGGATAGATCTCGTCTGCTATATTTGGGAACATAATCCGGATCCAGGTCCTCAGGGGACATAGCAAGGTACAAAATAACTCAAGCCAATATAAATGTAGTGCAAAAAATAAATGAGTAAACAGGGTAATACTAAATAACCAGCTAAGTAAAATGCAAGATGAGAGCATCACTAAAACTCAGGCTGAGACCACTACAAGCTCTGTGTCGGAGAGCCGGTAGCAGTAATATCACTAGTAGAGTGCCTAGCTCTAATGTAGAGTCTAAGGCCTCACAATAATATCTCACTAGTAGAGTGCCTAGCTCTGATATAGAGTCTAAGGCCTCACCATAATAAATATATATATAAATCAGCCTATAGCCTGTGTGTCTCTTTCCACCCAAAGTAATCACACGTCTCATGTCCATGACACGCAAGATTAAAACTAATGCAGCAAGTCATATAACGTATATGAATATAATGTCTATGTCATAAAACCTGTATCCTATACAGAATCACCATGAATATCTCAGGAAGATTCTATCTCATGATTAGTGTCAAGTGTCCTGGGTTATGATGTACTTGATAAGACAAGTACGAGAATATAAAGGGTCACGATATCCATATCTATGTGACGTTACACAACTTCGCGTACGGGGTTGGCACCCGACTAATAATCGGACGCTAAGTAAGTCACACGGTCCTAGGTTAAGCATGCACAACAATATAAATGAATCAAGGAAAATATGTAACAAGACTGCAAGTTGGCAATGTACACTTGCCTCGGGTTCTGGCTCCAACTGTAGCTCTGACTTCAGTGTGATCTGTAGGTACTACTCCGGTTGCTGAAATAAACATCACCATTAGATTCAAAAAATATCAAATAGCTAGAAACGTCTGTCTTTAAGTCCAATTTGGACACATGGACAAAAATGACAATTTCTGGTCAAAGCGGGATCCACATGTGGGCCGCTTTGCATCAAAAATCGTGTCAGAACCAATGATCTACAAATTTATCAAACTCAGTGTCAACAAGTCCAGAACGATGATACGAACCCAACGGAACTTCCAGAATTGGATTCCGATGAGCCGATCACAAAATCGCCCGTCAAGTGGAGCCGCGGGGCCCAAGATACGCAATTTTGTCAACGTTCTCAGAATCGAACCAAACTTGGGTCACAGGACCAGCGTATTGCTACGAGTCCGATGGCGCAAGTTTTGTTTTGATCCGACGTGTGGACACGAAGTTACGACGTATTCCAGAACAGGCGGATACGGGACGTTGTCGGGGGATACGCGTTGATTCCGGTATGCACGCACATCCGAATCAACTTCTGCGAAATTCCGCACGTCCGTATCAACGGCGCGCACATTTCGGTGAAGACCGCACACGACCAAGTCGTCCCGTTTGGCGGGACACACTCAGTTCCGGGGTAAAACGGGGTATTTGTTTTCCTGTTTTTGGATCGCGGTTCACGATCACCACAGGACGCGACGCACCGAGCGGGTTGCACGGACATCGAGGGGGTCAAACAGTCTACGTGTCACAACAGACGGAACAGAAAATAGGACAACGAGGAGAGAGAAAATGCTACCTGAACTGGGCTCCGTGAAGACCGAATTCTCGTATCGGTGAGTCGATGCGACACAGCGGGACACCGTGTCCGGGTACTGTTCTGCCGTGTCCGGGTCACTGGGATGCTGCTGTGTCTGGGTCAACCGTGTCCGGGGCTAGGGCATCGGTTCGTGGCCTAGCTGGGAGAGGACGGCGAGGCAGAGCTGGTCGGCTGTGCTGGGCGGAGCTGAAAGGCTAGGGAGGTGGTGCTGGGCTGTGGCGGGGAAGGGTCGAGGTCGGGGACGGACGGAGGAAGGTGGAGTCGGGGAAGGAGGAAGAGGGGAGATAGGGGCTCGGGGTGGCTAGGTCTCAGGCGGTCGGGGTCGAGCTCGGAAGGCGAGGGGGCTGGGCTAGGGCGGAGGAGATGGTGGAGATGGAAGGCTGGGGAGACGCGCTGGGGTTCTCGAGTTAGGGTTCAGGCGGGGCTGTCGAAGAAGCCGGGGGAGATGGTGGATATGGTCGGGCTCTGGCGGCGAGGAGAGAGGGCGGCTAGGCGGAGGAAGGAGGAGGTTTCGAGGTGGATCGGGGACGAAGGCGAGGGGTCGGGAGATAGGTGGTGGTGGCCGGAGACTCGGGCAGCGGCGCTGGGGGTTCGAGGTGAGGGCTGCGGGATGAGATGGAGGGATTCGACGAGGGTCGTCGACGTTAGGGTTCATGCGAGGGAGCAGTCGCTGCGGGCGGAGGAGGAAGAGTTGACTAGGGTTGCGGTGGCGGCAGGGCGCGGAAGTCGAGGTGAATAAATAGGGCCGGAACAGTGATTCCGTTAGGATTGGGAATTAGGGTTTCGGTGAGGGTTTCGGGTCCGGGTCGGGTTCACTTCGGATCCGACCCGACCCGACCCGTTAAGAGCGGGTTTGGTTCGGTTTGGGTTGACAGCGGTTTGGGTCGGTTTAGTTTGGTTTATTTCCAAATAAATCGGGTTCAGTCAGGGTTTATTTATGTTTAAATCTACATTGATTTTTAGGACTTTAAAAATATTTTCGGAGTCCAATAAATTCACAAAAAATTACCCTATGTCCAGTTTTTCATTTTACACCATAAAATATTATTTCCCTAATATTTTAATATTAATTAACATTATTTAAATTCAAAATACCTATGTTTTAATTACAGAAAAATCCTAAAAAATTACAGAAATTTGTGAAAAATCCAAATTAAAAATTCTTGAAAAATCAGGGGGGTTACAATAACTGGCATGTTATGCATTGTTCCTCTGAGTTTCATAGTTGAATTGTTCATATAGCCTGATATGGCCTGTAGTGATATCTCGAATAAGCCTTGACTACTCTCATCAGGCTTCATTACCTCTGTGACTGGTGGTATGGCCTCCACCTCCCCTGTACTTAGGCTTTCCTCATCAGTCATCAGCATGCATAGTTTTTTTCCTTACACTTATGCCCTCTTACTCACTTTTCTTCACACATATAACACAGTCCAAATTTTCTCCTCCTTTCTAGCTCTGCAGCTGACAAGGTGTGTTGGGGCAATACTGGGTTGGAGTTGCTAATTCTTTTTAAAGAATTTGTAGGGATGTTAGGAGCAGAGGTAATAGCAACTGAATTCCTGCTTGGATAACTGGAATTCTTATAAGTTTTCCTCATTACCATGAGCTTAGACTCATACATTTTGGCCAGTTGCATAGCTGCAGGCAAACTGTCTGGCCTAGCCACCAATACTTCAAATCTTATCTTGTCACGCCCCGCTCCCAGAATACTGGGTAAATATGGGGACTGACATGGCCAACCGCACCTAGCAGAATACTGAAGTAAGCCGCAATGTGTTAAGGTTGTCTAGAAGACAGATGGGTGAACTCTAGCATGCTATGACGTCAGTCCTAAGGCCGACAAATCCTATAATCTCAATCCAACAACACAGGTACAAGGGTATATCATACATGAAAGTAAAAAAGATATCCCAAATTACATATCACATATGATCTTGAAGCTAGTGAATACAAAATATTGCACTAGCAAAGTATAAATATACATGATCAAATATACCAGCCATGGTCTAATATATACATTATGTTAACCGTAGTCTCAAAAATATAAGGAGCTAACTCTGCTCCTTGCTAAACACCACAAAATAAAGAAATCAAGACGAGGGGTGGAAGAAGGAAACCCACTCGCGAGCTTCGGCCGCAGTCCTATGAGTGTGAGCCATCTTGCTGGAAGTGTAGTAAATCCTGATTCTATTCGCGGTAACCTGGCCATGCAAAGCCAGTAGGGTCAGAACCCCAAGCAACAAGTACCACAAAGGGGCTCGAGGTGATAGACCAACCACATCACAACATAAGCAGAAAGAGACATATAAGAAATAATTGCAGATCGAGACTCGTACGGTACCAACGTACTTGTCTCAAGAATAACACTGGAAGAACTGATAATAACTGCAGAAATAAAAGTAAGGCGACGAGCGGCAAGAGAGCATAGGAACTACTCTGGATAGGGACCACAACCCTTAAACCAAATAAGGACCGGGGTTGCAAACCTTTATCCAAGCAGAACTTAGCACCCTAACCACGCACCGGAAGAAAACAAAACTAGAAGAGCTAGCTATAATGAAAGTAACATCATTCATCGAACGACCAAACAACTTTACGGCTTGCTACGATTATCTAGCTAGGATTGTTACAGCCATTAATTACTAAATGCATGTTTTAAGAATATTGCTACCACCGACACTGCGGTTAACCCGGATGGCCAAGGATACGCTTGTCTAGTAAATTTAAATACATATTCAACCATACAACAAAATAACTTGTTACTTGTCACAAATAGAAATTGAACTCCAAGGCATAAACTTGAACTTGTAATCATAAACTTGCTTTACAAACATAAACTTGTCTATAAACTTCTCGTGTAAGTGCCGTAGCACGCATAAACTTGGTCAGTCATGGAGCCCTTGCCTAGCAGGGTTGTCCATGCCGTATGGGGCCCTTGGGGATCGGGTTAGCCGGTAGCGCAATATTCTTCCCTTCCAATGTTCTAGGTGAATCTTATCTTGTTTAATCATTCTAAATTATTTCAAGTTCTCAAGTCGTGGACACTTGAGAACTCCATAAAATAATGAGTCGCGAGTACGAGCTTTTCATGAGTTATCGTATTCGCGACACGCGATACACTGGATAATGCTCACACTCGATTGTCCGATGCCAAATGCAATAGATTTTCAGACACAAACATTTCCACGGTGTCATGAGGATTATGAATTTGTACATAAACTTGTCTTGTAAACTCACATGCAAAACTTGTCTGGTATCATAAACTTATATCGACATAAGGAAGCACACAACAATAATCACTAAAAAAAATTACTAAAAGAACATAACAACAGATAACACAAAATGCACACAAGAATTTATGGCCGCAAGCGCCCATTGGCCGCATGGACTCACTTGTCGCATGCATGCACTGGCCGCATGCACCCAATTGCCACATGGACTCACTGGCCACATGCACCCAATTGCCGCATGAACTCACTTGCCGCATGCTAAGGGTTAAAGTCTACTCCTAGAGGCAAGTGCTGAGTGATGAATCAATAAATGAAGTGTCATTGAAGTGACATAAAGTGATTGATGTGACAGGCCGAAAAGTGTGTCAGGGAGAAAAGATAAAAATCATAAAAAGATGTGCCAAACAATTCAGAGTCATGCGTTCAAGGAAAATAGCTTGTGGCCGCATGAACTGTCTACCGCATAACTGCTTGCCGCATAAATGTCCCTCTTGGATTTAGCAAATTTTTCATTCGTTCAGCGAGTGAAAACACAAGCAGTTCAAGGATAGCTCCAGAACACTTTGTGTAATGTACAGTCATGCATCCAACAAGATGGACGCATGCTGTCAGTATGCGACAAGGAGTTCAAGCGACATAACGATATCGGGCCGCATAATGCTCTCTGCCGCATAGGTCGCTGGCAGCATGCAAACTTCTTCTTCTCCAACAACAGGTTCAGCCATGGCCGAAAGCTAAAAAAAATCGAAAATTATTTTCTTCATAAATTTTTTATTTTAACTCCAAATCAAGTGAAACAAAAGTCAAATTGCACGAAACGAAATGCTCTAACATAAGGAACCACTAGTTTTCGAAAACACCAAGTTTTAATAGGTCATAAAATATAGATGGACATAAAATTGTTTTATTATTATTATTATTATTATTATTATTATTTACAGATGGACAAAAAATATAAATTGATTTCCATAATAGTTGGAATAAATTTATTTCCATAAATTTATTTCGATTAAGAGTTTTTTAATTAAATAAAAAATAAAATTATTATTAATTTGTAATTAACACACAATTATTACGACAAATTTTGTTTAGAAGGAGTTAGGACTATTATTAAATAATAATAATAAGAGATCACCAAACTACTAATTTTTTTATTAAATAAATAAATTAAGCACATTTATATTATTAAATAATAATAATAATAATAATAATAATAATAATAATAATAATAATAATTTAATATACTTAAATATAAATATTATTTCTTTTTATACTTTAATATAAATATTATTTCTTATTATTAATTTAATATATTATACTTTTAAACAGTGAAGAGTGTTCTGGATTATTTTTACTGAAGTGGGAATGGGAATACTGGAGCCGACAGGAAGTAAAAAAGCCATGCCATCAATATTTTTTCCCACTTCTACTGCTGCTACCGAACCAAACACCGGAAGTACTCGCTACAGTAGTTTTCCCACTTTTTTCAGTGACTTCTGAGTCCACTTCACGCGAACCAAACAGACCATAACTACAAGTCATACATCAAGTTGTTGTTATATTTACACCGAAATATAGTATATATACTGAATTCTAATATTATTATTTTGTTAATTAAATGGGCTCACGGGCTGGGCCGAATCTAGTTCGGACCCAGCTCAGACTTACGCTACTCGAGTCTGAACTTGGACTGGATTTGAGACTTTATTTTGAAGCATGGCCTGACCGGGTTCGGAGCATTTCAAAAGTCCGATTCGATCCGACCCAGACCCATCAACCTGCATCCGAATAGACCCGGTCCACTTCACAACATGAGACATTCCTATCTCTATCTCTATCTCTATCTCTATTTCTACTCTTATAATGAGGCTTGAAAACGGCTTCAAATTGATCCGTCTAAGTCGTTTGTAAATCTTCTATCATTTATTAAAAAATAATTGTGCAAAAAACTAACTTTCTTTTTTTCGCACAAATATGTATTTTAAAATAAATTTAAAATTGTTTAAAAAAATAAATTTAAAAGAAAAATATATAAATAATTTAACAAATTTTAATTTAAATATATTTAAATATTTGAAGTATTTTTTAGCAATATCATAAATTTATTTATGTTACATGTATAACGCACGTAAATTTACTAATAAATAATAAAATAAAAACCAAGAAGATAATTAATTAAAAAAATATTTTTATAGTTAAATGTTCGACATCTAACAACCTTATGCCACCAGAATACATATCACCAACAATTCAACTACACAAACTTGAATAAGAATTAAAAATAAGAACTTATAATACGGATGTGACAGTAAATTTTATTAACATTGAAAGTGTAATAATTTTTCAGTTTAGAAATTAAAAGACGAGATAAATATAATCAAACGACCATTTATGGTCGAGTCTAAAAAATTATGAACTCACGAGTTCACCTATTTGTATCAAACAATGTTCTTATTAAGGACTGTTTTATATGTCGAAGTGGAGCGAAGTATAAAATTTTAAAATCGATATTTTGCATACATATTTAGGTGAAAGTAAAAAAAAAATTCGTTTTGGTGCTTTGTAGAAGTAGAGATTATAAGTAAATTTTTAAAGTTTGATGCTTGATTGGTTGTTGAAGTGAGTGATACGTTTTTTTTGTAGTGACATAAATGGTAAAAATAAATTTTGTTGAAGTAGAGAGGAAGTGGTCTTCCAATCAAACGCGCGAAGTGAGAATGGTGATTTCTCAATTACGTGTTCCATTTATGAGGAAGAAAAAAAAAACTCTAATACCAAAAGTTCGATTTTGTAACAAATAAAATTTACTGTTTACGTCAAATTACAGTATATTTTATCCGTAACTTTTCTAATCAAATACGTAAAATAATCTAAAATTTAGATTTTTGATCGCAATCATATACGTCTGCAGTTTAAATTCGCAAACCAAACAGTCCTTCGACCGAACATTGCTAACACATACATGAGACTTTGTAAAAAGTGAAGTGCTACAGCTGTGGGCTACAAAGTTGAGGGCATAAAGCTCAGCAGCTGTGCGAGTATGTGGGGCCAGAATGTCGAGCCAGAAGTGCCATTGTGTCGACCTTGTACGAATGCAGCTCTCGCCGTCGAGCTCGAAGACACTTCTAATTGTGTTCCTTCCCCTGCCGATACGTTCGTCGTGCGAGCGACTTGTAGTCATGTCTTTTTAACAACAATTTGACATGCACATGAGACAAATAATTACAAACCACAAAGGAGATGTACGTGTCAGGCTGCCAGCAAATAAAATAGTTAGAGAGTGGCACTAATTTAGTTTTGTTGCTGTCGTAAGGTATCAACAAAGATGGGTTTCCGTTAGCAGCCTTAGATGCCGACTTCCTGACATGTGGGACAGCTGGTTCGGGTGTTCTCAAATTTTAATGTTCATATTTTATTTTCTCTATCGACAATATAATAATATTATCAACACAAAATTTAAAAAAATAAAATACTAAAAAATATAATTTCTAAAATAATATATATCATAATAAAACACTAACAAAATTGAAGAACTTCGAAACCAAAAACAAAAAAAAAAAATTATTGATCCAGATAAATAAATAAAGAAAAAACTAACAATGTTTGGTGTAGTTTATAATAATAATAATAAAAGAAAAAGAAAGAATTTTTTTAGGCCATCAAACACTTTCTTAAAGACATAACATTGTCATTTAAATATATTGTCTTGTTGTTTTGGAAGAAGAAGTACCGATTAAGTTTGCATAAATAATTTTTTCAACCTTTTTTTTAGTCTAACTAACTAATTTGTCTCCTGTTCTATTATACGTCGTTTAGATATTTTATAAAAAAAATTCTTACGGGGACTAAACGGATTAGAATGTGTACGTCAAGACTTTTATTCAAAATTAAGCTTATATACATTAATTAGTATAAAAAAATTGGTATCCTCTAAAACTTTTCGTATGAGACAACCACCTCATGTGTCTTATATCAAGTCCAGACTTGACTCTTGTGGGGGTATTTGGTTGGTTGTCCATGTAAATAGATATATATGTAACTTTTGTGTCTTATATCAAGCACAAAAGTTTGTAATTTACAAATAAAATATCATGACGCCTATCCAAATGGCGTTTCACAGCTTCCATTTTTTTTTTTACGTGTCGTTTGGTTCCTTCTCTTTCCGTTACATTAAAAAATATGCTGCAAAACCTATTTGAAAAGGGACCAGGTCCTCAATAGTCACAATACGGGAACTATTGCAGCCTCCACCTTTTGAAAAGCAGCAGTGTGCAAGCGCAGCAACGCCGCGGCAGCAGTGGCAGCGGCGCATTTCAGTCCGCGCACGCTCGATCCAGTTTTTCTTCCCCCATTTTCATATGTATATGAGTGTATATATATATATATATATATATATATATATATATATATATATATATATATATATATATATTAGTATAGATATACATATATATGGTGCCAGTTCGATATATATATATATATATATATATATATATATATATATATATATATATATATATATATATATATATATATATATATATATATGTGTGTGTGTATGTGTATGTGTGGATATATATATATATATATATATATATATATATATATATACATATGTGTTTATATATATATATATGTTAGCCTAGATATATATATATATATATATATATATATATATATATATATATATATATATATATATATATATATATATATATATATATATATATATCTAGGCTAACATATATATATATAAACACATATGTATATATATATATATCCACACATACACATACACACACATATATATATATATATATATATATATATATATATATATATATGTTAGATAGTTAGCTATGGTTAGTGTTAGAGAGGGGGATAGTTGGGTATCTCAATACCTCGAGATACCCAAGGTATTGAGGGTAGTGAGGTGAGGTAAGGTGTTGAGGTAGCCTATATATATATATATATATATATATATATATATATATATATATATATATATATATATATATATATATATATATATATATATTGATGTTATGTATATAGGTATATATATATATATATATATATATATATATATATATATATATATATATATATATAGATATATTGTCACGACCCGCACCCGAAAATCGGGCATGAGTCGTGGGTACGTCCAGCCTATGCCGCAGCATCGGCGGTAGAACGCTGTCTAGGTCAACTATCTAGATAATAATCTCACACAAAAATCGGGCATGACCTCTCCAAAAGGAGGGCAACCACGCAAACAATATATATAAATCTGCCAAGATCTCAACTCCAAACGGAGGAGCAAATATCAAATGATAATCACAATATACTCAATCACGAATCTAAGCACGATAAGATAACACAGAGATCTAACAACTATAAAGTCTAACCACCAACTACTACTACAACAACCACAACATCAATAATAATAATAATAATAATACAACAATACATCATCCAAAATAATATACAAACAAGGTCTCAATCCAAAACCGGAGACAAATCCGGTGCTAAAAGCTAATAAAAACAACAACAAGATCCTAGTGATCCCGGCTACCAACCCGGAAATCACCTCTAAACTAGAGGGTCCCTGTCTGCACCATCGACAGGCTCAGGTCCATAAAACGTCGGACACCAATCCTCCGGATACTCTGAAAAATATGTCCAGTCAGGACTGGAGCAAGTACATCTCTAACAGCAGTTCCATTTAAATGATAAAAACTATAAAACAGTTATAGCAAGTAGCAAGAAAAATGGAGCAAGTATGAACAAGAAAATATGTAAGTCACTGGTGCATAAAGGTAAAGATGCATGGATATCAGAGCAAGATAGTAATAACTACAAGATACAGAAAATCTAAGCTAAGATCAAGTCCGTGCACATGAACGTGTAGTGAGTCCAGCATGAAAAATATGTAGTGAGTCAAGTCCAGAAACATGTAAGTGAGACAAGTCAAGAAATGCATGAGAGTCCAGACTATAAAGATTGAACTCGGTGTCTTTGAAATACTTGTTTCGACATGTAAACGGCTAGGGGTAAGTACGGCTCACCGCGCACTGGGTGCACGGCTGCTATCATTCCAGATTAGACCAGAGGGAGTGATTCCTGATGATGCCAGATAGGAATGTTTACATGTCTACTCGAGTATTTCTCCGCCCCGACTAATACAAGTGGATCCAAGACCCGACACGCAAATCAAGATGAGTCCAGCCTGAACATGAGTGATGCCTGTAGTGATGCCTGTAGTGATTCCAGAATAGAGGAGAGAAACATGAAATGTACGTGTCGCAAGTAAATGAATCCAGAAATATCAATCAGTGTCTCGTGTTGTGCCAGAATAATCATATGATACTATACTAGAAGCTGAATCATAATAATCATCAGATAATGAAAACTATCAGAGAATGTACTCGCCTGACGTCCTGAGCAACTGGCGATCCGAACCGGTGTCGCAAGAACCTAATGCGAAAAGCAAGGTTAAACAAGGTTCTAATGAGTTAAACAGATATAAAATAATTAAAAATAGGCTTCTAGGGTCGTTCTAGGTCAAACGGGTCAAACCGGTGAAATCTGGGTCAAAAAGTCAACTTTGGGTCCAAAAAGTCAACTCTGGGTCAAAACTAGGTCAAAAGTTGACTTTGGCGGTCAACCGAGTCAACTACGGTCAAGTCTGGGTCAAACTAGGGTGCTCCTGAAATTCTAGGTCAAACCGAGGTCATTAAGCTAGAAAACTCACAAACTCGCCTCCTTGAGATACCGGGATACCCTCGGTATCCGATACCTCAACCTAGGCTACGCACCCCGCCTAAACCCGCTAAAACCTATGCTAGCACGCGTAAATATATACACATATACATATAAAAATCACTCCAATACTATTCCTAGGCTATTGCTCAAAAACCCCGCTCGAAACCCTATACCTTGGTTATCTTGAGGTATTGAAATACCTCGGTATCTCAAGGTATTGAGGTTTCGCTCTAAAACCCTCTAACTAGCTATCTAGCTATTGATTATGCACCTAGTTATTAATCTAGGCTAGGTAATATATATATCTATCATATTTATATATATCTAAGTAGGTATCTACCTATATATATAGATATCCACACAAATATACATATATACCCTTTACCTTACCTACACACATATATATACATCTAACTATAATATATATATCTAGCTCTAGGTATATATATATATATATATATATATATATATATAGGTATCTACCAAATACCTACCTATCTATCAATCCATAGATAGATTTATCTATCTATGTATCTACTAACTACCTATCTATCTTATTTACCTAACTATCAAACCCAATATCTAACTAATAACTTAACTATCTATCTATGTAATTATCTATATGTCTATCTATTTAACTAACTATCTAATCTACCTAGTACTCTATCTATCTATTAATCTAGCATATATATCTATCAATCTATCCATCTATCTAACATACTATCTATTTATCTAACTATCTAATCTACCTATCTATCTATCCATAGATATAGGTATCTATCTCTTTACCTAGCTATCTATTCATCTATCAATCCATAAATATATCTATCTAATAGATAAACATAAATCTATCTAAATGTCTAACTATCTACCTATCTCTCTAACTATCTATGCATCTATCTATCCATCTACCTATTGATCTAATATCTATCTTGCTACCTATTTATCTATTAAATCATAGATACCTATCTATCTATAACTCTCACACTAAGCTACCCCGCTCCCCGCCGCGAATGCCAAGCTGCTGCTGCTGCTCAAACCTGCTGCTGCTGCTGCTGCACTGCTGCGCTGCAGCGATCTGCTGCCGCGGCGCGCGCCGCGGCGCCTGCACGTGCTGCCGCAGGCTGCTGCTGCTGCCTCAGGCTGCTGCTGCTGCCTCAGGCTGCTGCGCTCGAGCGAACTGCTGCCGCGGCGTGCTGCCGCTGCTGCCGCGACGTGCCGCGCCTGCAGCTGATGCTGCTGCTGCCGCGGCGTGCTGCCGCTCGAGCGAGCTGCTGCCGCGGCGTACTGCCGCTCGAGCGAGCTGCTGCCGCGGCGCTGCCGCTGCTGAAATCTGCTGTTGCTGCTGCTTTTTGCTGCTAAAGCTGCTGCACACTTCTGCTGTTCTCAGTTTCAGCCCCTCCCTCTCATCTCACACACACACACACGACCACATACCCATATACATATATATATATATACATACATATATACATATATATAACTCTATAGATATATACACACACTAACTTATATACATTTTAACACACACACACACACATAATTATATACAAACACATATCTATATATACATACACACATATATCTATATATATATATACACTAAAATATATATGTACACACATATATAAACATATATATATATATATATATATATATATATATATATATATATATATATATATATATATATATATATGTTTATCTATCCTCACTCACACACACTCACTCTCACACACCCTCACACACACACTCACCTACGCACTCACTAACACACTCACAAACACACAACCACACATATCTATATAAATAGAAATATATATATATATAGGAACACACACACAAATAAATATATATATAGAGACATATACACAAACACAACACCACCACAACGATGCACACAACGCTCACAACGCCCCACCTACGCACGCCCAACGACCCCGACACGCACAAACACCTATAAATATATAAAATATAGCCCGAAAATTCTAGCACTCACTCCCCGAAGCTAACCCAACGCGCGCACAAGCCCGAAACTAGGAAACCACGCCGAAATGGCCGTTCGGTCATTTCGACGAACACGCGGTGCGCGGCTCGAAAAACCTCCTGAAACGCACACCAAACGAACTCGAAATCGGCCCAAAATTTACCCACGTGTCCTAAACGATGTCTAGATCCTAGAAAATGCGCTCCCGCGTCGATTCTAGGCCCGTGGCGGGAACGCACACGCACTTAGAATCGGCGACGACGAAAAGCCCCAATTTCGCCCGAAACGCCCGTTTCTCCGCGACACGGCTTCCCGTGCCCAAACGGAGACACGCACTCACCCTCACGACTCCCGATAACGTCTACCTAGGTCCATCTAACCTAGGGCCTCACCCAAAATTGGGCCAAATTCGAATTCCACCCGAAATTGACACAAAACCTAGTGTTAAAGTCTCTAAACCCAACCAAACTAGTTCCAACTTCCTCCCACGGGTAGCCTAAGGGTCTAGGAAGGTTCTAAAATATTAATTACACTATAAAAGAGTAATTACAAGGGTAAATTTAGGGTTTACCTCTTGGGAGTTGGAATCCCAAGCCAAAATCTCCAAATCTCTCCAAATTCACCTCCTACAAGCTCCAAGCCTCAAATCCAAGCTCCAACACCAAATCTAGGCTCTACCCACCTAGGTTAGGGAAAGATCTAGGGTTAGGGTTACATAAAGAAGAAGGAATGGAAGAAAGAAGGAAAAAAAAAGTGAACTTACTTGAAGTAGGAAGGAGAAAGGAAGAAGAAAAATGAGTGGAGAAGAAGAAGAAGTGAAGAAGAAGAGTGGGGGGAAGGGGAGCTGCTGTCCACACGGGTCTGGGAGTGAGGAGGGGGCCGGCCACAACACATATAAGGGTTCCACTAAGTCCAAATGACCAAAATGCCCTCCCGTAACTCGGTTTTGGGTTTCGGGGCTCCAAATGCACTCAAACTAGTTCCAAATCTCTCCAACTAACTCCTAAAAATAAAATAAATATTTCTAAGCCCCAAAATAATTCTCACAAGGGTGTGGGCTGGGTCGGACATGGGTCCACTAGGGTCTGACATGGGTCCAGGCTAGCCAAAATCCTAAAACAATCAAAATAAAAATAATAAAAAATAAAGCAATCACTAATTAAATATAAATATAATTAATTATAAATAATGCACAATTAACTAAATTAAAAATAAAAAAAATATCCGGCTCTGGAAATGGGGTGGTGACAAGCCTATCCTCCTTAGAAAATTTCGTCCTCGAAATTTATAGTCAATCACAATCTCTCTAGGTCAAACCCCCAACAATCACAGTCAAGAAATTCTACCTAAACAACATACAAGATCAGGGTCCTACTGGTCGTGTTATTACAGTCTCAATCGGGGTCACTACACTATCTACCACAGCACAAAGAAAAATCTAACAGGTACTAATGAAGCACACCACAAGGAATGGAAATGACAGGAAGAAGAAACAAGAGACAGACCTGCTAACCCGACATCCGTAGCATCGGCCTCCTCGACCGTCAACGCATAAGCCCTGCCCTGCTGGGGTGTATCCCTCTGCTGGTGCGGGGCATGATGCTGTGCCACAGATGGCCTAGCTCCAACTCTCTGATCCTGTGCTCCACCCAATGGAGGTGCAGTAGGGCAATCTCGCATCTGGTGAGCAGCGGATCCACAGAACAAACACACCTTCAGCCTCCTCCTACAAACATCCCAAGTGTGTCCTGCCTTCCTGCAGTAGGCACAAGTGGGCGCTCTCTGATCCTGACCCTGCTGCGCTGCCTTCTGCACATAGGGACGCTTAGCTGGTCCCGCACTACCACTGGCACTGCCTGAATCATCCCTGCCTCTCTTGGACTTGAGCTCCAAGTCATCCTCTGCTCTCTGAGCATCTCCTACTATCTGCTCAAAAGTTGCCTCGCGATCGCTCCTGGTCAAAGACTTGACCGCCATAACCAAGCCCTTGCGAAACTTTCTCGCCTTGGCTGCCTCACTCAAGCCATCCACAAATCTGCCCAGACGGCAGAACTCTGCTGCGTACTCATCCACCGTCATGCTCCCTTGGACGAGTGCCTCAAACTGGCTCTCCAAAGCACTGAGCGCCACATCTGGGAAAAACTTCTCCTTAAAAAGCCTCTTAAAGGCCTCCCAAGTAAGCCCTGGCGCTGCGATCCTCGTATCTGTGCGATACCACGTCAAAGCGAGGTCGAACATCTGACTGCCCGCTGCCTCTATCTGCATGCTGTCTGGAATCTGCGCCAGCCTGAAGATGCCCTCAATCTGCTCTATCCAGTTATCCGCGTACAGGATACCTTCTGTACCACGGAACTCCTTGGGCCGCATCCTCTGAAAGTCGATAATACTGCCTGGCCTCGGATGCTGAATCTGATCTGCCTGTGGCTGATTCTGTGCCACCCTATCCACTGCTGTCATGGCCACCTGGTGGGCGTTCTCAATGCCCAGCCTCATCACATCCACCTGACGGTGCTGCGCATCCATCATCTCCCTGAAGAACGCAAACAACTGCGCGGCATCTACTGGAGCAGGAAGTGGTGGAGGAACCACCGGAACGACTGGGGTAGTCCTCGGATCGACAGGTGAAGGAGAATCCCCGAGAGAAGCAGATGCTCCCTCAACCGCAGGAGTGGTGAGTGGAGCGGTAGCAGCTGCCTGAGTACGAGCTGGACGAGAGGTAGCAGACCTCTCCGAGGCAACTGCTGGAACGGTACGATGGGATCGTGTCTTCGGAGGCATCCTGAACACAGATCAAAAGAAGTCAATACGGCGCAAGATACGATATTATCAAAGAAGGACAGTAATATTTCAAAAGAAGCAATTTCAGAATAATTAGATTGGAATTGTTCCTAGTCGTGATTGAGTACACTCTCATCCTAAATCCTAGATCCTGGAGCAGGCTCGCAGCAGTACAACTAAGTTGTTGTACCACCACGACATCGCACTAATTGCGAATTGAGACCTGCATGGGCCGCCACCAAAAACGCGTCACGACCCGCACCCGAAAATCGGGCATGAGTCGTGGGTACGTCCAGCCTACGCCGCAGCATCGGCGGTAGAACGCTGTCTAGGTCAACTATCTAGATAATAATCTCACATAAAAATCGGGCATGACCTCTCCAAAAGGAGGGCAACCACGCAAACAATATATATAAATCTGCCAAGATCTCAACTCCAAACGGAGGAGCAAATATCAAATGATAATCACAATATACTCAATCACGAATCTAAGCACGATAAGATAACACAGAGATCTAACAACTATAAAGTCTAACCACCAACTACTACTACAACAACCACAACATCAATAATAATAATAATAATAATACAACAATACATCATCCAAAATAATATACAAACAAGGTCTCAATCCAAAACCGGAGACAAATCCGGTGCTAAAAGCTAATAAAAACAACAACAAGATCCTAGTGATCCCGGCTACCAACCCGGAAATCACCTCTAAACTAGAGGGTCCCTGTCTGCACCATCGACAGGCTCAGGTCCATAAAACGTCGGACACCAATCCTCCGGATACTCTGAAAAATATGTCCAGTCAGGACTGGAGCAAGTACATCTCTAACAGCAGTTCTATTTAAATGATAAAAACTATAAAACAGTTATAGCAAGTAGCAAGAAAAATAGAGCAAGTATGAACAAGAAAATATGTAAGTCACTGGTGCATAAAGGTAAAGATGCATGGATATCAGAGCAAGATAGTAATAACTACAAGATACAGAAAATCTAAGCTAAGATCAAGTCCGTGCACATGAACGTGTAGTGAGTCCAGCATGAAAAATATGTAGTGAGTCAAGTCCAGAAACATGTAAGTGAGACAAGTCAAGAAATGCATGAGAGTCCAGACTATAAAGATTGAACTCGGTGTCTTTGAAATACTTGTTTCGACATGTAAACGGCTAGGGGTAAGTACGGCTCACCGCGCACTGGGTGCACGGCTGCTATCATTCCAGATTAGACCAGAGGGAGTGATTCCTGATGATGCCAGATAGGAATGTTTACATGTCTACTCGAGTATTTCCCCGCCCCGACTAATACAAGTGGATCCAAGACCCGACACGCAAATCAAGATGAGTCCAGCCTGAACATGAGTGATGCCTGTAGTGATGCCTGTAGTGATTCCAGAATAGAGGACAGAAACATGAAATGTACGTGTCGCAAGTAAATGAATCCAGAAATATCAATCAGTGTCTCGTGTTGTGCCAGAATAATCATATGATACTATACTAGAAGCTGAATCATAATAATCATCAGATAATGAAAACTATCAGAGAATGTACTCGCCTGACGTCCTGAGCAACTGGCGATCCGAACCGGTGTCGCAAGAACCTAATGCGAAAAGCAAGGTTAAACAAGGTTCTAATGAGTTAAACAGATATAAAATAATTAAAAATAGGCTTCTAGGGTCGTTCTAGGTCAAACGGGTCAAACCGGTGAAATCTGGGTCAAAAAGTCAACTCTGGGTCCAAAAAGTCAACTCTGGGTCAAAACTAGGTCAAAAGTTGACTTTGGCGGTCAACCGAGTCAACTACGGTCAAGTCTGGGTCAAACTAGGGTGCTCCTGAAATTCTAGGTCAAACCGAGGTCATTAAGCTAGAAAACTCACAAACTCGCCTCCTTGAGATACCGGGATACCCTCGGTATCCGATACCTCAACCTAGGCTACGCACCCCGCCTAAACCCGCTAAAACCTATGCTAGCACGCGTAAATATATACACATATACATATAAAAATCACTCCAATACTATTCCTAGGCTATTGCTCAAAAACCCCGCTCGAAACCCTATACCTTGGTTATCTTGAGGTATTGAAATACCTCGGTATCTCAAGGTATTGAGGTTTCGCTCTAAAACCCTCTAACTAGCTATCTAGCTATTGATTATGCACCTAGTTATTAATCTAGGCTAGGTAATATATATATCTATCATATTTATATATATCTAAGTAGGTATCTACCTATATATATAGATATCCACACAAATATACATATATACCCTTTACCTTACCTACACACATATATATACATCTAACTATAATATATATATCTAGCTCTAGGTATATATATATATATATATATATATATATATATATATATAGGTATCTACCAAATACCTACCTATCTATCAATCCATAGATAGATTTATCTATCTATGTATCTACTAACTACCTATCTATCTTATTTACCTAACTATCAAACCCAATATCTAACTAATAACTTAACTATCTATCTATGTAATTATCTATATGTCTATCTATTTAACTAACTATCTAATCTACCTAGTACTCTATCTATCTATTAATCTAGCATATATATCTATCAATCTATCCATCTATCTAACATACTATCTATTTATCTAACTATCTAATCTACCTATCTATCTATCCATAGATATAGGTATCTATCTCTTTACCTAGCTATCTATTCATCTATCAATCCATAAATATATCTATCTAATAGATAAACATAAATCTATCTAAATGTCTAACTATCTACCTATCTCTCTAACTATCTATGCATCTATCTATCCATCTACCTATTGATCTAATATCTATCTTGCTACCTATTTATCTATTAAATCGTAGATACCTATCTATCTATAACTCTCACACTAAGCTACCCCGCTCCCCGCCGCGAATGCCAAGCTGCTGCTGCTGCTCAAACCTGCTGCTGCTGCTGCTGCACTGCTGCGCTGCAGCGATCTGCTGCCGCGGCGCGCGCCGCGGCGCCTGCACGTGCTGCCGCAGGCTGCTGCTGCTGCCTCAGGCTGCTGCTGCTGCCTCAGGCTGCTGCGCTCGAGCGAACTGCTGCCGCGGCGTGCTGCCGCTGCTGCCGCGGCGTGCCGCGCCTGCAGCTGATGCTGCTGCTGCCGCGGCGTGCTGCCGCTCGAGCGAGCTGCTGCCGCGGCGTGCTGCCGCTCGAGCGAGCTGCTGCCGCGGCGCTGCCGCTGCTGAAATCTGCTGTTGCTGCTGCTTTATGCTGCTAAAGCTGCTGCACACTTCTGCTGTTCTCAGTTTCAGCCCCTCCCTCTCATCTCACACACACACACACGACCACATACCCATATACATATATATATATATACATACATATATACATATATATAACTCTATAGATATATACACACACTAACTTATATACATTTTAACACACACACACACACATAATTATATACAAACACATATCTATATATACATACACACATATATCTATATATATATATACACTAATATATATATGTACACACATATATAAACATATATATATATATATATATATATATATATATATATATATATATATATATATATATATATATATATATGTTTATCTATCCTCACTCACACACACTCACTCTCACACACCCTCACACACACACTCACCTACGCACTCACTAACACACTCACAAACACACAACCACACATATCTATATAAATAGAAATATATATATATATAGGAACACACACACAAATAAATATATATATAGAGACATATACACAAACACAACACCACCACAACGATGCACACAACGCTCACAACGCCCCACCTACGCACGCCCAACGACCCCGACACGCACAAACACCTATAAATATATAAAATATAGCCCAAAAATTCTAGCACTCACTCCCCGAAGCTAACCCAACGCGCGCACAAGCCCGAAACTAGGAAACCACGCCGAAATGGCCGTTCGGTCATTTCGACGAACACGCGGTGCGCGGCTCGAAAAACCTCCTGAAACGCACACCAAACGAACTCGAAATCGGCCCAAAATTTACCCACGCATCCTAAACGATGTCTAGATCCTAGAAAATGCGCTCCCACGTCGATTCTAGGCCCGTGGCGGGAATGCACACGCACTTAGAATCGGCGACGACGAAAAGCCCCAATTTCGCCCGAAACGCCCGTTTCTCCGCGACACGGCTTCCCGTGCCCAAACGGAGACACGCACTCACCCTCACGACTCCCGACAACGTCTACCTAGGTCCATCTAACCTAGGGCCTCACCCAAAATTGGGCCAAATTCGGATTCCACCCGAAATTGACACAAAACCTAGTGTTAAAGTCTCTAAACCCAACCAAACTAGTTCCAACTTCCTCCCACGGGTAGCCTAAGGGTCTAGGAAGGTTTTAAAATATTAATTACACTATAAAAGAGTAATTACAAGGAGAAATTTAGGGTTTACCTCTTGGGAGTTGGAATCCCAAGCCAAAATCTCCAAATCTCTCCAAATTCACCTCCTACAAGCTCCAAGCCTCAAATCCAAGCTCCAACACCAAATCTAGGCTCTACCCACCTAGGTTAGGGAAAGATCTAGGGTTAGGGTTACATAAAGAAGAAGGAATGGAAGAAAGAAGGAAAAAAAAAGTGAACTTACTTGAAGTAGGAAGGAGAAAGGAAGAAGAAAAATGAGTGGAGAAGAAGAAGAAGTGAAGAAGAAGAGTGGGGGGAAGGGGAGCTGCTGTCCACACGGGTCTGGGAGTGAGGAGGGGGCCGGCCACAACACATATAAGGGTTCCACTAAGTCCAAATGACCAAAATGCCCTCCCGTAACTCGGTTTTGGGTTTCGGGGCTCCAAATGCACTCAAACTAGTTCCAAATCTCTCCAACTAACTCCTAAAAATAAAATAAATATTTCTAAGCCCCAAAATAATTCTCACAAGGGTGTGGGCTGGGTCGGACATGGGTCCACTAGGGTCTGACATGGGTCCAGGCTAGCCAAAATCCTAAAACAATCAAAATAAAAATAATAAAAAATAAAGCAATCACTAATTAAATATAAATATAATTAATTATAAATAATGCACAATTAACTAAATTAAAAATAAAAAAAATACCCGGCTCTGGAAATGGGGTGGTGACATATATAGATAGATAAATAGTTAGATAGTTTGAGGGTAAGGTATCCGGGTAAGGTATCTCAATACCTTGATATACCAAGGTATTGAGGTAAGATTGGGTATCGGAAATGAGGTATTTGTCTATGCACTAGGTTGTATATATATATATCCATATAGTTAGATATTTGTTATATATATATATATATATATTAGTATATGGTAGTATATATTATATATAGTTAGCTAGTGTTAGTGAGAGGGTTATGTGAGTATCTCAATACCTTGAGTTACTCAAGGTATTGAGCATCGGGAAAAGGTATTGGGTTTTAGCCTAGGATTGAGGTTAGAGATGCTTTTATATATATAGTTATATATTTATATGCGTGCTAGTATATATTATATGGGGTATAGACGGGGCGTATAGCGTAGGTTGAGGTATCGGATACCGAGGGTATCCCGATATCTCAAGGAGGCGAGTTTGAGGGTTTATTAGCTTAATAATCTAGTTTTGACCTAGAATTTTAGGGGCACCTTAGTTTGACCTAGAGTTGACCGTAGTTGACCCGGTTGACCTCCAAAGTCAACTTTTGACCTAGATTTGACCCATAGTTGACTTTTTGGACCTACCGTTGACTTTTTGACCCAGATTTCACCGGTTTGACCCGTTTGACTTAGAACGACCCTAGAAGCTTGTTTTTTGCTATTTTATATCTGTTTAACTCAATAAAAACCTGTTTAACCTTGCTTTTCGCAATAGGTCCTTGTGACACCAGTTCAGATCGCCAGTTGCTTAGGACGTCAAGCGAGTACATTCTCTGATAGTTTCCATTATCTGATGATTATTATGATTCAGCTTCTAGTATAGTATCATCTGATTTTCTGGTATGACACAGACTGGTATTTCTGGATTCATTTACTTGCGACACGTATTTTTCATATTTCTGGCCTCTATTTTGGAATCACCTACTGGCATCACCTACTGGCATCACTACAGGCATCACTCATGTTTCTAGCTGGACTCATACTTGATTTACGTGTCGGGTCTTAGATTCACTTATATTAGTCGGGGCGGGGAAATACTCGAGTAGATATGTAAACATTCCCAACTGGAATCACTGAAATTACCCCATCTGGTCTAATCTGGAATGATAGCAGCCGCACACCCAGTGTGCGGTGAGCCATACTTATCCCTAGCCGTTTATATGTCAAAACAGGTATTTTAAAGACACGAGTTCATTCTTTATAGTCTGGACTCTCTTGCATTTCTTGCTGGTCTCACTTATAGTTTCTGGACTTGACTTATTACATGTATCTCTTGCTGGACTCACTACATGTTCTTGTGTACAGACTTACTCTTAGTTTAGATTTCTTGTATCTTACAGTCATTACTATCTTATTTCTGATATTCATGCATCTTTACCTTTATGCACCAGTGATACATGTATATATTTCTTGTTCATACTTTATTTCCTTCACCTTGCTACTTGCTACAACTGCTTTATAGTTTTTATCATTTAACTGGAACTGCTGTTAGAGGTGTACTTGCTCCAATCCTTATTGGACATATTTTTTTCAGAGTATCCAAAGGATTGGTGTCCGACGTTTTATGGACCTCAGCCTGTCGATGGTGCAGACAGGGACCCTCTAGTTTAGGAGTAATTTTCGAGTTGGTAGCCGGGATCACTAAGACCTCAGTTGCTGTATTTATTAGCCTTTGGTACCGGATTTGTCTCCGATTTTGGATTGAGACCTTGTATTGTATATGATTTTGGATATTGTTGTATTATTATTATTGATGTTGTGGTTGTTTTAGTAGCAATTATTTTAGACTTTGTAGTTGTTAGATTTCTGTGTAGCCGGGATCACTATGAGGTCAATATACAACTATTGAGGACCTGGTCGACCGGTCACCGCCTCCAGTAGAAAGAACAATTTATTAGACCCCGGAAGCATTTTTAAAGTCCTAAAAACTGTTGTATATTTAAACCTAATTAAACCCTGACTGAACCCGGTTCACTTGAACCAAATTAAACCAAACCTAACCACTGTTGAATCGAACCAAACCAACCCATCCTTAATGGGTCGGGTCGGATCCAAATCGAACCCGACCCGGACCCGTTAACCCTAAACCCAAAAACCCTTTCTTCTTCCCCCCGACTCCTCTCCTCCCGGCGGCCGTTTCCGCCGCCGTGGCCGCCGGCGACCCTTCTTCTTCGTCTCTCTCGAACGCCTGAGTCGCCTCCCCTTCCTCTTCCGCAAACCCCCGGCCATCCTCCTCCCTTTCCCCCTGTAAGCCCCTGATTTTTCAAAAAATATTAAAATTGGATTTTTAGCAATTTTCTGGAATTTTCTGGGAATTTTCTGTAATTAAAATCAGGGTTCTTAATTATTGAATGATTTTTAATTGTTAATAAATGATATTAAAATATTATAAAAATAATATTTTTGGGTGTAAAATGAAAAATTGGACTTAGGGTAATTTTTCTGGATTTTTCTGGGCCTCAGACATATTTTTAAATGCCTGAAAACTATTTAATTAATTATTTAATTAATTTTCTAAATTATTTACTTATTATTTATTATTTATTATGTATTATTTATTTATTTATTATTTTTATTTATTTTCTTCCTGGCCCATTGGGCCGCGGCCCAGCCCGCTAACCAGCCCAGCCCAGCCGCCCTATCGGGTCGGGATCAGCCGAACCCGACCCGCCGTCAGCCGACCCGCCCGCACGACCCCGTCCCCCTCCCACGACGCTCCGATTCCTCCGCCGCCCTCCGCGCGCAGCGCCGCCCTCCGCGCGCTGCGCCGCTCCCCGCGGCCACGTCGCCCCCGCTCCGCCTTGGCCGGCTCCCCTAACCGCCTCGCCCCTCTATTTAATCCCCCGCTCTCCCCTCCGGCTACCCCCAAACCCTAGCCACCTCGCTCCACCGCCCGCTGCACCCTCCGACCACCCGTCGTCACGCCCTAGCTCCGCCCAGCGCCACCTCGCCGCCCGCCGCTGCACCCTCCTCCCTCCTCCTCTCTTCTCCGGCGCCGTCGAGCGCCGTCGACGTCAGAGGCAGCAACCGCAGCGGCACAGCAGCAGCTAGGGCAGCGCCGCCGCGCCGCCGTGCCTCCGCCCGCCTCCCAGCGCACCGCCCTCGGCCGCCCCTAGCCCCGGCCGGCCTCCCCGTCGCAGATCCGCCACAGAGCCGCCGCCCTCCGCCGGAGCACGGCGAGGATCCCAAAACCCTAACCCTAATTTGGTTCCTGTGTCCGACACGAGTCGGACACGTGTCGGACACGGTTCGACCCCGGTTTCTGGGTCCCCTTCAGGTGCGTGTATCTTTTTTCTCGTAGCTCTGTTTTCAATTCCGTAAATTGCGTTAGGAAGCCTGTGTAACCCTCTCGGTGTCCGGACAAACTGTTCGGGCATCGCGTCCTGTGGTGATCGCACACCGCGATCCAAAAACAGGAAAAACCAGACCCTGTTTCACCCCGGAACCGAGTACGCCCCGCCAAACGGGACGACTTGGTCGCGTGCGGTCTTCACAGATACGTACGCATCGTCGATACGGACGTGTGAGTTTTCGTGGAAGCTGATTCGGGTGTGCGTGCACACCGGAATCAACGCGTATCCGCGGACACCGCCCCGTATCCGCCTTTTCGGCAATTCACCCTAACTTCGTGCACACACGTCGGATCGAGACAAAACTTGCGCCATCGGACTCATAGCGATACGCTGGTCCTGTGGGTCAAGTTTGGTTCGATTCTGAGAACGTTGACGAAATCGCGTGTCGTGGGCCCCACAGGCCCCGCTCGACGGGCGATTTTGTGTTCGGCTCATCGGAATCCAAATCTGGAAGTTCCGTTGGGTTCGTATCAGCGTTCCTGACCTGTTGACACTAAGTTTGGTAAATTTGGAGACCATTGACCCGGACACGTTTTTCGGTGCAAAGCGGGCCCACCGACGGATCCCGTTTTGACCCGAAACTGCCGTTTTTGCTCTTGTCTCCAAATTGGACCCAAGGACAGGCGTTTCTAGCTATTTGACATCTTCTGAGCATTATGGTAATGTCTATTTCAGCTTTTGGACTCATCTCTGGAATTTTTCCCCGAGAGCCAATATTAATCGGATCCAAACAAACAGGCAAGTACCTGCACTTCAAGTTAATCTTTATATATTGTGATAATTAATTCCCTGCCATACATGTACCCTTGATGTTTACACCTAGTGTTAGAAATATTGAATTTCATGTCTTGAATATTGGAGTTCATGTCTTGTTTTTCATGTTGGGTGGGAGAATACTGAAAGGCATGTAGCTTACCCTGACTCTTGCCATGATTAATAGCTGTTGGTACATGACTGTCCATCAGCCGGATCTCGATTATTCGTAATTAATAGCCGTCTATGACGGCCGGTTTAACCCTATAAACCCCAACATGCCAACTAGGTATTCTAAATACACAAGTTCACACACATAGCTTCTTGTCTAGTTATGGCTCTTGTTGACTGTTGTAGTTTCATTTCCTGTCACACTTATTCCTGTTTTCTCATATTCCTGTGCATAGCATTAACTCTGAGATATTGATGTTCTTTTATGAAATTTCTCAATGATGCTCAATCTAATTGTCATAAATATTTAGTTTTAATCTTGATGTGCATTGTGTACTTTGCTCCTTTCCTGACTGGATCCGTTGATTTAGGCGATGATGAGAACCTTGCCCCCACCTATTATGGCCACTATGAGTTAGCAGGTAACACACATGAGGAGCCAGTTTCCCCCAGGAGGCTACTTCTGTGGATCAGTTAGCTGTAGCTGCTTTTCTTTCCTTTTCAGCATATACTCGGATTTGTCCCCGATTTATCTTCTGGCTTGTATTAACTGTGGATTGGTTGTCACAGATTAAATATTATGAAATCTCAGCATTCTTTTTCCTGTTATTTTCCTTGTTTATTTACTTTTGTGGATGAGATAGACTTTATATTACCTGTGATTATGCCCTAGACAGCGTACTACCGCCGACACTGCGGCGTAGGCTGGACGTGCCCACGCACTCGTGCCCGAATTTCCGGGTGCGGGTCGTGACACGTTTTTGTGGTGGCCCATGCAGGTCAAACGACTAAATTGTTCGGTTTCAACTTAGGGACCGAACAGGCCTGCAATAAGATTGAGGATTTTAGGAAAAGCTCATCCACTTGATTGAATCGTTCTTGATATTCATATCGGTTTCAAATCATTTTATTGACTTGCATCCTGTTTGACTTCTGGGCACCTCTCATCGGTTATTTTGAATGCAGGAAATGGACCCACCGGCCAGCAACGAGGCTCATGCAGAAACACCACAAGCCGTTGTGGTTACCCAAGAAGACAATGTGAGGCCAGTCGTCCAATCATCGCAAGGCAGTCAAGCAAGTCAGCCTGCCTCCAGAATCCACCAAGATGACGTCCCACCCTCGACGCAGCCTACTCCACCACTGGGACCGCCTATGGACGAACGGCAGATGTTTCGCATGTTCTACGTAATGATGCAAGCCTATCAGAAGGTCCAACAAGAAGTTCAGCAAAACCAAGCGGAGAACTTCATCGACAGAATTAGCTCGGAGTCACGGAAGCCAAGCAGTCCAAATGCAATTACCTTCGACGAAGACGATTTTACTGCAGCGCGACCTGTGGAGTGCACCACAAGGATCGAGTCCTGCCAGAAGCGGCCGTATGCGTCAGCACCAGACCAAGCACAACAGGAAAGAGCTGCAAAGCGACCACAGAGGAATCCAACTCAAGGACAGAACCAACGAGTTCCCACTTGTGGCTTTTGTCGAAAACAAGGTCATATTTGGAAGGATTGCAGAAAGAGGCTAGGTGTCTGTCTATATTGTGGATCAGCAGCACATCGAGTGAAGGACTGTGCCGCTACTCCAAGAACACGGACAAGCTTACGCGATGACCGTGGAGAACGTGCAGACTCTTAGAGTCACTAATGCACGTAAGTGGTTCGTAGATACCGTTTCCTAGTATTATTTTAGCTTGTGCCTATTGGTTCGTGACCTCAGCCCCAACCTAGTAATTTTGAACTTGCTAATAACCTGGTATGCTTTTATATTTAATAACTGTAGAGATTGTAGAGTCTTCTGTTATTTTGCTTATTTGAATTTTGTACCTTCTTTCATCATCATCTAGCGCACTTAATTTTGATATACCTTGTTTATGCTGCTATTCTATAGCCTAGTTTTGCAAGTTTACTCTTTATCAGGCTTGTTCATGACACGTGTATTATTGGACGCGTACACTAATACAAGTGTCTGTTCAGAATCAGTGTATTGCGGTCTGATCAACCTTAGTGCATTTTGATTCGTACTTCGCACGACTACTTTACGTGGATTGAGATACGTAGTGATTAGTAGACAAATATACTTGACCTAGACATGCTGAGCATATCGTATCAGTTACATAACTAAACTAATATGAGCATGCGAATAAATGACTACCAGAATAGAACCTCAATCCATAACCGCCTGACAAATCCCACTAGAATTCTTTAAACGCCTTGATCCCTATACTTCTGTTCTATCACCCCACCCTTGAACTCTTTATTATTGATCCTCGTCTTCCCTTATTTTGGGAAGACGAAATCATGTGCTTGGTATAAGTTTGATACATAGATAGTACTAGATATGCCACCTAGGCCGATCACATACTTGAGGACTAACATTTCGTAATTGAGGACATATCATATGTGATATGATCGGCGTTGAAATTTCGAGGATTGAATGACATGAGTAACCATATTAAGGATTATTTTCTTAGAGTATATGGTCTTTTGTGATGAATGGGTAAACTCTAAGTTGGGTAGCAATGCAGTTGTCAACTCGAGAGGAATGTCCTTTGGATTGTGACCGAGTAATGTTAGATTGGAAGAAGCAAGCCGTTATAATTTTGAAAATTTAAAGGAGTGACTAAGATGATTAATGAATTGATATCGAGAGTCAACTTTAATTTAGAGGATGTAATTCAGACTTGAACATTGGTGGACTACACTTAAATTATTTTTTTCAATTTGATGATTTGAATTAAGAATTTAAAAGTTGATGGTTGGACTACCTAGTTGGAATATTGAGGATGCGAATGTAATTTAAAAAGGGCTGAAACATACAAATATTGTTGGACTCGAATCACTTCTAGAGGAATTATGATAATTCGAATCGTGAGGCAAGGTCATCTTGAAAATACTATATGGACTAAAAATTAAAAATCTGCTTGTGGATAATTTGAGGAAGTAAGAAGTAATAACCATAGGTTGAATTTTGATGGAAACAAGTAGTCGTCTTAGCCTTGAAGTGGTTGCAGTGGACATGATTAGAATTTAAATTATCGCAAGGAGATTGCGATTGATGTACATGAAAGGTTAACAGAGTATGGCTTAATTTTAAATTTCGAGGACGAAATTTTTGTAAGTTGGGTAGATTGTAAGCCCCTGATTTTTCAAAAAATATTAAAATTGGATTTTTAGCAATTTTCTGGAATTTTCTGGGAATTTTCTGTAATTAAAATCAGGGTTCTTAATTATTGAATAATTTTTAATTGTTAATAAATGATATTAAAATGTTACAAAAATAATATTTTTGGGTGTAAAATGAAAAATTGGACTTAGGGTAATTTTTCTGGATTTTTCTAGGTCTCAGACATATTTTTAAATGCCTGAAAACTATTTAATTAATTATTTAATTAATTTTCTAAATTATTTACTTATTATTTATTATTTATTATGTATTATTTATTTATTTATTTATTTTATTTATTTTCTTCCTGGCCCATTGGGCCGCGGCCCAGCCCGCTAACCAACCCAGCCCAGCCGCCCTATCGGGTCGGGTCGGGTTCAGCCGAACCCGACCCGCCGTCAGCCGACCCGCCCGCACGACCCCGTCCCCCTCCCACGACGCTCCGATTCCTCCGCCGCCCTCCGCGCGCAGCGCCGCCCTCCGCGCGCTGCGTCGCTCCCCGCGGCCACGTCGCCCCCGCTCCGCCTTGGCCGGCTCCCCTAACCGCCTCGCCCCTCTATTTAATCCCCCGCTCTCCCCTCCGGCTACCCCCAAACCCTAGCCACCTCGCTCCACCGCCCGCTGCACCCTCCGACCACCCGCCATCACGCCCTAGCTCCGCCCAGCGCCACCTCGCCGCCCGCCGCTGCACCCTCCTCCCTCCTCCTCTCTTCTCCGGCGCCGTCGAGCGCCGTCGACGTCAGAGGCAGCAACCGCAGCGGCACAGCAGCAGCTAGGGCAGCGCCGCCGCGCCGCCGTGCCTCCGCCCGCCTCCCAGCGCACCGCCCTCGGCCGCCCCTAGCCCCGGCCGGCCTCCCCGTCGCAGATCCGCCACAGAGCCGCCGCCCTCCGCCGGAGCACGGCGAGGATCCCCAAACCCTAACCCTAATTTGGTTCCTGTGTCCGACACGAGTCGGACACGTGTCGGACACGGTTCGACCCCGGTTTCTGGGTCCCCTTCAGGTGCGTGTATCTTTTTCCTCGTAGCTCTGTTTTCAATTCCGTAAATTGCGTTGGGAAGCCTGTGTAATCCTCTCGGTGTCCGGACAAACTGTTCGGGGCATCGCGTCCTGTGGTGATCGCACACCGCGATCCAAAAATAGGAAAAATCAGACCCTGTTTCACCCCGGAACCGAGTACGCCCTGCCAAACGGGACGACTTGGTCGCGTGCGGTCTTCACAGATACGTACGCATCGTCGATACGGACGTGTGAGTTTTCGTGGAAGCTGATTCGGGTGTGCGTGCACACCGGAATCAACGCGTATCCGCGGACACCGCCCCGTATCCGCCTTTTCGGCAATTCTTCCTAACTTCGTGCACACACGTCGGATCGAGACGAAACTTACGCCATCGGACTCGTAGCGATACGCTGGTCCTGTGGGTCAAGTTTGGTTCGATTCTGAGAACGTTGACGAAATCGCGTGTCGTGGGCCCCACAGGCCCCGCTCGACGGGCGATTTTGTGTTTGGCTCATCGGAATCCAAATCTGGAAGTTCCGTTGGGTTCGTATCAGCGTTCCTGACCTGTTGACACTAAGTTTGGTGAATTTGGAGACCATTGACCCGGACATATTTTTCGGTGCAAAGCGGGCCCACCGGCGGACCCCGTTTTGACCCGAAACTGCCGTTTTTGCTCTTGTCTCCAAATTGGACCCAAGGACAGACGTTTCTAGCTATTTGACATCTTCTGAGCATTATGGTAATGTCTATTTCAGCTTTTGGACTCATCTCTGAAATTTTTCCCCGAGAGCCAATATTAATCGGATCCAAACAAACAGGCAAGTACCTGCACTTCAAGTTAATCTTTATATATTGTGATAATTAATTCCCTGCCATACATGTACCCTTGATGTTTACACCTAGTGTTAGAAATGTTGAATTTCATGTCTTGAATATTGGAGTTCATGTCTTGTTTTTCATGTTGGGTGGGAGAATACTGAAAGGCATGTAGCTTACCCTGACTCTTGCCATGATTAATAGCTGTTGGTACATGACTGTCCATCAGCCGAATCTCGATTATTCGTGATTAATAGCCGTCTATGACGGCCGGTTTAACCCTATAAACCCCTACATGCCAACTAGATATTCTAAATACACAAGTTCACACACATAGCTTCTTGTCTAGTTATGGCTCTTGTTGACTGTTGTAGTTTCATTTCCTGTCACACTTATTCATGTTTTCTCATATTCCTGTGCATAGCATTAACTCTGAGATATTGATGTTCTTTTATGAAATTTCTCAATGATGCTCAATCTAATTGTCATAAATATTTAGTTTTAATCTTGATGTGCATTGTGTACTTTGCTCCTTTCCTGACTGGATCCGTTGATTTAGGCGATGATGAGAACCTTGCCCCCACCTATTATGGCCACTATGAGTTAGCAGGTAACACACATGAGGAGCCAGTTTCCCCCAGGAGGCTACTTCTGTGGATCAGTTAGCTGTAGCTGCTTTTCTTTCCTTTTCAGCATATACTCGGGTTTGTCCCCGATTTATCTTCTGGCTTGTATTAACTGTGGATTGGTTGTCACAGATTAAATATTATGAAATCTCAGCATTCTTTTTCCTGTTATTTTCCTTGTTTATTTACTTTTGTGGATGAGATAGACTTTATATTACCTGTGATTATGCCCTAGACAGCGTACTACCGCCGACACTGCGGCGTAGGCTGGACGTGCCCACGCACTCGTGCCCGAATTTCTGGGTACGGGTCGTGACACCCCCTCTATATAAACCCTCCTCCGGCCCCAAGTCTTCCCTTCCCCTCTCCTCCGTCTTCTCCGGCAGACCTCGCCGTCCTCCTCCGTCCACTGTCGGCCGCCTGAGCACCAGCCTCCCTCCACCCTAGGCCCAGCTCTCCGACAGAGCCCAGCCGCCCCGACTTCGGCCCGCAGCAGCAGCAGCTGAGCCCTAGCCCCCAAGCGCAGCTGCCCTGACCTAGCTCCGGCCACCTGAGCCGCCACCGGCGCAGCCGACCTCGCCGCTGCCGCACCCGAGCCGCCTTCCTCCGGCCAGCCCCCAGCAGCCCTAGCCCCGAGCCGCCTTCCTCCGGCGAGTCTTCCCAACAGCACCCGGACACATCCAGGACACAGATCCTGTGTCGAGTCGACACGAGGACACAGAAAATTGGTTTCGAGAAGCCCTGTTCAGGTAACCCGTTCTCTCTCCTCCCTGTCCCATTTTCTGTTCCGTCAGTTGTGACGCGTAGACTATGTAACCCTCTCGATGTCCGTGTAACCCGTTCGGTGTGTCGCATCCTGTGGCGATCGCGAACCGCGATCCAAAAACAGGAAAACGAACGCCCTGTTTCACCCCGAAAATGAGTACGCCCCGCCAAACAGGATGACTTGGTCGCGTGCGGTCTTCACCAAAGCGTGCGCGCAGTTGATACGGACGTACGAGATTTTATAGAAGTTAATTTGGTTGTGCGTGCACACCGAAATCAACGCGTATCCGCCGACAACGTCCCATATCCGTCCGTTCTGGAACACGTCATAACTTTGTGTACACACGTCAGATCGAAACGAAACTTGTGCCATCGGACTCGAAGCAATACGCTGGTCCTGTGACCCAAGTTTGGTTCAATTCTGAGAACGTTGACAAAATTGTGTGTCGTGGGCCCCACGGCTCTACTTGACGGGCGATTTTGTGATCGGCTCATCGGAATCCAATTCTGAAAGTTTCGTTGGGTTCGTATCATTGTTCCTGACTTGTTGACACTAAGTTGGACGAATTTGGAGACCTTTGGTTCTGACATATTTTTCGGTGCAAAGTGGCCCACATGTGGACCCCGCCTTGACCTAGAAATGTCATTTTTGTCCTTGTGTCCAAATTGGACTCAAGGACAGGCGTTTCTAGCTATTTGATATTTTTTGAGACTGTTGGTAATATTTATTTCAGCTTTTGGAGGATTACCTACAGGATCCACTGATACAGGGACCGCTGTTGGTATTCCAACCCCGGGCAAGTGTACCTTGCCAACTTACAGTTTTTGTTACATATTACTTTGACTTAATTATAATTGTAGTACATGCTTAAACCTAGGACCGTATGAGTTACTTAGCGTCCGATTAATAGTCGGGTGCCAACCCCGTACGCGGATTTGTGTACGTCATCTAGAGATGGACATTCGTGACCCTTTACGCTCTCGTACTTGTCTTTTCAAGTACATTATAACCCAGGACACTTGACACTATACATGTGACAGAATTTTCCTGAGATATTTATGGTGATTCTATATAGGATGTAGGATTGACATAGACATTATATTCATAGAGATTATATGACTTGTTGCATTAGCTATGATCTCGCGTGACATGGACATGAGACGTTATGGACATGAGACGTATGGTTATATTGGGTGGGGAGAGACACACAGGCTACAGGCTGTTTTATATATATCTACTACTATTGTGAGGTTGTAGACTCTCGAGCAGAGCTAGACCCATTACTTGTTATTACTGCTACCGGCTCCCCGACACAGAGCTTGTAGCGGTCTCAGCCTGAGTACTAGTGATGCTCTCACTTGTATTTCACATAGATGGTTATATATCTTACCCTATTGTTTTATTTTTCTGTACTGCATTTATTTTGGCTTGAGTTATATTTTACCTTGCTATGTCCCCTGAGGACCTGGATTCCGGATGATGTCCCCAGGTTTAGCAGAGGAGCATTATCTCGAGGTTTACGGGACAGGAGCAGAAGCTGTAGCAGGACCTGATACTGGAGCTGAACCAATCCCCGAGGAAGAGGTGACAGCTGAAGACTTTTTCTGAGTATCTGTTATTCGTACTCAGCATTTACTTTATTTTAGACTCTTTGAACCAATGTATCAGACTTATATCGGGTTCTTCCCCGAAGTACTTTGTTGTGACTGGTTATTGATTATATTTCTTTTTGCTGTTGATCTTATTATCTTCTGTGGATGAGATTAGTTGTGACATATTGTAGTAGACCTTATTTTACATCTTAAGTACGCCCTGATGGATCCATTAAATTGGGTTGTCCATCAGAGTGTGCTGCTGGCCATTGTCACGTGTCTAGTTCCTCGATATTTTAGGACTGGGGGTGTGATATGGTTTTTGTGGTGGCCCATGCAGGTCATGACTAAATTGTTCCGTTTTAACTTAGGGACCGAGCAAGCCTGTAACAAGGATAGGATAAGTTATAGGATCTCATCCATTGTTTGAATCATTTTTGAACTCTATATCGAATTCGAATTAAGTACTTGATTTGCATCCTGCTTTGATTCCACTGAGCGTTCTCATAAAGTTTATTTTTGGATGCAGAGTAATGGATTCAAGAATCAGAGATGAGAATCCCTTGGGTACACCACAAGATGCTGTGGTTACCTATGAAGACGGAGTGACACCAGAGAATATAGGGCAATCTTCTCAAAGCGATCAAGCTAGACAGCATAATTCAAGTTTTCGGCGTGACGATATCCCACCTCCGCCATAGTTCACTCCACCGATGACCGTCTTTCCACCAGGGCAAGCCATGGACGGGAAGCAGATATTTCAAATGTTTTATGCCATGATGCAAGCCCAACAGCAGGTTCAACAAGAGGCTCAGCGTCATGAGACAGAGTATTTGAGAACCAGCCTAGTAACCGCACTAGAGCAGAAGAATCCACAAGCTAGGCGACCAGCGACGGGATCTATCACTGATTTCCGTTAGCTCAAGCCCCATACCTTTTCGGGCAAGAAGGGACCAACTGAAGTGCACGAGTGGCTCACAAACACACAACACCTGTTGGAAGCAGCTGAACTTCCGAGGGAGAGATGGATGACTGCTGTCAGGATGTAGTTGACTGACAATGCACATCATTGGTGGCTATCAGAAGAGAGGAGGCTCAGACTGGATCGAGTCACTTGGGAAGAGTTCTCCAGACTCTTCCAGGAGATGTATATCCCAGCTGTTGCTCGGTCGGAACTCCAAGACAAGTTCAACCGCCTTATCCAAGGCAATATGTTGGTGGAAGAGTACAATGCTGAATTCATTCGCCTGAGTCGCTTTTCCCCTTCTCTAATTCCTACTGAAGAAGAGAAGGCGGAGAAGTTCTTCGACGGACTCAGGTTCGAGCTCCAGAGGTTGATCAGATCTGTTGCACCTACATCATACACCGACGTCCTTGCTGCAGCACGACGCATGGAGCGTGTTACCAGGAGGGAGTCAAGTCTGAAGTGGCCATTCACATCAGCACCATCCAGGGCATCACAGTGGGATTCTGTAAAATGAACCCAGAAGAGTCTACCTCAGAGAGCAGCACCAAGAACCCTACCTACTTGTCATTACTGCGGCAAGGTAGGTCACATTGAAAGGGAGTGTAGACGCAAGTTGGGACTATGCCTGGTTTGCAGATCCAACCAGCATCTATCCAAGGACTGCTCTGAACGCAGAGAGGGAGAACCAAGACTAACTTTACCTGCACTAAGGCCAGCTTATCCAGCATTGGGAGCACCGTAGACGGGAGTTGGAGGAGTCAGACCACCAGCTCCAGGAGGATATCAGCAGAGACCACCATTGCCACCACAGGCATCACTATTCCAGCAGGCTCGTCAGCAGAGGGGTCCAGCTCAGGGACGAGGACAGGCATTTGCATTGACTGTTGAGGAGGAAGCTACTGCTGGAGAGGTTATAGCAGGTACTATATTAGTAGCTTCATTACCTGTTGTAGCTTTATTTGATTTTGGAGCATCGCATTCATTCATAGCTGCTAGCTTCGTAGCCACCAATAGAGTAGCTACTGCACCCCTTCCGAAGACTAAGAGAATTCTTACGGGAGGTGAAATTATCCCGGTTAGTGACATCTGTAGATCTTGTTCGGTAGTAGTATGTGAAAGAGAGATGCGAGCTCAATTTTTGATCTTTTCCATGCCGGATTATGATGTTGTACTTGGTATGGACTGGTTTAGTCAGTACCATACGACTCTTGATTGTCGGCTTGAAAATGTTATATTTAGACCGCCTGGGCATTCAGAGTTTGAGTTTCTTCGGGGAGCTGTAGAGCAAGGTGTTCAGCCTACTCTTAGGGTATTATCTATAGAAGGGGAGTCAGGTTACCCAAGAGTCATATCAGAGTTTGTGGATGTATTTCCTGATGATTTTCCAGGTTTACCACCTAATCGGGAAATAGAATTCACAATAGACTTAACTCCAGGAGCAGAGCCTATCACTTCATCACTATATCGGCTAGCACCTAAGGAGTTAGTGGAGTTGAAGGATAGAACAGTTCGCATGCGTATTGATTATAGGGCACTAAGCGCTGTGACCATTAAGAACCGGTATCCCTTACCACACATTGATGACCTATTCGATCAATTGAGTGGTGCTAGGGTATTCTCGAAGATTGACCTTAGATCCGGTTATCACCAGATTAGGGTGAGGAAGGAAGATATACCGAAGACAGTCTTCAAGACCAAGTATGGATACTATGAGTTCTTAGTAATGCCGTTTGGTTTAACCAATGTGCCAGCTGTGTTCATGAGTTTGATGAACATAGTTTTTCATCAGTACTTGGATAAATTTGTGGTTGTGTTTATTGATGATATTCTAGTATATTTCAAGAGCCACGAAGAGCACGAGGAGCATCTCAGAATTGTGCTAGAGACGTTAAGGCAGGAGAAGTTGTATGTCAAACTCAGTAAATGTGAGTTTTGTATGGATAAGGTGCCTTTCTTGGGACATATCATCTCAGGAGAGGGACTTTCAGTTGATCCGGAGAAGGTTGCTGCAATAGAAACTTGGCCTACACCTACATCAGTTGCTGAAGTGAGAAGTTTTCTAGGACTTGCTGGATATTACCGGAGGTTCGTAGAAAATTTTTCAAGGATTGCGGAGCCTATGACAAAGTTGACACATAAGGACCAGGAGTTTGCATGGACAGAAGAATGCCAGAAGGTCTTTGAAGAATTGAAGAGGCGTCTAACAACAGCACAGTCTTGACTCTTCCTTCAGGGTCGGGAGGTTTTGTTGTTTATAGTGATGCATCAGGTAGTGGACTAGGATGTGTTTTGATGCAAAATGGCAAAGTTATCGCTTATGCATCGAGACAGTTGAAGGTACATGAGAAGAACTACTCAACGCATGATCTTGAGCTAGCTGCAGTAATATTTGCACTGAAGATTTGGAGGCACTATCTTTATGGAGAGAAGGTAGAAATCTTTACTGATCACAAGAGTCTGAAGTATGTATATACTCAGAAGGAGCTCAACATGAGACAGAGACATTGGCTTGAGTTGATGGTAGACTTTGATATAGATCTGCAGTACCACCCGGGGAAGGCGAATATAGTAGCAGACGCACTCAGCAGGAAGCCCACGGCATATTTCTTGACGATGCAACCCCAGCTATTAAAAATCTCCAGGAGCTTCAGATAGAGGTTGTTTTACCAAGACAAAGTGGCTTGCTGGCTAATCTCGAAGTTAAGTCGTCACTTGTGGAGAGGATTAAAGAAGCTTTGCCTACTGATGCTAGATTTTGAAGACTTAAAGAGAAGACAGAAGTAGGCATACAGACGGGACTTCGCATACATGAGGATGGGACATTAAGGTACGAAAATCGCCTATATGTTCCAAATGGAGAATTGAGACAAGAGTTAATGACTGAAGCACATAGCTCTATGTACTCTATTCATCCAGGAGGAACAAAGATGTACCGAGATTTAAGGCAGTATTATTGGTGGCATGGAATGAAGAGGAAAATTGTACGATTTGTGGCAAAATATTTAGTCTGCCAACAAGTAAAGGTCGAGCATCAAAGGACTGCTGGTATGTTGCAGCCGCTTCCCATACCAGAATGGAAGTGGGAACATATTACTATGAATTTCGTCACAGGATTTCCAAGAAGCCCCAGTGAAAAAGATGCGGTATGGGTTATTGTGGATCGACTCACTAAATCGGCACATTTCTTGCCATTTAGAGTTGGACAGTCCACAGAAGTATTAGCCGACATGTATATACGACAAATCGTAAGATTACATGGAGTGCCGATTAGTATTGTGTCGGATCGTGACTCAAGATTTATATCTCATTTTTGGCGAAGCATGCAAGAGAGTCTTGGCACCTGACTTAAATTCAGCACTGCTTACCATCCACAGACAGATGGCCAATCAGAGCGTACAATTGAGATCTTGGAGGATATGCTGCGATCATGTATGTTAGACTTTGGAGGGTCTTGGGAAGATCATTTGCACTTGGTGGAGTTCTCTTACAACAACAGTTATCAGGCAAGTATCCAGATGGCATCTTTCGAGGTGTTGTACGGTAGAAAGTGTAGATCGTCGATATGCTGGAGTGACATAGGCGAGCGTCAAATACTGGGTCCAGAGTTGGTAATGCAGACAGTTGAGAAGGTAAAACAAATTCAGAATCACCTTCGTGCAGCTCAGGACAGACAGAAGCATTGGGCTGATACACACAGACGTCCCCTGGAGTTCAAAGAAGGAGAGCATGTATTCTTGAGGATTTCACCTACTCGAGGTACCATTCGATTTGGGAGCAGAGGCAAGTTGAGCCCAAGGTATATTGGGCTATTTGATATTCTGGAGCGCATTGGTGAGGTGGCTTATCGTCTTGCATTACCTCCATCCTTAGAGGGAGTGCATGATGTATTCCATGTCTCACAGCTGAGAAGGTACGTGACTGACCCAAGTCACGTAGTCGATCATTCTGAGATCGCAGTGGGCCCTAGCCTGAGATACGAAGAACAACCAGTGGGCATACTCGGCACCAGTGAGAAGAAACTGCGAGGACAGACAATTAAACTGGTTCGTGTGGCTTGGAAATAACACTCTCCTGGCGAATCTACCTGGGAACGAGAGGATATCATGCGCCAGCGTTATCCTCACTTATTCGCAGATGCAGGTATAACCTAAGCAATTCTTGTAATTCCCATAGTTCTTTTCCTTTAGTAGTCTATTCTTTGATTGCGAGGACGCAATTTTCTTAAGGGGGGTAGATTGTAATCACCTGAATTTTTAGAAATTTAAAATTTTAATTTTCAAAATTATTATGAATTTTCTGAAATTTTTAACAAAATAAAACTAAGGTATTCTGATTTTAAATGATTTTTAAAAGATATTAAATAATATTAAAATATTATGAAAATAATATTTTTGGGTGTAAAATAAAAAATTAGACATAGGATAATTTTCCGAGAATTTATTGGACCCCGAAAGCATTTTTAAAGCCCTAAAAACTGTTTTATATTTAAACCTAATTAAACCCTGACTGAACCCGGTTCACTTGAACCAAATTAAACCAAACCTAACCACTGTTGAATCGAACCGAACCAACCCAGCCTTAATGGGTCGGGTCGGATCCAAATCGAACCTGACCCGGACCCGTTAACCCTAAACCCCAAAACCCTTTCTTTTCCCCCCGACTCATCTCCTCCCGGCGGCCATTTCCGCCGCCGTGGCCGCCGGCGACCTTTCTTCTTCGTCTCTCTCGAACGCCTGAGTTGCCTCCCCTTCCTCTTCTGCAAACCCCCGGCCATCCTCCTCCCTTTCCCCCTCTATATAAACCCTCCTCCGGCCCCGAGTCTTCCCTTCCCCTCTCCTCCGTCTTCTCCGGCAGACCTCGCCGTCCTCCTCCGTCCACTGCCGGCCGCCTGAGCACCAGCCTCCCTCCACCCTAGGCCCAGCTCTCCGACAGAGCCCAGCCGCCCCGACTCCGGCCCGCAGTAGCAGCAGCTGAGCCCTAGCCCCCAAGCGCAGCTGCCCTGACCTAGCTCCGGCCGCCTGAGCCGCCACCGGCGCAGCCGACCTCGCCGCTGCCGCACCCGAGCCGCCTTCCTCCGGCCAGCCCCCAGCAGCCCTAGCCCCGAGCCGCCTTCCTCCGGCGAGTCTTTCCAACAACACCCGGACACATCCAGGACACAGATCATGTGTCGAGTCGACACGAGGACACAGGAAATTGGTTTCGAGAAGCCCTGTTCAGGTAACCCGTTCTCTCTCCTTGCTGCCCCGTTTTCTGTTTCGTCAGTTGTGACGCGTAGACTATGTAACCCTCTCGATGCCCGTGTAACCCGTTTGGTGTGTCGCATCCTGTGGCGATCGCGATCCGCGATCCAAAAACAGAAAAACCAACGCCCTGTTTTACCCCGAAACTGAGTACGCCCCATAAAATAGGATGACTTGGTCGCGTGCGGTCTTCACCAAAGCGTGCGCGCCGTTGATACGGACGTGCAGGATTTCATAGAAGTTGATTTGGTTGTGCGTGCACACCGGAATCAACGTGTATCCGCCGACAACGTCCCGTATCCGTCCATTCTGGAACACGTCGTAACTTTGTGTACACACGTCAGATCGAAACAAAACTTGCGTCATCGGACTCGAAGCAATACGCTGGTCCTGTGACCCAAGTTTAGTTCGATTCTGAGAACGTTGACAAAATCGCGTATCGTGGGCCCTACGGCTCCACTTGACGGGCAATTTTGTGATCGGCTCATCGGAATCCAATTCTAAAAGTTTCGTTGGGTTCATATCATTGTTCCTGACTTGTTGACACTAAGTTGGACGAATTTGGAGACCTTTGATTCTGTCACATTTTTCGGTGCAAAGCGGCCCACATGTGGACCCCGCCTTGACCTGAAAATATTATTTTTGCCCTTGTGTCCAAATTGGACTCAAGGACAGGCGTTTCTAGCTATTTAATATTTTTTGAGACTGTTGGTAATGTTTATTTCAGCTTTTGGAGGATTACCTACAGGATCCACTGATACAGGGACGGCTGTTGGTATTCCAACCCCAGGCAAGTATACCTTGTCAACTTGCAGTTTTTGTTATATATTACTTTGACTTAATTATAATTGTAGTACATGCTTAAACCTAGGACCGTGTGACTTACTTTGCGTCCGATTAATAGTCGGGTGCCAACCCGGTACGCGGAGTTGTGTACGTCATCTAGAGATGGACATTCGTGACCCTTTACGCTCTCGTACTTGTCTTTTCAAGTACATTATAACCCAGGACACTTGACACTATACATATGATAGAATCTTTCTGAGATATTCATGGTGATTCTGTGTAGGATGCAGGATTGACATAGACATTATATTCATAGTGATCATATGACTTGTTGCATTAGCTATGATCTCGCGTGATATGGACATGAGACGTTATGGACATGAGACGTGTGGTTACATTGGGTGGGGAGAGACACACAGGCTACAGGCTGTTTTATATATATCTACTACTATTGTGAGGTTGTAGACTCTCGAGCAGAGCTAGACCCATTACTTGTTATTACTGCTACCGGCTCCCTGACACAGAGCTTGTAGCGGTCTCAGCCTGAGTACTAGTGATGCTCTCACTTGCATTTCACATAGATGGTTATATAGTTTATCCTATTGTTTCATTTTTCTGCACTACATTTATTTTGGCTTGAGTTATATTGTACCTTGCTATGTCCCCTGAGGACCTGGATTCCGGATGATGTCCCCAGGTTTAGCAGAGGAGCATTATCCCGAGGTTTACGGGAAAGGAGCAAAAGCTGTAGCAGGACCTGATACTGGAGCTGAACCAATCCCCGAGGAAGAGGTGACAGTTGAAGACTTTTCCTGAGTATTTGTTATTCGTACTCAGCATTTACTTTATTTTTGACTCTTTTGTTTCTGGTCTGTTGAACCAATGTATCAGACTTATATCGGGTTGTTCCCCGAAGTACTTTGTTGTGACTGGTTGTTGATTATATTTCTTTTTGTTGTTGATCTTATTATCTTCTGTGGATGAGATTAGTTGTGACATATTGTAGTAGACCTTATTTTACAGCTTAAGTACGCCCTGATGGATCCATTAAATTGGGTTGTCCATCAGAGTGTGCTGCTGGCCATTGCCACGTGTCTAGTCCTTCGATATTTTGGGACTGGGGTATGACATAAGCATATTATATTATACTAAATACATATATTATATAGCGCTATGATTATCCAGATATAAAATTACGAGAGCATGGTGAGTGACGGTCATAATAGGAGTTGACTGAAGGCCAAAAGGCCTTGGTGGTGGCCTTTATTTTTACTTTGTTGATGCTATACAAATTAAGCGTCATGATTGAGACCTGATATTAAGTATCATTGAGTGATGATGGCCGACACGCAACACATTTCAGCTACCATTCGGGAAGATGACGATCATATTAGCGGATGTGGCACAATTTCGGGGATTACCTATCGAGGGTAATCCTATATATCTTGATGAGAAGTTGAAAGCAAAAGATCTTGTTAGAGAATACCTCGGTGTGGAGCGCCCATCTCACATGGGAGAAACCAGTACTATCAAACTCACTTGGCTCTGGTCTACTTTCATGCATGTTGATCATATCGGCTCTACAATAGTTTCTGTCGATTCTTCGCGAGTATTAATTTACATGTATTAATTATTGTTAATATTTATTTAATGTAGATGATATTAATATTCAATTATATTTTCAGGTGATATGTTGCACTAGAGATTACTTATTGTGTCTATGCGGTGCATTTTTATTTTCCGACGCTACAGAAAATATGATCAACGTGAGACTGCTACCATTTCTTGCGGACATCCATTCCAACACAAAACACACATGGAGTGAAGCAGTGTTTGCATATTTATACCGCTCTATGATGTCTTTTGTGAGTAAGGTATCAAAGGGTAGAACAGCAAAAAATATAAGTGGATGTCTAACACTTATACATGTATGAATAAAAATGAATAATATCTGCTATATTTATTTGGATCTTATTTGTGTTCTTTTTTGTAGTTCTGGTGTTATGAGCACTTCGATATTGGTAGACCAGTTAGTAAATATAGAGCTGAATAAACAGTATGGCCAGCTGGCATTCGCTGGATTACTGAAAATACAGATTATGTGCATTGTATGACAAAAATAGTATCTCTTTACCGGCATCGATTTGACACATTAACCGCCTATGAGATAAGTATGTAATTATTAAATTAAATTTTTAGATGCTATTTTTGTGCCTATCATTTATTACTTGCTGAATGTCAAATATGTTGTTTGGCCACCACTTAGTGTGACACAAGAAGTGAGAGATGGTGAACGTGTCCGCAGTCTTCATATGTATTATATCATGTACAATGGATCTATCATGCTTCATCCAGCTGATCGTGTTATACGACAGTTCAGACTGAAACAGATGATACCCCTGAAGCCTTTGGCTTCTAGCAGTACCAAATATAATGTAGAAGAACGTTCGTACATATATGCTTGGTTGATATTCCAGATTTACCACGTATGGCGTGAAACACATGTCCGAATTGATAACATCGGCGGTAGATTGTAAGTTAAGGGGTATTTCAAATAAATTATACGTTATTAGATCTTACATATCCTTTTGTGTTAAAATTTTACAGTGGAGGATAGTGCCTATTTTCTACGTTAGTATGGATGCCCGCTAGTAAAAAATAGGATATATAAATTTGAAGAACCTTGGTTTCAGCCACAAGCTTTAGACGATCTGAGCTTGCGTGATAGGAGGGCACGCGATGCTCTAGTGGTATGTGTTCTTTTTTACATAAACTATCAGCTTTATATAAGTTACTTTTATATTCATTGAGTATGGATTTAAATATTCAAGCGGAGACACTGGCTGATATTGTTGAGGACCCCGAAAGAGATCCAGATGGGATTTTAGGGACGAATGATAGGATAATAACTTTCAACTGGTACGTTAAAAGAATGACATATAAAGCAAGCATGTTCACGTGATAATAGAGTATGTTGCCACCGACTACATGTACAACATTTACGGTCTAGTTCAACCACATAAGATCTACTTGTTTCATGATTCCATATTTTAAATTTATTATTATTAAAATGCAGTAACTAAAAATGGTGTGACTCTCCCCTAATACGTGCCATAGTGTTCATCATCCTTGGACAAAACTTTGTTTCCATCTTTTCAGCATTTGTTCGATGCTTGTCGTGAAGTGTTATTATTTTTGCTCTAATACCATCAATCAATGTTGATATTGATTTGTTACGCAAACTTTTAGTCCAATTATTAAAATATTCAGCAATGTTCGAAGTATTAATATCTAATCGTGGGCACGGTGCATAAGTTGTTATCCAGTGAGAAAAATCATGATTTTTATTGTTTGACCCTACAATCCAATTGAAAACATCTACATCAGCAGATTTTATTGTTTCGAACCAACCATTCGCATCAACCTCATTATAAGACCGGATAAGTTTGTCTAACCATTATAAATATGTCGGTGTACGAGGACATTGATTTTTTAAATTTTGTTTAAAATATTGAATACAAAAAAGTGGGAAGAGTTTGGAAAAACTGTTCGCATTCCACGAATTAATCATTTTTGCTTATCAGATATAGATGAAATAATATCCCACAGTTCAAAATAAGTTTCGAAAGACATTTTTAAACAGTTTAAAAATTATGTCAATGACTCAGTTTTTTCATTCTCAGCAACACAATAAGCAATAGGATATAGTTAATAGTTTGGATCGTGAACACAAGCAACAAATAAATTATCTTAGAATCTAGATATAAGAAAAGTAACATCAATACTAATAACATGTAAACAACCACTTAAGAAACCATCCATACAAGCCTTGAAACAAATAAATATTCTTTGAAAGATATTATTTTGTACTGTTTTTAAAATATATTTGCTACCAAAATTTGTTTCCATAATTATAAAATAATATTTCTCAAGACTACCATATGCATCAAAGTAACTGCCGTTAATATCATATAATGCAAGTTCCCTAGCTCTCCAAGCTTTGGAATATGTAATATGTATCCGATGTTCTCTAAGTATATCGTGTACAATGTGTGCCAGACTATACGAGTTGTTATCTCTAATTGTAACAATTATTTTATTTATATCCATGCAGTGGTGGCTAGTGGATGATGTCCTCCTGTAAATCCACCTAAACATGAATGTCTACCTTCAAATATAAGAATTTTAAATGTACTACTATCACCATTAGCTTTAGCGTATACTCTCCAACAACCGTTTGGAGAATCACAAGTATACACTATTCTTTGATGATTGTTATGTTTAGATGAACAGCTAAATTTATATTTAATTGCTAGGTCGCTAATAAAATTTCAAAAATCCTGAGAAGAATCAAATTGTCTACCAACAATTAACCCAGGAATGCAACCAGCTACATTAGCATCATTATAATCTAAATAATAATCTAAAATTTTAACCAAATCACCACTGTTTTCATCGTCAACATCATTGTTTTCAGTATAGAGTTAATTTCAGTGTGATTTATACATCTAGGACAAACATTGAAATCTTGGTTATCACAAAAATGTTGACTACTTGAAATGATAGTTGTGTCGATATTTGCTAGTGATGGAATGATGTAAATTTTAATACAAGATGAAATTAAATTACTTTGAACAATAAAAATTTATGTTTCTTCACAATCTACTTTTATCGACGCATATTCATAAAACCACCTTATTTTAAATTCATAACTTATACAAAAATGATCACAAATAATACTACCCAAACTAGCTAATGTGATATTTTGATAAGTGGTTATATGATGAGTATTACCCCCTTGATAAGATAACCCATCTAGTATACCTCCATGGTAGTAAATTATTACTAAATTTTGATCCATAGTCACAAACTTTTGTCTGAATTGAGACTTATAGAGGTATATCAGGAAATAGCTTAGGCAAAAATGGTAGAAGATAATGGATGAAAGTATCTTATGACTTAAAATTTTCTTCTGAATTCACCGATTGTAAGCTATTTCCTATATGAGAAAAATATGGTGAAGAGAGTAAGAGGATATACAAAACAAATGAGTCATATATATAAGCTAAATTCAACCGTTAAAATATAAACGTTACAAATTGAACGTTACCTATTGTACAGAGACTAGTATTACCTAGTATACTAGAATACAGAAAAAAAAGAGTGACAGAGGAAAGAGTGACAGGGAGAGAGTAAAGAGATGGATGATAGTGACATAGAGAGTAAATAGAGAGAGTAAAGAGAGGGAGAGAGGGTAAGAGTAACAAGTTGAGAGAGGGAGAGGGGGGGGGAAGAGAGAGAGAGAGAGAGAGAGAGAGAGTATTAGCTAAATTTAACCGATTAAATTTAAACGTTACAAATTTGATGTTACAAATTGAATGTTACCTAGTGTATAGATAAATGTTACCTAGTGTGCAGGTATTAGCTAGTATAGATAGCATACAGAAAAAGAGAGAGAAAGAGTGACAAAGAAAAGTGACAGGAAGAGGGAGTAAAGAGAGGGAGAGAGGGATGAGAGTGACAGAGAGGGAGTTGAGAGAGAGAGAGAGGGAGGGACAGTTGAGAGAGAGGGTGTGAGAGATGTGAGGGAGAGTAATAGGGAGAGAGAGAGTGAACGTGAGAGAGAGATGTGAGAGAGAAAGTGAGCATTAAAAATAATAGAAAAATAAAAACACCTTTGAGAATGGCATTTTCTCTGGAAAAAGTCCTTCCAAGGTGCGTTTTCCTTTTTTCTATTTTTTTTAGTTAACGGCGTTAAAACATAGAGAAAGTTAACCAAAAAATAATATTAAAAAAAAAAATGTCCATCTAATAGGCGTTTTGATGCTCTGAATGAAATTTTTTAAAATTTGATGCTCTGTATGAAATTAATGTAAACTATGATGCTCCCTATAAATTTTTTTGACATTTTTTACGTTATTTTTTTTCCTCTCTCCAGTTTTTGGTTTGATTTAAACGGTGTAATTTAATGCAATAAAGTTTGGATCAATTTGTTTTTATTAATGAAGCATTTGTTATCATCAAACAATAATGCTAAGTTTACTACCAAATTCTTACAACCTTCTTACAATCTTCTCACCTCTCCTGCTATATGGGCCATCCCCGGTTCCACCTCTCCCCCAATGAATGACTGCCACGTGGCATCCCGGCCATATGACGACCACCCGAGCAGCCATCGGGTCCCACCTCTCCCCTCTCCTCCAATGGACGGCTGCCACGTGGGCGCTATGTTGTCACGCCCCAGTCCCAAAATATGTGGGACCAGACACGTGGCAATGGCCAGCTGGTACGACTCCGTAGGGATTTTTAATTTAATGGACCCGACAAAGCGCACTTACGCTGCCCATGGTCAAGTGATCCAATTAATAATCTATTTCTAACATGCAACAACTAAAACTAAATCTCAATCAATGGAAAATAATCTCAAGAAAGAACGATACGCATCATCAGTCTGCAGCCCAATAATACGTCCGTTCGAATAGACCAAAAGAACAACATAGGCCTATAAATACTAGGCTATAAAAGCAGAATCAAAATGGAAAGTAATACATGACTGTAATAGCTGAAAATGTAAAGATACCTGCAATAATGTCTACACTCCACTAGATCAAATATCCTACAAACTGCACAAATAACATGGAAGTGAACCAGGTCCTCAGAGGGACGTAACAAGATACAAAAATACATGCCATAAAGTAAATATTATGAAAACTCAAGGGTGAACTAACCAGCTAAGTAAAATGCAATTTGAGGACAACTTAGTGCGTATGGGAAGTATAGGCTAAACATATACTGACATAATTCACCAATCGTCATGACTGGCTAGTATATGACACATATGCCCTCTATCTTAGGGCACTCTATAATATTATAACGTCCAGCTCCGAAGAGCGTGATATCTGTAATATATATACGTCTGTATCGCTCCGCGGAGCACGGTATCTATATAAAGGAGGTGGGTGTCCCATATGCCTACTAGTCGTCCTATCCGCCTAATGCCAATGGATAAATCTCAAGTAAGACATAGACATCTCGTACTATAATGCAAGTCACTAAAAAAAATAATACAACTAAGCTAAATATCGTCACACGTGCTGCTCATACCGATGGCCAGTCAAGCATGAAGCACGCGTCCCTACATGAACTCACTCTGTAACGTGCAATAATACATGTCAAGGCCTGGAAAGTTATATTGATAACTCCACAACTTTAGGTGGGTCCACTAGACACTAGGTCAGACACAAGCCCTCACGTCAACGCCTTCGTTGACTGCACCCGAGTCTTTCTCGGACGCGCACAGTTAAATAAAATATTAAAATAATACAACATGCAACTAAATAATAATAGAATTTAAACAGTACAACAAGACAAGGTATATACTTGCCTGGGTCCTCAAACTGCGAGCCAATAACCTGCTCCCGAAGTCTCGCAGGACAATCCAATGACCCTATATATATAATAATAGTACGACCATCAGTCAATACAATAGTACGCACAGGAAACACTACGTTACAATTACGAACTGACGCAGGGGTCACAACTAGTCATCTAGCTGGGTCGCGTGTGTACGTAGCTTAAAATGTACACGTATCGTATCCTCAATTTTTGTGTACAGCAAGACAACGAATTAGCAAGAGACGCTATAAAAACTAATCCGTATAATACAGAAAATACCCTGTCCTGGCTAACATGCTATAAAAATATGTTACAAATTAAATGACGTATAATACTTCATTAATAAAGCTAACATATTAGTGTGCAAAAACCCAATGTCTAACCTTGGTCAAATTTATTAAGAAGTAATTTATTAACATAAATACATTTAATAAAAACTAATTTCTAAATACATATAATAAACATTAATACTTAAATACGTATAATAGTATTTAATACTTAAAATACATAAATACACATTTAATACTTAATATACATATGATAACATTAGTACTTAAATACGCATATACATATATACATAAATACATAAATACATAATACATTATATACATAAAATATAAATACAATGATACATTAATATATAAGTATATAAATAAATTAATACATTAGATATTATACATTGATATATAAATACATTATTACATTAAATATAAATACAATAATATATATCACTACATAATACACAAATACATATTTAACACATATATACACATATGTATTTAAACTAATACGTACATATACGAATTGGTAGGAATGTACCTTGGTGACGCTCGTGTCCGAGGGGGGTGTCCGCTGCACGAGACGACCAGTCTCCGGCCAGGGAGGGCGGAGCTCCGGCGTGCACAACAGCAGTAGCAGCAGCTCTGGTAACGGCAGCAACTGCAGCCAATGCAGCGGCGGCGGCGGTGGCGGGTTGGCCTCTGGGGACCGGTGGTGGTGGTGTGTGGGTCGTGGGGGAACTGGCGGTGGTGGTGCACTGGCCGGGGGGGAACTGGCGGTGGTAGTGAGGGGTGACTGGGGAAGAAGGGGTCGGGCGGTGGCGATTTTGACTATGGTGGTGTTGGTGGTAGTGGCGTTGGTAATGGCGACGGTGACAATGGTGGAGATGGCGAGGATGGTTGTGGTTGGCTGTGGGACTGTGGGGGTGACTGGAGAAGTCGGAGGGGGGGAGTCGGGTCGGCTAGGGAAGAAGAAGTCGATGGGGGGTGTCACGCCCCAGTCCCAAAATATCAAGGGACTAGACACGTTGCAATGACCAGCAACACACACCGATGGGCAAACCCAATTTAATGGACCCATCAAGGTGTACTTAAGCTGTAATACAACAATAAGGGTCTAATATACTAATCTCATCCACAAAAATGAATATAAACTATATCCGAAATATAAAGCAATATCAAGTCTCAATAAAATATAACTCGGGGAACAACCTGATAATGAGTTTGATACAATATTTCAATAGACAAGAAATAAAGAGTATAACAACAGCAAATACTGAGTATGGATAAAGAATATACTCAGAGAAAATCCTCGACGATCACCTCATCTTCTGGATCTTGTACTACTCTAGTGCCTGCTCCTGTTCAGTACACCTCGGGGTAGATCTCTTCTGCTAAACCTGGGGACATAATCCGGATCCAGGTCCTCAGGGGACATAGCAAGGTACAAGAATAACTCAAGCCATAATAAATACAGTGCAATAATAAATGAATCAATAGGGTAAACTATATAACTAGCTAAGTGATATGCAAGATGAGAGCATCACTAGAACTCAGGCTGAGACCACTACAAGCTCGGTGTCGGAGAGCCGGTAGCAGTGATATCATATAGTTGTCTAGCACGGAGAGAGGCTATGACACCATCATAATATAATCAACCTGTAGCTTGTGTGTCTCTCCCCACCCAATATAATCACACGTCTCATGTCCATGACACGCAAGATCATGACCTCTAACTGATGCAGTGAGTCATAATAATAGCTAAGCATATGAATAAAGTATATGTCACGAATCATGTAGCCTATATAGAATCACCATGAATATCTCAGGAAGATTCTGTCTCATGATTAGTGTCAGGTGTCCTGAGGTATGACGTACTTGATAAGGCAAGCACGAGAATGTATAGGGTCTCGATATCCATGTCTAGGTGACGTTACACAACTCCGCGTACGACGTTGGCACTCGAATATTATTCGGACGTTAAGTAATGTCACACAGTCCTAGGTTGAACAGAGATATTACAGTAATAAATCAAGATAATAGTATAAACAAATGCTGCAAGTATGGCAAGGTACACTTGCATGGGGTTCTAACTCCAACTGTTGCTTTGGTATCAGCGAGATTTGCAGGTACTCTACCGGTTGCTGAAATAAATGTTACCATTAGGTTCAGAAGATATCAAATAGCTAAAATTTTCTGTCCATGAGTCCAATTTGGACACAGGGACAAAAGTGACAGTTTTTGGTCAAAACGGGGTACAGATGTGGCCCACTTCGCACCGAAAAATGTGCCAGAGACAATATTCTCTAAATTTGTCAAACTTAGTGTCTACAAGTCCAGAACGATGATACGAACCTAACAGAATATCTAGAACTGGATTCCGATGAGCCGATCACAAAATCGTCCGTCAAGTGGAGCCGTGGGGCCCACGATATGCAATTTTGTCAACGTTCTCAAAATTGAACCAAACTTGGGTCACAGGACCATCGTATTGCTACGAGTCCGATGGCGTAAGTTTTGTTTCAAAACGATGAGCGTATACGAAGTTACAACGAGTTCCAGAATAGGGCCGATACGGGGTGTTGTCGACGGATACGTGTTGATTCCGGTGTGCACGCACATCCAAATCAACTTCCATAAAATTCCACACATCCGTATTAACGGTATGCACCTTTCGGTGAAGTCCGCACACGACCAAGTCATCCCGTTTAGTGGGGCACATCCAGTTCCGAGGAAATTAGAGTATTTATTTTTCTGATTTTGCGTCGCAGTTTACGATCGCCACAGGACGCGATATCCCGAACAAATTATACGGGTATCGAGAGGGTCACGCAGTCTACGCATCACAGCAGACGAAACGAAAAATGTGACAGCGAGGAGAGAGAAATAGTCACCTGAATAGGGCACCGAAGATGACTGAAATACGCGTTTTTGCGAAGTGGCACGATGCGGCACTGCCGGCTTGCTGGCGGCAGCGGCTAGGGCACGGCGGAGGCGGCTCTGAGACGAAGTCGGCCGGGGCTGGGCTAGAGGAGGCAGCTCAGAGGGGTAGAAAGGCAGTGGCGGCTGTGGGAGCAAGGGAAAGCGGCGCTGGAGTCGTCGTGGCGGCGATGACGGAGGCGGAGCTGGTGGGGAGACGCGGTGGTGAGTGGTAGTGGTGGAGCTCTGGGGCGGATGATCGTCGGCTGTCGGAGGAGCTCGTCGGAGACTGCGACGGAGGGAGAAGTTAGCGGCAGAGGTGGGTGATGGCGGTGGAGGAGAAGGGTTGCGGGAGGGGATTTTATATGGTGGCCGGGTAGAAGAAAGGGCGGCGGTTGCAGGAGTTGGAGCGACGCAGGAAGACGGGGCGGCGCTGGTTATAGCGGAGCAGGCGGAGCGTCGGCCGTGGCGGTTGGAACGGCCGGAGAGGGGAGTTGCTGGGTCGGGAAGTTTTAAGGATTTACTGTAGCAGTAATTTGGGTAACGGGTTCGGGTTAGCGGGTCGGGTTCTGGATTCGGGTCCGGATCTGACCCGCTAGGATACGGGTCGGGTACGGGTCAAGTATAGATTCGACCCATTAGGGTTGGTCTGGTTTGGTTCAGGATGGGTCCGGTTCAGGGTTAAACCGGTTGGTTCAACCCGGTTCAGTTTGGTTTATTTTGGTTTAAATAAAAACTTAGTTTTTAGGTCTTTAAAAATAGTTCTAGGGTCCAATAAATTCCAAAAAAATTACCCTATATCTAATATTTTATTTTACATTCAAAAATATTATTTTTATAATATTTTAATATTTAATAAAAACATTTAAAATTATTTAATACCAGTATACCTTGATTTTAATTAGTTAAAAATTCCTAAAAATCTGAAAATTTGTTTTTAAAATCCTGAAAATCTGGTGGTTTACAGGGGAGTGGCTGCTGCAATGGCCGACTAAGGCGGAGGCGGCTGCTGGTGGTGGCGGCGGTTGGTGTCTGGGAGGAGGAAGGTCAGAGGGGGACGGGATGGTGGTGCTCGGAGGAGGAGACGGTGGTGGCAGGCTGAGGGAGGTGGTTGGGGTTGAAGTCGGGTTGGGTAAGGGGTTTTTCCTAGGTGTTTGTGGCTGCTGGTGGGTTTTAGAGAGAGAATATGTGTAGTATATGTAGGAGAGAGAGAGAGGGAGGGGCTCTCCTTGTGATTAGGGCCGGCTTGGAAATAATTGTGGGGGGTTGGAAAACCACAACATGATGAAGGGAGGGCTAAGATTGAGGGAATTTGAAATGTAAGGTGGAGATGTGAGGGTGAAAAGTTGTTGCAAGTACAACAAATGAGGGGGGAAATATAGGGTGGACCGGTCAAGGGAGGGGGATGAAGTTCTTCATAGGTTGGGGCCAATGAGAGGGGGACACCTCATTGCTTATTTGCATAAAAGTTTCTTAACAATTGGAAAATTGCACAATTAATGAAATTTGGGATTGGATGAGGCAAAATACCATATTTGGTGTTATGTAGTGAGCTAGAATGGTGTGTAGTGTTTAGTATGAACCTTGAGGGTATGAATGTAGATTTGGGGTTGGAGTTGGGTCTAGTTTTGGGTGAGGTTGGGTCCTTACGCCAATTTAATTAAAATTAGTGTAATTGATGGTCTTTAATTAATTGAAAGTACATGAGATTAAAATTGGGTGGGACACAAGTGTCATGGACGTAGTAGACTCCGAATAGAATAATATTATAATTTGGGTTGGACAAAATGGGTTGATGTTGTATCTCCAATTTTGATTGGAACGGACAAGGATGCAAAGTTGGATTTATTTGAATTTAAGAACGGATGTTTGTAACGAATATTGTGCGACTAAATTGAAGCACGAGGGAGGGTATCTATGAGTTACACAAGGGTCAGAATGGGAGGCTGGCACGTCTAGGAAAAGTGTGGAAAATTTATTGGAAGGCAGAAGCTAGTGTAGTGCTCCAAATATCAAAGCAACGGTAAAGTGCACTAAGTGTTACGAATATTGCACAATAAATCTAAAATACTGTGTTCTAATTCTAATTGGCTTTAAACTAACCATAATCTCTCTATCTAAGCTAAGTAGACCAAAATTTGGCCGAGGAATTTTACACATGTGACTTTTGTAAGAAGGTTGTAAGCATAAGGTTGTAGGCATAGTACCAACCTATCATAAAAATAGCCATAATATCAGTTTTTCAACTGGACAATGTAAGAAGATAATTGTTTGTTCACTGTTAATTTATTTAAATTTCTACAATGTTAATTCTCTGTGATAACCATGACGTATTTACCGAGAAAGAATCCTTTAAAAGAAAGAAATGGTGATAAATATGTTATATCAAGCATTACTAGCCCTGACATAAAGGCCTATGGTTTATGACAAAACCCAATAAAGGCCTGCCAGTTTATGATTCGCAATGGGCGAGTAAATCTTTTACACTTCGATATCTCATCATAGCCCAGCCCTCTCTTAGGGTCTGTTTGGTAAATCATAAGTGAAAAAAATATGGATTTATTCTTTCAATGGTGGATTTTATGTAGGAGTTCATCCAGTTTTTTGTCCCCCAGCAGGGGACAAATGTGTTTGGTTGAAATAGAAAAATAAAAAGTGGGAAGTAAAAAACTAGACAAATATGTTTGGTTGAGATTAAAATGTAAAAATTGGAAAGTAAAAAAGTATAATTAATTCAAATAATAATTTAATAAATTAAATAACTAGTTTGATAAATTAAGATAATTAATTACTAACTAATTAAGAATTACAAATTTATCAACTCAAATTTAATTACTAGCTAATTAAGAGTTAAATTTTTAATCACTATTCACCAATGACTAATTATTATTCACCAATGACTTACCTTACCATCTAATACCTACATTAATTCATTAATTAATACATTAATTAGTATATTGATTAATTGAGTAATTAGGTGAGCAGCCCTCTTTCCCACATATTCTTCTCTCTTCACAAAAAAATCGATGGTTCCCTCCTCCGTCCCTTAACCCCCCTCCCCCCCACGCACAGCTGCTAACCTTCCGTTCAGTTACCGAGATAGGAGCCTTGATCGGAGCCTCCAATCCTCTCTCTGTGCGCCTCTAGTCCCTCCTTGTCGCCAAGATCAGATCCTCAATCCCTCATCGTCACCGCTATCGACGTCTCGCCGCTGAGATGGCCGATCCGGCCGTCCACGAGACGACAGCGTGGCGGATTATGTGGCAGCCGACGGTGTCAACCTCCAGCTGGAAAGCGATGGCGGTGACGTCGTCTTCTCCCGACGTGGCAGATTCGGAGGCAGGCGACGTCTTCTCCCGGAGGCAGCATCTTCTCGGTGAGTTCCAACCCACATCCTCTCTTTTTGAGAGTATGTGGAAAACTAAAATTTGCATATTGTTCATGGGAGACAAATGGGGGACATGAACTACATTTTCTAAATCATGTCCCCCAAATTCGATGTTACCAAACAACATATTAGGATATTTGAGTTCACTTTCCTCCGAATGTACAAATTATCTCCAAAATTATGTTTACCAAACAGACCCTTAGAGCATCAATAGTAGGAAGCTTAAAAATACATCTTAATGTCCAAATTTAGAATAAAAATTTTAATTTATAATGGATTGTATTTTTATGAGAATATAGTAAAAAATTGATGTCCAAATGAGATGTATATAGACTAGGTGCCATACTTCTTCTTCTTTTTTTAAAAAAAATCTAGAAATTGGTACTTCAAATGAACCTTACTATTATTACTGTTCTACAAAATAAGTTTTTACATTCTGAATGTAGAAATTTTGAGGTCCAGATTATAGTTCATGTGGATAGAATAAGATCATTATGTAATTTCAATTGAGTCTTATTATTCTATAAAATAAACTTAAATCTAGAATCTAGAAAGTGGGATACGCCTTACTATTGATGATCTTATCTGGTCTACGAGATACAATATATAGACATCTATATTTACTAGTAGGATTTTGTTTAGAAAATGATAGTGCGATATCATTAACAAGTTTACTTTGCAACTGTGTCTAATTGTTATTAGTCTAGGTAGACTAAAACTTGGGAGACTATTCTTAGCCAATTGCAACTGACTGCCACCAGCTCTCTTAATCCTTCCGTATCTATATACCAATACTAATATCAATATCAGTGGAGTTACAAAATTAAAAATAAAACATATCATTTTTCATCCTTAAATATAAATAATAATTGCACCCATGTCCGAAAACAATTACTGCTCTAATCGACCACTGGTGAAGTTTATCGTAGAATCTCTCATCTTAAAGTTTAGTATAAAGAAAACAAGAAACAAATAACTGCCCAAACTTTGTTTTTGGGGATAAAATTATTGTTTGCTTGTACATTTGCTATTTGATACAAATTATATTTTATTTGTATTTATCATCGAATTTAAATTGAGAAGATAAATTTGATATGAAAGTGGAGCTGTAAATTAAAATTTTACTTGCTCTTGGGAATTTAAGGAAGAAAAAAAGAGTCAAACGAAACAATGTGTGATAGTTCAAGCCACAAGACGATGGCCCAAGCAGGTGAGGACCGTATGAGATTAGAGCATCATCAGTAGATAAGCTAAAAAATGAATCTTGAGACTTTATAACCAAAAAAAAGTAAATTTATAATAGATTGGATCTGTATAAAAACAGTTGAAAATAATAAAATGATTTCAAATCCCAGAAACAGTATACTGGAGAGCGCATGGACAGACAAAGCCAGCTACGTCCACCAGAGTATATAATATCTCAAGAATACGGCCACGACTGTCTAAGACATGTGAGGGTTTACTCTACAAACCACCAGTCAATCCTGGATCAAGAAATCATAGGTGTCACGTCCCAGTCCCAAAATACCGAGGGACTAGACACGTGGCAATGGCCAGCATCATACACCGATGGGCAAATCCAATTTAATGGACCCATCAGGGTGTACTTAAGCTGTAAAATAACAGTAAGGGTCTACGATACTAATCTCATCCACAGAAATGACTATAATCAATATGAAATATAAATCAACATCAAGTCTCAATAAAAAATATCTCGGGGAATAACCCGATAATAAGTCTGATACAGCAGTCAATAGACGAGAAATAAAGAGTATAACAACAGCAAAGACTGAGTATAGATAAAGCAGATACTCAGGAAAAATCCTCGGCGATCACCTCGTCCTCGGGTTCTGGTACTGCTCCAATGTCGACTCCTGTCCCGTACACTTCGAGGTAGATCTCCTCTGCTAAACCTGGGGACATAATCCGGATTCCAGGTCCTCAGGGGACATAGCAAGGTACAAGAATAACTCAAGCCAAAGTAAATGTAGTACAAAAATAAATGAATCAATAGGGTAAACTATATAACCAGCTATGTGATATGCAAGCTGAGAGCATCACTAGAACTCAGGCTGAGACCACTACAAGCTCTGTGTCGGAGAGCTGGTAGCAGTTATACTATGTAGTTATACTATATAGTTTACTATATAGTGGGCCTACGGCACCGTTAATAAATATATATATATATAAAATTAGCCTGTAGCCTGTGTGTCTCTTCCCACCCAATGTAATCACACGTCTCATGTCCACGAGGTCTCATGTCCATGACACGCAAGATCATATTTAATGCAGCAAGTCATTTGATAGCTATGGACATATATAAAGTCTATGTCACGAATCCTGTAGCCTATACATAATTACCATGAATAACTCAGAAAGATACTGTCTCATGAACAGTGTCAGGTGTCCTATGGTATAACGTACTTGATAATGCAAGCACGAAGATATATATCGGGTCGCGATATCAATCTCTAGTGGCGTTACACGACTCTGCGTACGGCGTCGACACCCAAATGTTATTCGGACGCTAAGCAATGTCACACAGTCCTAGGTTGAACATTTACATCATATAATTAAATCAAGAGAACATTATGTAGCAAATATTGCAAGATTGACAAGGTACACTTGCTTGAAATTTGGTTTCCAACTGTTGCTCCAGTATCAGCGGGATCTTCAAGTATTCCTCCGGTTGTTGAAATAGACATTACCATCATGTTTAAAAGATATCAAATAGCTAGAATTGCCTGTCCATAAGTCCAATTTGGACACAGGGACAAAAGTGACAGTTTCTGGTCAAAACGGGATCCACATGTGGCCCACTTCGCACCAAAAAATGTGCCAAAGACAAAGTTCTCCAAAATCGTCAAACTTAGTGTCTACAAGTCCAACGACGATACGAACCCAACGGAATGTCCAGAACTGGATTCCGATGAGCCGATCACAAAATCGTCCGTCAAGTGGAGCTGTGGGGCCCACGATAAGGGATTTTGTCAACGTTCTCATAATCGAACCAAACTTGGGTCACAGGACCAGCAAAATGCTACGAATCCGATGGCACAAGTTTCCTTTCGAAACAACGAGCGTACACGAAGTTACAACGAGTTTCAGAATAGGTCCGATACGGGACGTTGTCGACGGATACGCGTTGATTCCGGTGTGCACGCACATCCAAATCAACTTTCGCGAAATCCCACACGTCCGTATTGACGATGCGCACCTTTTAATAAAATTTGCACACGACCAAATCGCCTCATTTAGCGGGGTGCACCCAGTTCCAGAAAAATCAGGATTTTTAATAACCAAGTTTTTGGTCATTTTTACCCTCAAATAAAATACAATCTAAAACATGATAAATTGAACTAATACAGGATTTTAAAACTAGGTTATACGGTCTAAATTACTGTTCAGGTAAAATTTGGAAATAATTAACAGGTTGCACGCAAAACGGTCGTGAACTTGTGAGTTCGGGACCAATTTATGAATTTTCAGAAATAGGGAATATTTTCCTGTTTTTGTGTCACGATTTGCGACTGACACAGGACATGATATTCTGAACTATTTGTACGGGGTTCGAGGGGGTCACATAGCGAACATGTCGTAATAGTTTATTCGAACATCGGCACGACGAGGAGAGAGAAATCCCTACCTGAACAGGACGTCAGAATCAAATGTTCAACGCGAACACGCGAGGTTGCGCTGCGACTGCTGGGTGGCGGAGCTTGTCGGCGGCGGTGCTGCAGGGCACGGCGGCTGCTGGGGAACGTGGGGGTCGTCGACGGCCGTCGGGAAAGTCACCGGAGGAGTTGCCTGAGGTCGTGGGGAGCTCGGGGTCGGTCGGCGTGGAGGGGCGGTGGCCGGAGGGGTGATGGCGATGGCTGTGGGGTTCGGCTCAGGGGGTTTTATAGGGTTGCGGTGGCCGTTGGCGGGGAGGTGGTCAGTCGGGGAGGTGAAAGGTCGGGAAGGCAGAGCGGCGGTGGGTGAAAGGTCGAAAGGGAATGCGGGGAGGCGTCACGACGGCGGCGGGGAGACAAGTAGTCGGGAAAACGGTCGGCGATCGATTTTCGAACTGTTACAGTAACTGTATATGGGTTAATGGGGCGGGTCGGGTCAGCGAGTTCAGATACGAATCTGACCCATTACTATTTGGGTTGGGTTCAGTTGGCTTTGTCCGGTTCGGTTTAATAACCAGTTGGTTCAGGTTGGTTTAACCCGGTTTATTTTGATTTATTTAAAAACTTAGTTTTTTGGTCTTTAAAAATAGTTCTGGGGTCTAATAAATTCCAGAAAAATTACAGTGTGTCTAATTATTTATTTTACACTTAAAAATATTATTTTCATAATATTTTATAATTTAATAAAATCACAAAAATTATTTAATATCATAAAATATTTATTTTAATTGGTTAAAAATCACAGAAAATTCTCAAAAATTTATTTTTAAATTATAAAAAAATCTGGAGTTTACAATAGGTGTCTCAATCACAAGAAAATAACAAGTTACAAGATGTATAATCACTAGACATATAATAGTAATGCGTCCCAAACTATACATACATAGATGATCATGAAGCTAGTTGTACAAAATGAAGAACTAGCAAGAGTCTTAAGACATACATGATCAACTCCAGCTATAGTCTAGAATACGTTAATCATGTCTTGCCCTTTAGACTAGATAACAAGTTCATAAGGACACGAGCTAAACACGTGCTCGGTGGCTAATGTAAGAACCCTAATTCTGAAAACCGTATTTCTCTATTATTAATTATTTAATTTATTTATATGAGTTAAATAGAGAAAATAGATTTTATTTAATTTTATTTGAGGTGTTTGTGCATCTAGGGGACTTATGAAGCCATTATAATTTTTTTCTAATTTATTCCATGTAGGAGACCCTTTGGACAGTTGCTAGCTCAACCGTATGCACCAATATAATTCTTAGAATTTTCTGTGAATATATATATATATATATATATATATATATATATATATATATATATATATATATATATATATATATATATATATATATTTCCTATTGGATATCAAGTCGAAACCCAAACCCACTACCCGCTTGCACCCGAACCCGCATAGAAAATATCAGCAGCAAGCAGTAGCAAAACCTACTTTGCTTTTCCCTTCCCCGCGCGTAAAGAAAAGAAATATCAGCAGCAACACCCCTGTATTGGGGGGCATATGTGGTATATACTAGCCAGTTGTCACGATTGGTGAATTACGTCAGCATATGTCTAGCCTACACTTTCCATACGCTTAAAGTTGTCCTCAAGTTGTATTTCACTTAGAACGGTTAGGCGACCCATTGGATATTTATATTTCAGTACTTATTGGCATGTTATTATGTATATTGTTACGTCCCTCTGAGGACCTGGTCCCTTTCCAGATATGGACGAGCAAGAGTATCCACAGGAGTACGGACCTGGACCTGACTCTACTTACCTGACTGAGGAGGTCTTACCCTCAGAGTAGCTGTGATTTATTTCCTCTGTTTAGAGATTTTGTTGCTACTTCAGTATAGTCATTTTGTAGTGGATTTGTTTCCACCCGACTATCAGACTTGATACTCATCTCGATATTCAGTTATATTCCAGCTATTTATTCCTACTTATTATTTGTGTTGTGGATGAGATATAGATTATGTGTGACTTGTTGTGACAGTATATTACCACTGGTGGATTGGATATTCATGTACAGCATACGTGTGTATATAGTTTTCATATATTGGAGTCCATATACATACGGCTGGACGTATTACGTATTCCTAGTCATACGTATTTTGGGACTGGGGCGTGACAGCTAAACGCCTCAAAAGAATAATTTATAATTACAAATGTACGAATGAAGAAGAAACTCACTAAATGCCTCTCGTGCTCTGGGTTGTCACCATCTTTAGGTAGGTACAGAAGATTCTGTGATCCTGCTCGAAAATCTGGTCATACAAAATCAGTGGGGTCAAAACCCCCGAACAACAAAGTACCACAAGAAAGCCCAACTTAGGAACTAAAAATCAACATGCAAAACAAGCATAAGGTATTAAAGCAGTTAAAATATGAATGGAGTGAGTATAAGTAAACTTGCAGGTTAAATAAAAGGAAAAGTGCATGGACATGACATGACTAGCAATCAATAAATCACGGCCAATCATGTCTTACGGCTTGATAATCATTAAGTAGTTAGGGTTATTACAATCCCAGTTACTATCACATGCAATTTGAAAATTTTGTACAGTCACATGCCCTACAGTCTATCTGGTTCATCCAAGTCAT
>JAYESA010000002.1:170472424-170633509 GCA_036927795.1 Iris macrosiphon
GTATTCGACATGGCAGGTCCTAAAAGGCAAGTGCGGTTGAACAGGGCGCATGGTCCCCAACAAAATTCAAAGTTCAATATATATAGAAAAAATTCAAATATAAATTGAAAAATAACAACCTTTATTTGAATATTTTATTTTGTTGTAAAAATTTGAAAATTAACAAAACTTTCAAATATACTCACGGCCGATCCCGGAAGAAGCAGCATGTGAATTTTATTCTAAGGTGTGTGTATATATATATATATATATATATATATATATATATATATATATATATATATATATATATATATATATATATATATATATATACTTCTAATTTATTTATTAATTTAATTTATTATCTATCTTTCCTAATATATCTGTAAATTTATTTTCAGTACTCGTATATTTCGTTAAATAAAATACATGTATCAATACTTTTAATTTACTTATAAAAATTACCGTTTTTTTTAAATAAAGTAATATATTTATATATAATTGCAAGAAAGGGAAGAAGTTTGGTGAAATTATAGGGAAGGGGAGAACTCGCCAACTGAGTTGGCGAGTTGCTGGGGCCCGCCAACTGAGTTGGCGGGTGGGAGTTGGATATATATATATATATATAATTTCTTTCTAAATCAATTAAATTTTATAAATGGATAATAACAAATTATCTATTATATTATTACAAAAAATTTACATTGATAATACTAAAACAAAAATATTTATTAAAAATTTTAAATCTAAAAATTTAAATAATACCAAAAAATATCAAATAAATAGTATTATGGGATATTTTAGCAAATGCCACTACAAAACTAGTATACATCCTAGTAAAAAAAAATAGCAAATCCTCCAAAAAAAAAAAAAAATCGGTTAAAAGACTGCGGACATATCTTAAAATTTTATCTATATATATTTGTATAGATAAAATTTCACTTTTATAGATTTATATAGATATATATACAATTATCTATATATATTTAGAATTTCACTAATTATGAAGATATATATAGATTTTTTTTTAGATAATTGTATATAGATATTTGTATATATTTAGAATCTATATTATCTGTATACAATTATATAATATTATCTGTTAAACAAAAAAGTAAAATTATATGTTATCTAATATATATTATCTATATATATTAGATAATTGTATATTAGTGAAAATTATCTAATATATATTATCTATATTATCTGTTAAGAAAAAATATCTAACAATTACCTATCATATTTTTTGTTAGATAATTATGTAGATATATACAAATATCTAACAAAAACATATGTTAACAAATATATATATATATATATATATATATATATATATATATATATATATATATATATAGATAAAAGTGAAATTCTAAAAATATGTTAAAATATTTGGAAAAAATAGATTTTAGAATTTCACTTTTATCTAACAAAAAAATATGTTAGATAATTGTTAGATATTTTTTTTTTAACAGATAATATAGATAATATATATTAGATAATTTTCACTAATATACAATTATCTAATATATATAGATAATATATATTAGATAATATATATTAGATAAAAGATAATTTCACCTTTTTGTTTAACAGATAATATTAGATAATTGTATATAGATAATATAGATTCTAAATATATACAAATATCTAAATACAATTATTTAACAAAAAATATCTATATATATCTACATAATTAGTGAAATTCTAAATATATATAGATAATTGTATATCTATCTATATAAATCTATAAAAGTAAAATTTTATCTATACAAATATATATAGATAAAATTTTAAGATATGTCCGCACTCTTTTAACTGTTTTTTATTTTATTTTTAGAGAATTTGCTAGTTTTTTTTTACTAGGGTATATACTACTTTTGTAGGGGCATTTGCTAAAATATCCCATAATATTATTTATTTGATATTTTTTTGTATTATTTAAATTTTTAGATTTAAAATTTTTAAAAAATATTTTTGTTTTGGTATTATCAATGTAAATTTTTGTAATATTATAATAGATAATTTGTTATTATCCATTTACAAAATTTAATTGATTTAGAAATAAATTATATATATATATCCAACTCCCACCCGCCAACTGAGTTGGCGGGCCCCAGCAACTCGCCAACTCAGTTGGCGAGTTGTCCCCTTCCCTATAATTTCATCAAATTCCTTCCCTTTCTTGCAATTATATATAAATATATTACTTTATTTAAAAAAAATCGTAAAAATTATGTTTTGATGCAATTGACTTATAAGTTTAATTTGAGTACTTCTAGCAGCCCTTCTTATTTTATTTTCCGCCTTCAAAATCTCACCGCATATCCTTATATTTGAACTAGGCCAATGAGTAATAACAAGTTTAGAATAAAATTTCCAATCCTATGCATGAATATTTTAAAAAATAAACAAGGACGTCAAAAACTTACGCAATCATAAAATCTACGGGGTAAATCATCCAATATTCTATGTTTCTTTCGTCAACTTCGCCTAGGTCCAATGAATAAGGCCATCTCTAGTTGGAATTTCTATCTTCTATATTTTATGGTAAAGTTCTATTTTAGAAAAAATAAATAAAAATCTCCCAAACTATGTTTTTTATTCTAATTTCTTTCCCATATGGCGGTAATGTAAGACGAAACATTTCTTTGAGGCCTCGTTTGGTTTGCGGAAAGGAAAAGAAAGAAAAAGAAACAAATTTCTTGCTCTTTTCTTTCCTTTGAAAAATTACAATTCATATCGATTTTTCTTTCCGATGTTTGAAAATATTATGGTAATTGTGAGAGACCGTGAATACTTAAATGTGAAAAATGAATTCTTGGTTGGATGGAGGGAACCATTTTTGTTCTAATTTTTTTCCATTGATAATCACTTTTCTTTCCTGCTCAATTCCTTTGGCACAAAAACATAGAAAAATAATGACTTTCCTTTCCCAACCCCATGATTCCATAAACCAAACGAAGAGTATTTCTACATGTAGAAAATCTCATAATTTTTTTTATCTCTCATAACAATTAATATTGGATCATACATCATTAAATTTTTTCTTTTATTTTGTGACACATATGATAGAAATTGAGAACTACTAGAGATTTTTTGTGTGTGTGAAGTTTCGATCTATATAGAAACTCTACCAACTATGATATAAATTTACTTACACTATACTAACAAGTAGGATAGAAACTCAATTTTAGAAATTACCATGGAAGTTGGCTTAACAAGTGAAATAGATAGAGTTGGATAATCCTAAAATATAGGAATCCTAATATTCATGGACGGAGCCACTTATATAAGAATGAGTCCGCCGCCCCCACGAAAAAAAAATTATACATATTTTTTTCTTTAAAATTGTCCTTATTTGTTCTTTAAATTAGTTTTTTTTTTCTTCTTCTTATTAAATTTCTTGTCTTTTTTAAGTTTGTAGATGGTAATATTCTATTTGGTCCTTAAATATGTCCCTATAGCCTAAGGATAAAGAAGAAAACTAGATTCAAATTTATGTTATAGAATTTTTGTCTTCACAGAATAGAATGGCTAGCTCCGCCCCTGCACATGGACGGAGCCACTTATATAAGAATAGGGTCCGCCGCCCCCCCGAAAAAAAATATACATATTTTTTTCTTTAAAATTGCTCTTATTTGTTCTTTAAATTAGTTTTCTTCTTCTTATTATTAAATTTCTTGTCTTTTTCAAGTTTTTAGATGGTAATATTCTATTATAGTCTAGAGATAAAGAAGAAGACTAGATCAAAATTTATGTTATAGATTTTTTACCCCCACCAAATAAAATGGCCAATTCTGCCCCTGCTAACATATATGACTAATCCATAATTGCCCAAGTGTTATGTCGCAAATAATGTTAGCATAATAGACTCAAATGAGTTTGTATTGTGCCATTAACGTTGAGTTTCAACGTTATATCCAACCTACGAAGCAAACTATAATAACCCTAGACTTAGTTTGGGTTGCATTTACATTTTATTTTATTTGCTCAAATGTTAATTTCTTATATGTTACTTAGGTTAGCATTTTAGAAAACGTACATTTGAGTTCCAAATTGAATGACATATTTGGAAAAAAAAATTCGAAATATAAACCCGTTTGGTTCTCCCGTTTAATCCAAAGTTTCTCTAAACATATATACAAAGTCCAAATTACTTTTAATGCTATTGTAGACAATTTTTTGGCTTTACTTTGGTACATTTTATTTTCTTTAGGTAACAACTTTTAAAAAGAAGATGAGATAATGCTTTAAAAAACTGCTTCTACTTCTTAGGATGTGTTTTCTTTCTTTTTCTTTTCATGTAATAAAGACAAATGTTGAGAGTACTTCAGAGTTTACTTAGAGGACGACACAAATGTTAGAAAATATAATTACGAAAATATTCTTAAAAAGTTGTTAGGGAAAACACAAACTAAAAGTACAAAAAAATTAAATCTTTATTTTTAATTTATGGACATTACATACTTGTTGAGAATGCTCGATAGCCCTTAAGACAAACATCAAGTATCAACGGACCTCTTGATCAAGATATACTTAGGGCTCACATTCCTCATCATCGGGTTTTGTGTCCTTTATCTTATCTAAAAAAAAAATTTGTGGAAGCCCGTAAGGATTTTTATTTTAAGTAAAAAATATTCATCAATTGTTCTGGGTCAAATCCAAAGAAATCGATGACATGTGTCACAAGTTCATCATGCTATTATCGTAGGTTCTCATTATTATGCATCATGACCCTATCATCTACTTTGAGCCCCAATATGCGATGAATGTCGTCTAGGGTGATCGTCATCTCCCCACTTGGGAGATGGAAGATATTGGTCTCCGGATGCCACCACTCAACTAGGGAGATGGAAGATATTGGTCTCCAGATGCCCCAATATGCGATGAATATCAATTATTCTTTCAAAAACTTAAGTTTTGTCGCTATTAGTCGCTAAACATTACAAACAACAACGTATAGCGATATTTATTTATGGAGTCGCTAAGTTATTCTAAATTAGCGACGTTTACAACTTGCGTCGCTAAAAAAATGTCATTATTTTATCTTATTTTGGTAGTGAACCAATGCTGATATTAGTACATCATCGACCATCAGGTATGTACTTCGTTAGATATTATATATATGTGGGTACAATTTACCCTTTACGACGATGTCCAATCCGTCGAAGTCCCAAGTCTTGCACTTCTTACATTGATTAATGATTCTAATGACCAATCCCTTCCCTTGAAAATAGACAGGTAAAATGAGATTAAAACTAACAAATTATAGTTTTAAAACAAATTAACAATCATAACATAATGTACTTATTTTGTCATTCCAGATTTGATAAGCAATATGGTCTTTAAAAGATTCCAGGAGATAATAATCGTTGAGACTAGTCTCCTTGGAAGACGGTTTACGGAAAGTCCGGACCCATTGTACTCTTTTTTTTTATGACCACTTCTTCGTTAAAGAAGTTGAAGCATGAGTTAGTGGAGCTTTCATCATTGAACGTGTTTTAGAGTTATGCAGTCGAAGTGTTCTACTCGAAGAGGACGTTTCCAGATCTGTTATAGTGAGGGGTACTTCACTTTTTCGTACAACTTGTCGTGCTTTGAAGCTGCCGGGGGCTTTATTTTCTTGGCTTGGACTTATCTCTTTGCAGATTCTTTCCCTTTATCACTTTCGTGACTACAATTTTTTTTTTTTGAAAAAAATAACATATAACCAAAATCATGATCATATAACATAGACTGCCAAAATTCTGGCAGTCCCAAGTTAGAGATTTTGATTTAGGACTGCCAAAATTTTGGCAGTCATGTGTTGTTTCCGACGAAAATGTGTCAGAATCCTTGGTTCCTAAATTTGGGTTCCAAATTTCTTAAAAATATCCATTGGTTAATCCTAAACCTAAAATCTACCTGGCAATGTTAATAAACACATGAAATCAACATATAAATTAACATTAAAAATTAAAACCCTAAAATTGTAACCATTTTTTTTCTAAATAGGTTGGGAAATAGAAACTTTACCTTGATTGGAAAAGAGCCTTATTTGGTGCCATATTTAATTACTGTCACTACCACATTCCAGAATAGGGGTATTTTTATTTTTTTATTTATTTAATTTTATGTGTTAATATATTGCATGATATTTATGTATCATTTATAGTGTTCCTTAATTTCATGAGTTAGTGGACTGGACCTAGAAACCCACTAGATGAGCCGTTGACCAAATTATAGGGTTATGGACATTAATTAGCATTTTTGGGATTTAATATTAGGGATTATATTTAATTATTGAGATTTTATTTGATTTTTGTACCTTACCGTTGCTTCGATAATTGGAGCGCTACACTAGCTTTTGTCTTCCAACAAATTTTACACCCTTGTCCTAGACGTGCCAGTCTTTTATTTTGATCCTTGTGTAACCCATAACTATGCCCTTTTGTGCTTCATTTTAGTCGCGCAATATTCATTGCAGACAATTATATCTAATTCTAAATAAATCCAACTTTACATCTTTGTGCGTTCCAATCGAAATTGGAGACACAATCTCAACCCATTTTGTGCAACCCAAATTATGATAATATTTTATTCCGAGTCTTATACGTCCATGACACTTGTGTCCCACCTAATTCTAGCCCTATGTATTTCCAATTAATTTTAGAACACCATTTACAACAATTTTAATTAAATTAATGTAAGGACCCAATTTAATCTAAAAAACCCAATTGTGCAAATTTTCCAATTGTTAGGGACTTATATGCAAAGTGCATTGAGGTGTCCACACCCCATTGGACCAAACACATGAAAAAAAACCCCATTTTCCTTCATTGATCGGTCATGTGAATTTCTCCATAATTTTGGAGTGTGCAACACTCAACATCCTTTCCCCTAATCAAATCTTAGCCATCCTTTTTAAAACATAGACCATCCTAGCCTTTAAACGTCTACATGTAGAAAGAAACCCAATTCCAAGGATGATTGACCGGCCCAACTCCCTAGGTCAACATCCAACCCTACTTCTTTACATATATATATAACTTTTTTTTTTATATTTTTCATTCACCCCAAACCTAAACCCAACCGACATCACCATCATCTTCATCCATGTTCACCTTCATCCCTTCCTCCCAACCCGGCGGAGCCCCGGCGAACTCGACCACCCGGCTCCACGACCGAACCGCCGATCACCTGAGCCCGTTACCGACTGCTCAACGCCCCCGCGAGCAGTGCACCCGACTTCCCCTCCTCCTCCTCGACATTACAGCACTCGCCGGATCCCCCTCGCCGACTTCCCTCTACCGAGCAGTCCCCCCGCCTGAACCCGACTGTATCGCCCGTCTCCTCCCTTCATGACTTCCCTCTCGCCTGAGATTCCCTCGACAACTCGTCGGAAGCCCGCCTCAGCAACGCCACTATTAACATCATCCTCCCCGACTTTCTTCTCCCAGAGCCCTGCTGAACCACCCCCACTCAGTGCTGCCACCGCCGAGCCAGATCTCCGCCTGAGCATCTGACTCCACCACCGGAGCAGCCGACTCACTGCCGCCATCAGCCTCGGCTACGCCAATACCACAGACCTTATCTCTCTGAAAAACCCTGACCTGCTCTCCACCTCCTTCTTCGATCGACTTCACCATCGTCCCCAACTTCATCATCCTCTCGCCTGAACACCCCCGACGAGCGGCAGCCCACCGTCGGCCTCCCCGTCCTCTTTCCTTCTTTCCTGTTCTTCTCCTCCCCGACTTCGGCCATCCCCTACGCTGAGCAAATCCCCAAGCAACCGACTGCAACCACAACAGCCCCCTCCGCCGAGTCCCCACTCCACGCAGCCTCCTTCTCCGATCGACCCGGCCGTCCTCGAGCACCACAGTAGCCTCGTCGAGCCTCTCCCCTCCGGCAGTCATCATCATCATCATCATCACCATTATCATCATCATCATCAACATCATCACCATCATCATCATTATCACCATCATCACCATCATCATCATCGTCGTCATCGTTGACCCGTCCCACCTCGTCGGAGACGACCTGCAGCAGTCACCCACGATTCCGTGCACGTGCACGTGCACGCTAACGCGCAGGTTCGACCTTGCCTCCCTTCGTGATCTTATGTGTGCATGTGTGAATAGTATAGGGTTTAACATATTGCTTCATGGTAAGTTTAGTTGGTTGATTTCAAGACCCGTGTCGGTGAACCTAGAAACTAGTTACGTGTGCATACGCGTATGTGTATAATAATTAAATTGGTATATATATATATATATATATATATATATATATATATATATATATATATATATATATATATATATATATATATATACATACGCGTATGTGTATAATAATTAAATTGGTATATATATATATATATATATATATATATATATATATATATATATATTGGGTGGAAATTAAATGCTAATACTAGTTATGACTGTATATATATATATATATACTGTATGACCCTGAGTATTTGTGAGTTGACTGCCTTGTGTACACTGACGTACTGGCTAGACATGTGCTAGTAATTAACCGTCTGATTATGCATAGCATTGAAGACATGACACCCGTGCAGTTAGACGCACACTTGGCCCTGTTAGTTGACCAGTGTCACCCTAGTATAGTCTCTGAGTTCAGTGTATTTATGATTGTGTGTTAGTGTTATGATTGATGCTATAATATTGTATTAAATGATGTCTATAGGACTGTTGGATTATTCAGACAAGACATCGGAAACAGGATATTGGTATTGCCAGCAGAGGACCACAGGCGAGTACATTCGCTGATAGTTTTCATTATGTTGATTATCTCTATGATTCTAGTTGTATAGCGTACATGATTCTGACACTGTGGATACACGAGTTGGCATCATCGAGACCTGTCACGAGGAGTCGTGATTAGAATCCATCGTGCTAGCTGGGGACAGGGAGATATTAGTAGATTATGTGATCATACCCAACTCTACATGAATCATAGCTCACCCATACCTCACGTCAGTGCATTCTGACCATTACATGCCTCATAGCCTGTTATGTATGATTAGCCTGACTATTGCTCGCATCATAGCTAATTGGATGGTTAGCCTGACCTTACATGAATCATAGATAGTCATACATAGCAAGCATGATCAGTCCCAAGCCGATCACATGATATACTGATGTTTCACACGCTTAGCTAGTTAGTCTATACATGTATTTCTAGTTTATTGATCTAACATTTCTCCATATTCTAGTTATTGTTCTAGCATTCACTTATATTCTAGTTATTGTTCTAGCATTCACTTATATTCCAGTTCATTGTTCTAGCATGCACTTGTATTCCTGTTCATTGCTAGTTGTACCATTGATTATGATATATGCTCCAATATTTTTATTTCTAATATTTTATTATCTCTAGTATTTCTTATTGCCGGTATTTATATCCATCTTGTATTTCTTTACACTATGTTATAGTTTTTGTCAATATACATGGAACTGCTGTTAGTGCTTGTACTTTGCTCCATCCTGACTGGAAATAATTTTCCAGAATGCGACTTAGAGGACTTGTTTCTGGTACACTTGGAGATTTGGATGTTATTGTTGCAGGTGAGACTATTATTGTTGTTTAGACTTGTGTTATATTTCATTTATTTTCTTCGATATCTTATCGTACTTTAGTTTATGTGATTGAGTATTCCCATATTATATTGTGATATCTGTATCTCCTTATGGAGTTAGATATTCGTGTGAGATTGATTAGATAGTATTGTGACATAGACATCGTTTTACCGCCGATGCTGCGGCGTAGGCTGGACGTACCCACGTACTCGTGCCCCAATATCGGGTGCGGGTCGTGACACGTTTTTAGTGGTGGCCCATGCAGGTCAGGCTTCACAAGTTATGCGATATCGTGGTAGTGTGACATCTTAGTTGTACTACTGCGTGTCTGCGATAGGATATAGGACATAGGATACTAGGATGAGAGAGGATACTCAATCACAAATTATTTGAGAGATTCCTGGGATGACCCTTGAGAATCTTATTATAAATTCTAATTTAAATCTTTTTTCTTGTTCCGTCCGCTCTCACTTGTTGTTATTGAATTTGATTCTTGTTGATCGGTTGTTAAATTTAATTCTTGGTATCGTTGTTGAGTTTGATTTTATATCGAGATAAATTTTACGGACTAAAATTTACGGTATCATCTGATGACATATGTTGATGAGGACAGTGAGAAAGGTAAAACGTCTACTTTGGTTATGGAGCCTAGAGTTTATCGCAGCCACATTAGCTGTCGTGGCAAAAACGTAGGAACCTGACCTTGGATGTACATATCTTAGTTATGAAATTTAGAGTTTCTCGTAGCCATACCGGTTGGCGTGGTGAGGATTCTAAATGACGTGATTATAGAGTTGCATACCCTAGTTATGGAACCTATCGTTTATCGCAGCTATGCTTACTGCATGGCGAGGGTTCTGAGTGTCATGATTTCAGATAGACGTGTATGATTATCATGTTGTATCTTAAATTGGTTCTTAAAGTGTCATCTCAATACTTATCCACTTTTGTTATTATAGGACTTTGTTCCATCATTTTCTTTGCTAGTAGTATAGATACCTTCAGTCCTTAGTCTAGTTCCTTTTTGAGCTTTATTTCTTTAAGGATCCTTGTTAGTGTGATAAATTGGTGACTTACAATTATGTTTGTGTCTTGTATCAGTGTTGACTGAGTGTGGCTTGTGAGTTTGTAAGTGTTCCTTGGTTGGACATGTGAGCAGTAGGCATCAATCTAGAGTTAACCCGTAGCATAGTACCTTGTAGTAATAGTTCTATAATAGGTGCCATTATGGTTAGTATTGGTACCATATGTAGAAGGAGGAGTAAAGAGTATCAGTAAAGAGTATCAGTGATGGTTCCAAGATTAAGTATCAAGGAAATTTTGTTAAAAATTAATGGAGCATGATATTCAATTTGATGGTTGATACTTTGGTGTGTCAATGTAGAAGCATAAAAAATACGCTGGAGAATTATACGCGTAAAAACCCTAACATACATGAAGCCCGCGTAAAATAGATCTTCAGCGCTGTGTGGCGTAAAATATGACTTCGGAGCTGCCCGCGTAAAGCAGTGCTTCAAGGCTGTTTTGGCGTAAAAGGTTGTTACACCTCCCACCGGCATAAAATATGTTTGTTTTTAATGCAACGTAAAGTCATACGAGGAACTCTTTGTATTTCTCGAATGAATCTGTCAGACAGAACAATGAACCTGACTTCTGACAAAAGTACTGCACGACGATCGAGAGGACGGCTGTAATAATGATTTTGCACAGAGGCCCATGCTGTCGTTTAGTGACATCCTTGATACAAGTTATTTTTACGCATTCAAGGAATACACTGCCTATTTTACACAGGCAGAGATGAGTTTTTACGCTCGAGATAAGACGAGAACAGACGCTACGTCAAAAGCTGTTTCTAATGCAGAGCTCGAGGCATATCTCGGCATTTAATGCACGAGATTGAGGCATATCTCTGCATTTAATGCACAGGATTTGGTTCTATCCTTTATAATTTTGTCATGACTGGGAGAGCTAAAACTAGGGCTAATACGCTTACATCACCATCCTGACATTTTACGCCAACCAGGCTATTTTCAACCATAGGAGCACGCCGTATGCTATCTCCTCGAAATACGCCAACCAGGCTATTTTCAACTATAGGAGCACGCCATATGTTATCTCCTCTAAATACGCCAACTCAGGCTATATTTGCAAAGGTACGTGATAAGGTTATTTGGCCCAGAATACGCTCAAGACCTCAATCAAGAAGGATAATTGGCTATTTTTATGCTGGTTATCTATTATTCATGCAGTCTCAAGTTTTACGCAAAATCTGGCTTTTACGCCAACAAGACAACTATTTGGCTTTTATGCCACCAAGACAGGTATTTGGCTTTTACGCCAACAAGACAGCTATTTGGATTTTACGCCAACAAGACAGTTATTTGGCTTTTATGCCAACCATCTTTATGCGAGGGGCAGTTACCTATGTGGCTTGCATGCCGTGATCTTTGAGAAGCAGTTATATGCGTTACCTCATAATAGGACACACGTTATATGCGGATTCAGGAGATCATTCAGACGTGGGTATGTAGCAGTTATTATAACCGCCACGTAAAGAGTGCAACTCTCTTCACAGTTTGGCTTCTACGCCGACTAGATAGTTACTGTGACTAAACTCTATAAATAGAGACCTCCGGTCATAGGAGATCGAGGTCGAAAAGGTCGAAAGAATCAGAGATCAAGAGATCAGAGAGAGAGAGAGAGAGAGAGAGAGAGAGCACACAGAGAGTAGTGATTGACGACTTTGGCAACGAGAATTCAATCCCTCCTGCAATATTTGAAGCTTCTTCTTCTTCTACAGCACTTCTTCATCATCGTGTGGTCCAAGGGACAAAGTGATCGACCGCAAATCAGACTCCTATAGCAATTTTTCCCCAGAATCATTTTTATTGTACTTAACATCCTCATATATGATTAATTGTACTCTTTTTTCTTGTTTGTAAACAAAGAAATGGTTTCGTATAAACCTAGTTCCATTCTTTCGTTTATCATCAAATAGAGTCAAGAGTAAAGGAATGTATACGCATAAAAGGTATAAATGAGTGTGCCATAGTAGGAGGATACCCATAAGTGTATAAGAGAGTGTGAGGGAATAAGAATACATTGTATTAAGTAGTGAGACTTGTGTTACAGATAAAATTAGGACATTAATATGTTATTTGATCTGAGTGTACCGATATATGACTAATGATGGATGTATCACCTGATATTGAGGCCAGTAATGTGTTGGAAGCAATAGGTGAAAGAAGTGTTTAGAAATTGTGTGCAGGATGCACAGTAGGTGTTGAGTGTCAGTGTGGAAGTTCATAAAAGTGGAAGCATGAGTATTAGAAAATTCTAATTGTGTGTCATAGGTTGAGAAATATCAAGATTGGTCATGGAAGGTATGAAGTGTATCACGGATTAGTGTATTAGCCTGTAAAAGGTTAAAGGGAGATACTTATACATCGATCAAGATATGGAACCATATGCCTGTCTTTGAGAGTGAAGTAAAACATGTGCATTATAGAAAGTACAAGTGATCATGAGTTCTAGTGAGTGTGATGAGGTGATCTAATGATGAAGCTAGTATTACTATACCGGGAGTGCTAGTGTTTCTATATCAAGGATTAGTTGAGAAATGTGCTAGTAACAGTAAGTACCTCGTGTGATAGTAGATTGGCGTATCAGTTAATATGGATAAAAAATTATTGGGAGTAATAGTGCAAGTAATCCGGGCAGTGCAAATTTCAGTACATAGTTGAGGTTGTAGACAATTGGTGTATCTGTGTGTATCTTATGTGTTAGAGACTGTGAGTATATCTATGTGTATCTTTTTAACCTTAACCCTTGGATCACCCCCTCCTCTCATCAAAGCCTTACATCTCTCCTTATTAATGAGGACTATCAAGCCTAGCCTAGCCGACCCTAATTCCCATATATCCCCCCATCTCTCATCATTTATTGCCACCTCCATTTTTTCTTCTCCTCCCTCCTCTTACTAGCCGACCACCACCTCCACTCTTCTCCCTCACCTCTTTCTCTTCCACTCCGGCCACCACCATCACTGCCATTAACCAGCATCACCAGCTCCACCACCATCACCTCCATTAACTACCATCACCAGCTTCACCACCATCACCTCCAATAACCACCATCACCGCTATTAACAACCATCACCACCATTGATCACCACCACCAGCTTTACCACCATCACTACCACCAACCACGACCACCACCACCAGCACCACCGCTTCCACCACCTGGACCCGAGCCCATCTCCTATTCCACATCCACTGAGTCCCCTCTCCTGGACCCCCCATGACCGGCCGACGGTCACTACTGCCATGGCTGTTGCTGCAATTGTTGCGGTTGCTACTTCTGTTGTTTTCGTTATTGTTGCTGCCTTTCCCGACCCCCTCCAGCGTACCCCGACGATCGACGACCCCCCAGGGCACCCCCGGTGTTCGACGAACCCCCCGCAGCGGGCCAGACCACCGTCACCGCCTGCATGGTCGCCCCGAACCTACCCGCGCAGACCCACTGCACAGCAGCAATCGCCCTGACCACCTGACTTTGTACGATGTGTTCTTCATCGTCTCTCGACAAAATTTTGATCCATCTTCGCAGGTGTGTTCACCACATAACCCTCTTTAAATCCCTTCATTTCGATTAATTTAGTTTGCTTTCTATTGTTAGTAAATTGAGGTCCAAATCTGAGAAAAAAATACAATTTCTACACTTTAAAAACTGTCCCAAGTAGCCATCTTTAGAGACTGATATCTTCTAATCTAGTGAACCAAAAATTGTTTTTCCTTTTTGTGTGTAAAGCCTATATAACCAAAATTAATTTACTTCGATTAGTTTATTTTATTTTGCCTTAAAACCCAGTTTATTTTTATCTTAAAAATCGAGGAAAAACTGTTTTCTAAAACTTAAAATTTTTCGATACTGAGTTGGTCCCGTCAATCCGGGCAACCTTGTCACGTACCGATTACACCGAAAGTCGTGTATCATCAACGTGGACGTGTGAGTTTTTGTGGAACTTGATTTGGATGTACGTGCATACCGGAATCAACACGTATCCGTCGAAAAGTACCGTATCGGCCTGTTCTGACACTCGTTCTAATCTCGTGTGTGCCTGTCATTTCGTAATGAAACTTATGTCATCAGATTCGTAGCGTTACGCTGGTCCTGTGACCCAAGTTTGGTTCAATTCTGAGAACGTTGATGAAACGTCATTTCGTGGGCCCCACGGTTCCACATGACGGGCAATTTTGTGATCGGCTCATCAGAATCCAGTTCTTGATATTCTGTTGGGTTCATATCATCGTTCTGGACTCGTAAATACTAAGTTTGACGAATTTGGAGAACTTTATCTCTGGCACATTTTTTGGTGCAAGACGGGGCCCAGTTATGGACCCCGTGTTGACTAGAAACTGTATTTTTGTCCATGTGTCCAAATTGGACGTATGTATATGCTTTTCTGAGTATCTCACTCATTCCGGAACTTTTGGTAATATTTGTGACAACATCCGGGGATATCAGCTCCAGTTTCTATTGTTGCGCTGTTACTTCCCTGGCGAGTTCATGTTCGAATCTTCGCCTGGCTTCCAGCCAAGTATACCTTACCTTATTGTACTGTTTAAATTTAGTTAATATTATATATTATGCTCTCTATATTATATAACTGTGTGCGTCTGAGAATGACTCGGATGCAGTCGACGAAGGCGTCGACGTTAGGACTTATGTTTGACCTAGCGTCTAGTGGACGTACCCTAAGTGATAGAGTTATCATTATGACTCTGAGGCCTTGACACGTATCATTTCACGTCACGGAGTGAGTTCATGATAGGACACGGGTTTACGCACTCGACTGGCCATCGGTGCGAGTAGCTCGTATGATGGTTCTTCGCATAGTTGTATTGCATTAGGTAACTTGCATTATAGTTACGAGATATCCACGTCGTACTTAAAACTTGTACATTGACATTAGACGGGGAGGACAACTAGAAGGCATATGGGACACCCACCTCTTTATTTATGCAGATTTCGTGTTCTTCGGAGCGATACGGACGTTATTATTTATGCAGATTTTGCGTTCTTCGGAGCGATACAAACGTTATTATGTATGCAGATGCCACGTTCTTCAGAGCGATACGGACATTACTATATTCAGGCTCCACGTTCTTCGGAGCATTACGGCCGTCATTACATATGCGAGGGCCCTTGTTATGGGGGCATATGTGGCATATACTAGCCAGTCGCGATGATTGCTGAATTACGTCAGCATGTGTCTAGCCTATACCTACCCATATGCACTAAGTTGTCCTCAAATTGTATTCACTTAGAAGGATAGTTCATCCTGATTTACTTTACTCAGTATTTATATTATGGAATATGCTTTTTGTATCTTCTTACGTCCCTCTGAGGACCTGGTTCCCTTCCAGGTTATTTGAGCAGTTTGGATGAGGCTTGATCTGGTGGTGTGTTGGACATCTTTGCAGGTATTATTATATCTTTTCTCTATTACAGTTATGTACTATTTCCCATTGTGACTCTGATATTGTTGCCTAGTGTTTATAGGCCTATATTATTTTCTTGGTCTATTCGAACGGCTGTATTATTGGGCTGCAGACTAATAATGCGTACCGTTCCTTCTTAAGATTTTATTTACCATGGATTGAGATTTAGTTTAGTTGTTGGATATTAGAAATAGATATTTAACTGGATCACTTAATCTTGGACAGCGTAAGTGCACTTCGTCAGGCCTAATAAATTGGAAAGCCCTACGAAGTCGTACCAGCTGGCCATTGCCACGTGTCTGGTCCCATATGTTTTGGGACGGAAGTGACATGGTTTTATTGGTGGCCCATGCAGGTCAGAGCATATCGTTTTGGTTACGTTATTGTACCGAACGAGCCTGCAACTTAGGATTTATGTTGAATAAGATCTCAATACATAACTGATTTTAAAACTCCTCTTATATTCGATTATCGCCCTTGGACTTCATTATTATATTCGTTCATTTACCGTCGACATCATTATTATTGTTTCTCATTTCCCCTATTTCGGAGAGATAGACGTTCGCATGGTGATTTCATCCAGGAGCAGATCCTAGTCAAGACGGAAGAAGGTATGATTGATGTGATATTCTATGATAAGATGGTTACCCTTAGTAGGGTAGGATGATAGGTTCTTTCTAGATATTAGAGCTAGTATAGATTGTTAGCATGAGAATTGAACCTAGTAGTAGATGTCCAGAACTGATAAAACCCTACCTTTCCTTATGGTAGCAGTGATTTTAAGTATTAGAAGCTAGAAAGATTGTTTGATTCTAAGGCTCTAGAATAATTTGGGAAAGACATAGTTAGATGCTAGGGATTAGTTGTAGCCCCATAAATGTGATACAAGAAATTAGTTGTAGCCTCATGATAGTGATACAAGGAACGACATTATGAACGTGAGAAGACAGAATTTTAGACTCACATCTAGAAGAAGATTATCGGATATTAATAAAAATAGGGTATGAAATGGCACTTTATATAGCAAACCATAGTGGTTAATCTCTAGTTGCCTTGTGACTTCCAGTACCAGACCTAGAAATTTTTTACCCTTTAGATAAAGATGATTATATGACTAGGCTAAAATAGATACGTGGATTACAAGATTGGTTGTTGATTGACTTAACAACTTAGGTACTAGGGTATAGCTTCTGGAATCATATTTGATATACTTGATTTGTTTGGGTTATCAGTATCTATTGGACTCGTGGTTTTTACCTTTATAACTCGATTAGTTGGACTAGTATCTGAAATAGAGCAATTAGATTGACGGATGTGAGTATCGACATATGTTATAGCCTTGAGTTGGATATCGCGAACTACCTATAATGGATGGCCAGTTATAAACAAGATGGTACCCATGTAGTTGGATGAAGGGTATGCATGGAGTAAACTAAGAGAAACCTCAGGTTCGAGGTAAAAGGTAGAGTGGCAATAAGATGAGATTCGCGACAAGTACCTGACCTTGAGCTTTTTTAAATTAAGAGAAGAATCTAGGAAAGGCTGAAATTTTTATCACTCAATGGTTGCCTCGAAGATCGATACTACAAAGCGGAAGGTACTGGGCCATGCTTGACGAAGTTAGAGTTGAACACATGATCAACGTACTAGAAAGATATGAAGTTGTGTAGGAAACAAATGATAAGGGAAATATATTAGAGTCACGTAACCCAAGGACGAGAAATTTTGATATGGACTTGAAGGATAATAATTATAGTATTTATGAATTATAATGCTTTTGAAATTTCGAGGATTTAGCACAGGTAGAAATTGTTGATCAGCCTCGAAGTGCTACGAATTTTAAGGAACAAAATACAGGTTTAGATCACACGCTGACTCATTGGTCAATCGGTAGAGGACTACCACTAGACTCTTAGATTATATATTGACACATGAGTAGGGGGTGTAAATGGAAGATAGAAGTCTGATAGGAATGATACCTGAATATTGAAGTTTACATATAAACCGCTTAGGGATAGAGATTTATATTTTTGACTAATATGACATGAGCTTGCGGAACCTAATCCTTAGTAGTAGGTGGTGTTATGGGAACCTATTTCCAATTTACCCTAGCTGATGAATTTTAGGAATCATATTCTTGTTATTGTATTTGTTATATTTTATTCTAGGGTATTTAGAATGATTGAATAGATATTTATTACATAATTTCTATATATTCTTATTACTATGTATTGAGTAGAGACTTATGTTGTATTTTATTACATATATTTTTCCTAAAAATTGTTCGAGTTGAGCTTCTAGACTAGGTATGAGTGACTGACTAGATTAGACTTGATGCTGCTAAGACTGATTATAAGAAGTTAGGTTGCATGATTCCATTGTGGATACTATAGGATTATGACGTTATACCTAGGAAAGAATGTTGAGATATTAACCGTCTTAGTTGCAGAAAAAGGAATTTAGATACTACATAAGTGGCGTTAAGAATTTTGTGCTTATAAAATTTTAGTGCCTAACCCCTGCAGTCCTTTGAGAGTAAAAGAATGACGTTATTTTCTTTATAGATATTAGAAGTTTCAAACTTAGAATGTGTCGCAATATCCTTGAGTAACCTAGGCTTATATATGATAATTTTTTGGATGATGATTAGCATGATAACAACGACGAGACAATTCATGATGGTGAGAAGATATTTTGAGAAACAAATACCTTAGATGATTAGACTGTACGTATATGGCAGTTTAAGGTAAAGAGATTAGAGTAGGACTAAGTACCAAGTTGTGTTTATATATTTAGAGATACGTAGAGTTTGTTGGGGAGATGGATTTTGAATTTCGAGGACAAAATTCTCTAAGCTGGATAGATTGTAAACTCTCTGACCCAAAATCTAGGTTTAAGAATTTATTTAGAATTATTCTGGAATAATTATTGGAGTTTTTAAACCACTTTTTTTATTTTTTTTATTCAATAGTTGCACATTACCGTTGTTTAAATATCTAGAGCAATGCACTAGCATTTACTTTCCAACAAATTTTACATCCTTGACCTAGACAAGCCAATCTTTAATCCTGACCTTTGTGTCACTCGTGAATGCACTCTCTTGTGCTTCATTTTAATTTTACAATATTTGTGCACATTTTTCTAATTTTAAATTCAACTTTACATCATTGCCCGTTTCAATCGAAATTGGAGACACAATCTCGACCCGTTCCTTGCAACCCAATATTTATCAATAATCTCTTCCGAGTCTACTACGTCTGTGACACTTGTGTCACTCCCAATTGAGACCACATGCACTTCCAATTTATTAAGGAACATCTAGGACACACTTTATATTTATTTTGGGGCAACTGACTCAACCTAATCCAAAACTAGACCAAACACTAACCCAAACCCACACTTACACCCTCAAGGCTCATTCAAAACATCACTCACCAATTTTCTTCACTACAACACACCAAACATGGATTCCACCCTCATCCAATCAATTTTTTCCCATTTTGCAAACACCCAAACTCCTAAGGACCTAAATACAAAAATGTTTGCTAGGTGTCCACCTCCTAATGGATAGAACCAATGGAAGCATCCTATTTTGGGGAGTGCATGACCGATCCTAACTTGTGGAGGTACCCACTTGAGCATGATATTATTCATCCCAATCCACCCCTTTTTAACCTCAACCCTTGGATCACCCCCTCCTCTCATCAAAGCCTTACATCTCCCCTTATTAATGAGGACTATCATGTCTAGCCTAGCCGGCCCTAATTCCCACACATCCCCCTCTCTCTCATCATTTATTGCCACCTTCATTTTTTCTTCTCCTTCCTCTTCTTACCAGTCGACCACCACCTCCACTCTTCCCCCTCACATCTTTCTCTTCCACTCCGGCCACCACTATCACCGCCATTAACCACCATCACCAGCTCCACCACCATCACCGCCATTAACCACCATCACCAGCTTCACCACCATCACCTCTAATAACCACCATCACCGCCATTAACCACCATCACCACCATTGATCACCACCATTACTACCACCAACAACGACCACCACCAGCAGCACCACCGCTTCCACCACCTTGACCCGAGCCCATCCCCTACTCCACCTCCACTGAGTCCCCTCTCCTGGACCCCCCCCCCCCGACCGGCCGACGGCCACTGCTGCCATGGTCGTTGCTGCAATTATTGCGGATGCTACTGCTGCTGTTTCCGCTATTGTTGTTGCCTTTCCCGACCCCCTCCAGCAAACCCCAACAACCGACGACCCCCCCAGGGCACCCCCGACCTTCGACGAACTCCCCCGCAATGGGCTAGACCACCGTCGCCACCTGCACGGCCGCCCCGAACCTACCCGCGCAGACCCATTGCACAGCAGCAACCACCCCGACCACCTGACTTTGCACGATGTGTTCTTCATCGTCTCTCGACGAAATTTTGATCCATCTTCACAGGTGTGTTCACCACATATCCCTCTTTAAATTCGTTCATTTAAATTAATTTAGTTTACTTTCTATTGTTAGTAAATCGAGGTCCAAATCTGAGAAAAAAATATAATTTCTGTACTTTAAAAACTGTCCCAAGTAGCCCTCTTTAGAGACCGATATCTTCCAATCTAGTGAACCAAAACTTGTTTTTCCTTTTTGTGTGTAAAGCCTATATAACCAACATTAATTTTCTTTAATTAGTTTATTTTATTTCGAATTAAAATCCACTTTATTTCTGTTTTAAAAATTGAGGAAAAACTGTTTTTTAAAACTTAAAATTTCCCGATACAGAGTTGGTCCCGTCAATCTGGGCAACCTTATCGGGTACCGATTGTACCAAAAGGCGCGTACCATCAACGTGGATGTGTGCATTTTTGCAGAACTTGATTTGGATGTGCGTGCACACCGGAATCAATACGTATCCGTCGAAAAGTACCGTATCGGCCTGTTCTGACACTCGTCCTAATCTCGTGTGTGCTTGTCGTTTCGTAACAAAAATTATGCAATCAGATTCGTAGCGTTACGCTGGTCCTGTGACCCAAGTTTGGTTCAATTCGGAGAATGTTGACGAAATGGCGTTTCGTGGGCCCCACGGTTCCATATGACGGGCGATTTCTAGGGGCTCATAGGAATTCAGTTCTGGACATTCCGTTGGGTTTGTATCATCGTTCTGGACTCGTAGATACTAAGTTTGACAAATTTAGAGAACTTTGTCTCTGGCATATTTTTTGGTGCAAGACGGGGGCCACCCACTTGTGGACCCCGTATTGACCAAAAATTATATTTTTGCCCCTGTGTCTAAATTGGACGTATGCATTTGCTTTTCTGAGTATCTCACTCATTCCAGGACTGTTGGTGATATTTGTGACAGCATCCGGGGATATCAGCTCCAGTTTCCATTGTTGCGTTGCTACTTCCCTACGAGTTAGTATTCGAATATTCGCCTGGCTTCTAGGCAAGTATACCTTGCTTTGTTGTACTGTTTAAATTCAGTTAATATTATATATTGTTCTCTCTATATTATATAACTGTGCGTGTCCGAGAATGACTCGGGTGCAGTCGACGAAGGCGTCGATGTTAGGACTTGTGTTTGACCTAGCGTCTAGTGGACGTACCCTAAGTGACAGAGTTATCATTATGACTGAGACCTTGACACATATTATTTCACATCACGGAGTGAGTTCATGATAGGACATGGGTTTACGCACTCGACTGGCCATCGGTGCGAGTAGCTCGTGTGATGGTTCTTTGCATAGTGGTATTACTTTAGGTGACTTGCATTATAGTTACGAGATGTCCACGTCGTAATTGAGACTTGTACATTAGCATTGGGCGGGGAGGACAACTAGTAGGCATATGGGATACCCACCTCTTTATTTATGCAGATTCCTCGTTCTTCGGAGCGATACAAATGTTATTATTTATGCAGATTTCGCGTTCTTCGAAGCGATACAGACGTTATTATTTATGTAGATTTCGTGTTCTTCGGAGCGATATGAACATTACTATATTCATGCACCGCGTTCTTTGGAGCGTTACGACCGTCATTACATACGTGAGAGCCCTTGTTATGGGGGCATATGTGGCATATACTAGCCAGTCGTGATGATTGGTGAATTACGTCAGCATGTGTCTAGCCTACACCTACCCATACGCACTAAGTTGTCCTCAAATTGCATTCACTTAGGATGATAGTTCACCTTGATTTACTTTACTCAGTATTTACATTATGGCATGTACTTTTTGTATCTTGTTACGTCCCTCTGAGGACCTGGTTCCTTTCCAGGTTATTTGAGCAGTTTGGATGAGGCTTGATCTGGTGATGTGTTAGACATCCTTACAGGTATCATTATATCTTTTCTCTATTACAGTTATGTACTATTTCCCATTGTGACTCTGCTATTGTAGCCTAGTGTTTATAGGCCTATATTATTCTCTTGGTCTATTCGAACGACTGTATTATTGGGCTGCAGACTAATGATGCGTATCGTTCATTCTTAAGATTTTATTTACCATGGATTGAGATTTAGTTTAATTATTGGATATTAGAAATAGATATTTAACTAGATCACTTAACCTTGGACAGCGTAAGTGCATTTTGTCGGACCCATTAAATTAGAAAGTCCTACGAAGTCGTACCAACTGGCCATTGCCACGTGTCTGGTCCCATACGTTTTTGGACTAGGGCGTGACAGTATGTAAATACTCTACTAATTTTTTTCAAAAATAACTATTTAATATTATTTATTTACAATTAAATAATTCTAACTCAAGTGGTTAAGGTGGGAGGTATTTTTTTTTGTTACTTGAGTTCAATTCTTAGAAACAACAATATTTATACTAATTTTATATTTAAAATTTTTAATATTTTTTTACGTGCAATGCACGTGTACGTTACTAATAAATTATAAAACTTGTAGGCAAATTTTCAGGTTCTGGTAGCGAGAGCTTGGCAAGCATATTGAATCGGTGTTAGCGCATCCTTCCAGAGGGACCGTGCTCTTGTTGTTTCCTTAGCTTTCCTCTCCTGTGGGCAACTTCTCTTCTGCTAGATATTTTAATTTTTGGTCCTACTAAAAGGATGTAATGTATGTGCGTTGTGGCTAGTTTTAGGAATGTAAAAAGAGTTGTAAGTCTTCTATGGCATATTTTGTAACTCAGCCAAGCAAGCACTTTGTAATCCAAATCTTCAAGTATTCAATAAAGAAAGTATTTTGTGTTCCTATCAAAATATGTTCAACTTTGATTCTCTGCATTTACATTCCGTGCCTATATATGTATATTTTTGTCAGATTTGTGTCTTGTGCAGGTACTTTGCCTGGTGTAAGCGCAACTTAGACTTGCACGACATTGCGCCCAAGCAAGGACGATCGGTTCCGTAGGGACCAAGCGAGGACGATCGGCCCTTACGGGACCGGGACGTGACAGGTGCTATATATTGTCTCTTATCAAATTTTGATGTGTCTTAATAAAAATAATAATTTAATTGTGCTGTCTGTTATCATGTGTGGTCTCCTAAGAGCATCATTAGTAAGGGTCATCCAAATTTCTATATTCTAGATTTAGAATGTAGGAGCTTAATTTGTAGAATAGTAAGAACCATCACAAGTTTCAATCTCTAGATTTTTAGGTCCAACCCACCTACAAGAGCTATAGATTGAGTCTAGAAATTTCTAGATTCAGAACGTAGGAAATTTTTTTTTTAGAATAATAAGTTTTAATTTGGAGTCCAATTTTAGATTTACATTATTTTTTTATATTGTTTTTTTTTACCATAAAATCTTTGGGACCAATGCTCATTTTATCATTCTCTACTATTTTCGTTCAAACCCAACTAATTCTATATTTATTATTATTTTTTAAATTTTGGACCTCAACATGAAATTTTGAGCACCCTATAATAAATCGATTAATGGTCTCAACATTGTTCATAATAAATGGTGGAGGCATTGCCTATGAATAACTCTTCTAATATCGAACTCGAGTGACTCTTGTGGTTACTGAGGAGAGATATAAGATCCCGATTTGGTGGCAGAAGGTCAGTGGATCGAGCCACGAGACCATATTATTTCTTCTATTTATAAATGGTGGAAGTTGAAGGACAGTGTATCCAAAGATATAAAGTATAGTGTATACAAAAATTTTGAACGTTAGATCCGGCCCGTGCGTACGGGCCCATACGTTATGCGGGGAAGTAAAACAAAAAAAAGGCAAATTATAAGGGCACTACTACTATTACTTGGGGCTAGCCCAGGATTGGGGCTAGCCCATTAATGAGCAAAGTTTACTCACACTAGCCCATTAGTTTACTCATACTAGCCCACTTTGAAACCCTTCTCCCAAACACTCCCAAACCCTCCCCACCCCACCGGAGCCCTCCCCCCTCCCGTCGGCCGAACTCTCAAACTCTCTAAGACTTTGTCCTCCTCCTCCTTGTCGATGGCTCCCAAAGTCTCAAAAGAATCAAGGTACAAATTATCATTCTCCTTGTTCTATTGCATTTACAAAATTTTCTAAATTTTTTAAAAATCCTATTGTATTTCGAAAAATTTGAGTGATTTTCTTTCCATTCTTCAAATGAGGGCATACAAGTCCTGAATATAGTTTAGGATGTAGTTTAGACGTTTACTTGGTTGATCGAACACGATTTTAGGGCATAAAATGTCGAGAATCGTCGACAATGTCGAGCAGTATCGGACGGGACTGTAGATTTTCCTACAGTCCTATATAGATTTAGGACTGTAGGAAAATTGACAGTCCTATTTATATTAAGGACTGTAGAATTTTCTACAGTCCTAAAATTATATAGGACTGTAGGCATTTCAACACTCCTAAAAATTTAGGACTGTGGAAAATTCTGCAGTCCTGTATACTTATAGGACTGTAGAAATTTCTACAGTCCTGAATGTTAAATTAAATTATGATGTTAAAATAGAAATTATTTTTTTGTCTTATAGTCATGCCCCTCGGAAGGACACTGTGGATGAAGATATCATGAGAAGACGCCCTAACACACTATTTCGCGTACTATTGAACCAGGCGTCACTATCCGCGAGCCCGAGGCACGCCCTGAAGTGAGGAAACGTCGATTGACGAAGAAGACTGTCGCTCGTTCGAAGAGACGTGCTCCTCCTAGTTCTTCCGGTTCTTCTTCCTCCTCCGATAAGGACATACCAAATGTCCCAAATCGGCCTACTGATGGTTCAGGACCTTCTCAGCCTGCAGATAGTCCTGTCGAGAGTCTCCCACAAACTCTCGAAAACTGGACTACTGATGGTTCAGGACCTTCTGAGCAGCCAGATAGTCCAGTCGACACTCGTCCAAACGGTTGCTCTATGTTACCGTCGATCGAAAATCAAATTGTATACCAAATATGGAACAATCCGGTAAGTACATTACGTTATGATAAATTTATATATAGTTGTAAGTTCAAAGTTCATCCAATTATTTATAGATAAGTACATTTTACATAGAGGTATAATTTTATCCAATTGTTTATTTTTCAGGAGAGTTCTCGTATGTTGACGGTGATCAACCACGGGAAAAAATACAATACATGGAGGTATGAATTATTGGGAGACGATGTGAAGGCAAAAATCAGTCCCACCGGTCTACAATATTTGGGTAGCTACTCATATACGACGGTGGATAATGCACTGATTTCAGCATTTGTAGAACGATTGCATCCAGAAACCAACACTTTCCATCTACCCAATGGGGAGTTGACAATTATCCTTGATGACGTCCATCATATATTGGGACTTAGGGTTAATGGTCGAGTCATGATGAATCAAACTTTTGATGAGTCGAGCATCAACTTTTATGACTATATTGTGGATTATGTATCAGGGTGTCTGAGAGTTGATGCCACTAGTTTTACTAGTCTTCGAGAATTCAAGAACTCCTACGGACTTCCTCTAAAATATTTGGAGGAGATATTCGCTGAGCCGGCCCCCGAAATTGATAATAGCAAAAATGTGGCCCGCGGATATATGCAGTTCATCTTAGGGGTTGTCAGCATTACGGATAAGTCTGGAATGTCCATACATGCCAAATATCTCCTCAATTTGGACAACATTGACACGGTGGATGAAATTTTTAGGGAAGCGGTATACTAGCATACCTTTATCGCGAGCTTGGTGCGGCACCCCGCGTGGGTTCGAAGACAATATCCGGATGCCAGACTCTACTCCATGTATAGATATTTGTAACTGTTTCTAACAATTTTTTTAAATTCTCATGAATAGGCAAGGAAGGTGAAGAAGTTGGGAAGAAGTCTCGTAAGTTGCCAGGGTTCGAATTATATGACAATCAATGACGAACTCCAACAAATCGACAACGCTGAAGATTTTCCTTTCTTGGAAAATAAAGAGCAACGTACAAAGAGGCGGCATGAAGTTTAAACTATCATTTTGAGTTGTAAAAGTTTGAATGAATATGACTTTTGAGAATTGTAAAAGTTTAAACTATGATTTTGAGTTGTATAACTTTGAATGAATTTGCTACTATTGACACTTTCAATGAATTTGCTACTATTAACACTTTGAGTGAATTTGAGTTGTATAAAAGTTTAAACTATCAATTTGAGCTGCATACATACAGTTGTCCAATGTGCAGACAGTGGAGCTAATTTTACATATAACTGTGCTTATAGACAGTGGGTAAACTTTAGGACTGTCATAATTTTGACAGTCCTAGTATATACTAGGACTGTCAAAATTGTGACAGTCCTAAAGTTACATATAACTGTGCTTATAGACAGTGGGTAAACTTTAGGACTGTCAAAATTGTGACAGTCCTAAAGTTACATATAACTGTGCTGTCAAAATTGTGACAGTCCTAAAGTTACATATAACTGTGCTTATAGACAGTGGGTAAACTATAGGACTGTCACAACTTTGACAGTCCTAGTATATACTAGGACTGTCAAAATTGTGACAGTCCTAAAGTTACATATAACTGTGCTTATAGACAGTGGGTAAACTTTAGGACTGTCACAATTTTGACAGTCCTAGTATATACTAGGACTGTCAAAATTATGACAGTCCTAAAGTTACATATAACTGTGCATACACAGTGGATAAAGTTTAGGACTGTCACAAGTATATACTAGGACTGTCACAAATTTGACAGTCCTAGTATCCTGGCAGTTTGACATATTGACAGTCCTAGGTTATTAGTAGCAATGCACAACATACAGTCAAAATCTATTAGTATCAATTAGATAACTCCTTTCATTACACAACATACACACAACCTACAACATATAGTTCAATATACAGTTAAACATACATGGATCAATATACATGGATTAACACAAAATATATTTCAATATACAGTATCAATCGATTAGAATATTAAAGTAGTCGTCTGGCATGATTTTTGGATCCTCCATCTTCATCATCTTCTTATAGGCAGCCATTGCATCCTTGTAGGGTGTCGTCCATGCGATCGCTTCCTCTGGTGCGTGTTTATACCAAAGCGTAGAAGGTGGCGGAATAGGAGAATGAGCGATCAACCTTGGGATGACGAAGTATTGTCCGACAAGCCCTATGCAACATAGATTGGATACTCGGTGTTCGGCCGGGGGGCACACATTGGAAAGAAAGTATTGTTAATACCTTGTGAGATAATTATAATAGGTAACTTATACCTATTAGAGAATACGTAAGCAGCAGGCGGGACATCCATGTAATGGTCTGGTCCGGTAACTGTTTTCGTACAAGGTATGCATGCCAACAAATTTCCAACAATTTCTTCGCCAAGTATCTGGCTATAGAAGGCTAGTCGCGACTCCAACTCCTCGTACAGCTCTTCCCTAACCTGTCTCCATCCTGCTTCAACTGAATAGCCTAGTTGTCTTGCTAGTGCATGGTATCCACAATGGCCATCCTTAGGAACATCAACAATAGACCAAATGAAATTCTGTATCTCAGGTAGGAAATTTTTAATGTATAGACTATAAGAATCAGAAAACTTATTAAAACCCTCCGCCGTGACTGCATCTATCGTTTTCTGTTTCTTCCACCTTCAAATAGTTAGCTTACTCTTTTTCTGCGAAAATACCCCCCGATCCATTACGGACTTTGCCTCCAAACTGCGTTCGATATGTTCAAATAAGGATGGATCTCTTTTAGTTGACTCCTCCTCCTTATTTTTTGCTCTACTCTTTCTTGACTGTGGTCTTCCCTTAGGAGTTCGAACAACGGATGGCTCTTGCAATCGAGTTATTGCTGGGACTGTAATATCTTGGATTTTAACCTCAATGGATCTTCTCTCCGGTTTCGATGCGCCACACCACCTTGCGTGCAGTAGTTTCACTTGTGGCAACGCAAATAAATCATCTTGAACTTCCACCGTCGGCATTATCGACAACTGTCTCCAACATTGATCAACAACATCTATTGGAATATGTATAGATTCACGACGATATTCGTTGATCTCATGTGCACAAGGAAGTCCGAGTGAATATCGATATGAACAACCGCAAACCTCGGGATTATAACCCACCGACTTCGACCTACCAATCTCCTCAAACAATAAGCCCAAGGCCTTGTGAGATACCACATGGGTTAAACCATCCAAAAGGTGTTCATGCTTGTATTCATGCTTTGCAATATTGATGCTCATCTCAAATGATGCTACAATATCGTTCACCGTGGAAATAGTCATCAAATGAATCGATTGCCAAACAGAGACAAAATTACCGACCGATGACCGTAGATATCTTTTTAAACTTGAGTGTGCTCCTTCGACCCGGTTCGTAGTGATTGTGCCATAATGCTTCGCCATGTTGGTCCATGCTAAGACGAATTGCTCTTTATGTGGTTCTTGCCAAGTATCTTTGATATAATATATGCATGTCGGGTTACTCGTCTCCCACTTTTGTTGGAACATGTACCATGCTGTGTCGTAGTTGTTTGTAGTACTTGCTCGCCGTACAAGACTCCAATCACTGTAGAATTCTTCGAAGCGAAGCATGTCGATTTTACTGTCCACTTTTACAAATTTTCTCTTGCATTGAGCTTGGAAATTTCGATTTATATGCCAAGTGCATAGTAGTCTATGCGCATGAGAAAATACAATATCTATAGCATTTATCAGCGCATATTCTCTGTCAGTAACAAAAACAAAGGGCTCTTTGTAACCTGTGTAAAGGGATTGTAGTTTCCTCAACGCCCATATGTAATCATCTACTGTCTCACTCTTCATAAAACAAAAAGCGACTGTAAATGTTTTTCCCGTAGACGTAAACCCGACAACGTGAAAAAGAGGCATCTTGAACTTGTTGGTCTTATATGTACAATCAAGGACCAACACATCTGCGAAGGACCGAGCCAAGTGTGTGCAATCAGGATGAGCCCAAAACAACGAAAGGAGTTCATCAGTTTGTGGATGTCTTCTATGGTACTCCACGTAGTGATGCTCCCCAAGCAACTTCAATACTTGCTGCATCGCCATTCTTCCTTTCATACTATTGCATTTCGCTCTGGCCAAACTATTATAGATCGTCCTCATGGTAGACTTGTTCCCATCTTTTTGTCGCACGGCAGAATAAATTTGTTTCGGTGCAACTCCGGAAAGGAACAATTCTTCAACCAACTTTCTCTCATCCTCCTTCAACCGTGCCACGTAGGCATGACCCGTAAGTGTCCCTGGAATAGGATGATTGTGTCTTCCATTCTTAACTTCGATTATCCACTTAACATCTTCAACTTTTACAATCAACACCTTCAAAGGACAACCATATTTTCTCGTCCCAACGTTTTTCTTAGGGATTTTTTTCAACAACACCCTTTTTTTTATGATGCTCCCTAAACACACCTCCTCTTTCGCATCCCAGCTCAACATATTTTCGGTCTGGCCAAGATCTGATGGATCTTGCAATGACAATAACTACGTTATGTCATCTTCCAACTTCTCTGCACCACTCTAATGCTTCTTCCTGGGTTGCAATTGAATATCCGTTGAAAAAATATCATCCACATCAACACCAACAACAGGATGTACCACAATATCTGAACAAGGTTGGTCCTATAACCAATATAAAATAATATAAAAATTAATAAGTTCATATAATTATCCAGGACTGTCACTATTTTGACAGTCCTATTTTTATATAGGACTGTCAAAATTATGACAGTCCTACTTTTATGTAGGACTGTCGAATTTATGACAGTCCTATATTTATATAGGACTGTAGAATATTTGACAGTCCTATATTTATATAGGACTGTCTAATTTTTACAGTCCTTACTCGTGACTGTCGAATTAGGGTTGTTGTTTTACGTACCGTACGTGCTTCGGAACAACCGACATGTTCTTCGGAACGTCCGGAGTGCATATTTAATGGATTGGAGGATCCGACTTCGTCATCGAACATATTTTCATGCATTGTTCCTACAATAGTAAAAAAAAACTAAAATTTTTTCTGACAATCGCAAAACTTATTCATCTAGGTTGTCGAAGACATACCGGAAGAATATTCCTTGGACAATCACCAAAATAAAATTCTCCTCCAACCACAACTATCAATTTCCAAATTTAGGTGGGATGAGGGTTTATTGGAGAATGAGGGTTTCTTCAAGTCTAGGTGGAATGCCAAAAATAGAAATTTTTTTCACTTATATACCTTAGTGTGGACTAGCCCCAAGTAACTTTGAGAGTGGCAAACTTATAATTTTGGAAAAATTTACATTGGACTAGTCCCAAGTAAAAGTAGTAGTGCCCTTCTAATTTGCCAAAAAAAACAAAAACAAAATCTTCTAATGACGATTAGATGAATCTCTTTAGACTTGTCCCGCTCGCTTCTTTCCACTTCCCATGGCTCCGATCCCACTCTTATCTCCTTCTCCATCCATGGCGAAACCCCCCTTCAATTAGGGTTTTCTCATCTCCAAAAACCCTAACCCACTCCTCTCCTCATGTTCTTCTCCGGCGCCCTCCGGTCGAAGATCCTCTCCCTCCTCCGTCCATGGCTGGAGCAAGAGCCGGAGATGGAGCTGAAGCTGGGGTTCCTGAGCTCGCGCTTCGTCGCAAAGAACCTGACGCTCGATCCATCGGCCATCAGCTCGCTAATCAAGAACTCCACCGACCTGGAATTCAAGCGAGTCACAATTCGAGAGCTCAGCATCCGGGTTTCGCCTTGGTCCGTTCCTTCGCTGATCGCCGAAGTACGCGGCGTCGACGTGACACTGGCGCCGAGGTCTCGAGAGATCCTCCTACTTTTTTGTTTTGTTTTTTCGTCTTTGATTCGAGATTGATTTTTGCTCTGTATATGTGATTCTTGAAGGGAATCTATTGGCGAGCGGCGCACGGTTAAGAGGGACTCGGCTGCCAAGAGGAGGAAGGACGTGATTGCTTCATTGGATCCAGAGGTATTTCAGATTTGTCCTACAAATGGGTTATGATTTTGAATAATGTTTCGATGAGGTGAACTTAGTGTGTTAAGGTGTAGGTTAAGGTCGGACACGGTCACATGGACACACAAGCACGTCACTTCTTTTGGTGTGTCCTACTATATTTTGGAATGTCCATGTCGTGTCTGATACGAATCCGACACAAGAAGATATAGACATAGCACCAATTTTTGGAGTGTCCATTATTCTTAGTAAGGACTTAAAATTTTATCAATACGCCCATTGGTGGAATGCATAACATCACCCATGGTTGACTGGAGAATTGATGACAATCTATCTAAGCTAGTAGCACTAGCAAAAACTAGGAAATCTTAGAATGTGACCATGCTCTACTGCATGAAAGATAGGATTTGAGCCATAATCCACTAGAGATTAGTTTGATCTTAAGAGATTGAGTTTTGGACCTTTACACGACTAGAAGCGTGTGATCCCTTTATCAGGGGATGGATACAATATGAAGTTTTTTACGCAAACCAGAGTGTCATATAAGTTTGTCCAATAGATTAAGTATTTCAAAATTACAGTATAATGTATGTTGTTAGTATCGTACAATGCACAATATGTATCTTAAGATATGATACGATATACTACCACTTCATTCTTGGTTGATCCAATACAATACATAATTACATCATATATAGGCTGATAGGTAGAATCGATTTTCTTACTTGAATCATGTAATGTGTACTAAAGAATATGCATTCTAGAATTAGATAAGCCTGGAAGATGAAAGTAATAAATTTTTTTATGAGAAAATTATATTAAATCATGTTCCTATTTGGATTTAGAAGTATAGACCTAAACTTATGGTTAGCGTATCATACGATACACCACGATAGGATACACGAACAAAAGCAAATCAATATAGGATACATATCATGAGTTGACAACCTAGAGTGTAACTTAAGAACATTTAAAAAAAAAATTGAGTGGTGGCCATGCTTTGGGTCCGACCTCCTTAAATATGCTTTAGGATGGGCTTGTGATCACTGCCAGCCTTATGAAGACGTTGGTTGATATTTTGTTTTAACTTTTGTTAGACTGTTAAAATTCAACACTTGCAGTCATTCTCTCTCTTTACAAGTACAGGGTGCTTCTCTGCATGATATCATTGAAAGACTTACAATCATGGCTGCTTCTGAAAATGGGCTCATGACAGTTTTGAAAAATGTTATGCTGAGGTGTTGTCAGATTAAAATCGAAGGTATCCATCTAAAGTTGCAGTTCATTAATGATTCTTATGCATGCTTGTTGAAGATGGATGAACTATCTTTGGGACCTCAGCTTCTTCACGGCATTTCTCTGTTCAGAGGACTGTTTGGCTCGTTATTTCATTCTAGAAAGATGAGCTTTCTGGATATTAGATGCACTCATGCGGGCCTTGGTCTGAAGGAAAATGATAATGTAAATTGGATAGCATCTATGATGGCTCTGTCAGCTTGTGTCAGGTTAAATAAACTTCTTCTTCTCGATTACAGTATCCGAATTCCACACATGGATTTCCAACTTTCACCTACAGTTATCCCTGTTGTTTTTGTAATATTGGATGTGTTATCTTCTAAAAGAATTGAAGGTGAAAGAAATGGCCAGGAATTGTGGAAGATAGCTGCAAGAAGACTTGGTTATTTGTCTCTTACTCCCAAGCTTTCTCTGTATAGGATACTTGATTTGGTTTCTTTATGGTTACGTTATGTTTATGCATATGAGTCATTGTTGCTGATGGTTGGGTATTCTGCTGACAAGACTTCAAGAAACAATATAGCTAATGTGTCCAGTGACAATAACCTTTTGATCCGTGTTAAACACCAGTGGGAATTAGTCTCTGAACTTGAGGAAAAGCTGCCTCCCGAAGCTTTGGCAAGTGCACGTCGAATAGCTCGCAACAAAACATTGTCTTTCTCATGTTCAGGTAATTTAGAAGTAACAGCTGGCTCTATGTATACTTCACTGTTGAAGATTCCTGCACTACTTCTATATTTGTGGAGAGCTGTTTGCTTCATCTTTCAGTCACTTACACATTTCTGTATTATACCAATGCTTGGTGGTGCTTCTAGCGATCCTGCCTCACCCCCCCGGTTCGGTCTCAGCTTAGAAGAACTTTGCATTACTTTGTCTCAAGCAAATAGTGGTCATGTTTCTATAGATGGAAAAATAGACGGTGGAGAAAACCCTCCTTCCTTGAAATTTGCTTCACTTTGTTTTGTCGCAAGCTATTTGTGCATAATTTACACAGTAGATAGCACAGCAAATTCATTCTTGTTGGCTTTTGGTGAACTCAAAATGCACTTATCTTCTTTATCGAAGGTTTCAACACTAAAGGTTGACTCAAGAGATAGGAGGAACCTATCATCTAAAGGTCTAAAACATGAGCAAACTGGTGAATCAAAGATAATCCTGTGGGGTGACCCTGCTCTACAGTATAATCCATCGGAAAATGATGCCTTTAATTCTTTAGATCCTGTTCTGCACAGGGCCCTGATCTTTACTTTGGAGAGCACTATTGGAGGTTTATGGTCAAATTGGGAAAAGGCTAGCAAAAATTATGAAGAGATGGATTTTAAGCACAAAAGAGAGCCATTTATTCTTTTTGAGCTCAAAAACTACCTTATGGATCCATGCATCAGACGTGAAGATTATGGTCTTTGGAAGTGTACACTGGCACTTGGAAAATTGAACTTTGATTTGGATTATTCATCACTATTGTCTATTACTCTGCTAGTAACTCAGTTGAATCTTTATTATCAGTGGACTACGAGAGTTGGGAGGACTGACACCCTTGCAAACTCACGAAGTATCATGGCGGAGAGATTTCAAACCGAAAGTACAAATAGTGTAGATATGTACACAACTAGATTGAAGGCTGCCATACTTAATATATTTCCTGATAAGAATATTCAGATTGGAGCATTGATTACTGGCCCTAGCATACGAATTTTGCTAGAGAATGAACTTTTGGGTGGTCGTGAACTAGATTTCAGTTCTAACATTGTTCAAGGAAAGAGTGGTTATTGCTTTTCAGTTGATCTAGCAACTATCGAACTCGGGGTGTGGCCTGTTTATAAAGCTGATTTAACCCAAATAATTTCTCAATCAGGGTTTAATGAAGGTGCACTTGAGTATCTTAGTCCTATGGAGCCTAAAAAAGTAGATATTCCAAAACCACATGCAAAGGAAAGTTTTTTCTCCGAAGGACGTATACCACTTGATGCTTGCATGAGGTTTAATACCCTAACTGTTATGGTTGATGAATCAGAAGTTAATCAACACACTCAGATTGTGAAACCCATATCATTAATGCTCCAATTATCAACATGCAGGTAGATTTTTTATGCATTCTTTTTCTCAGTTCATCTCCTTCTACTAATAATTGTGCTTCTCTTGGAGATTTTCACACATGCTAGAAATATTTTCATCTAAATATTCCTATATACATTTTCATCTCTTATGAACTCCAATTGCTAGGGAAAAGGTAGAAGCCACATAGTGAACTATATGACAACAAAATTCCTTCTCTTTTCGTTATGGTGGTGGTGGTGGTGGTGTGTGTGTGTGTGATTTTTGGCTTGAGGATGGAGGGGTGTGTGTGTGTGTGTGTTACCCATGAAACTATATGGTGGATACACTATTTGGTTAGGGGAGAATTGAGTTTTAAACCCAAAGAACTCAAGTTTTTGAGATGTTGGGATTGACATTTTCTTCTCTCTACATTGAAGTTCTTCAAGTTACTTCATTTTTGGCTTGAGGATGGAGGTGTGTGTGTGTGGTGGTGGGCGGGGGGGGGGGGGGGGGGGGGGGGTGTAAACCTTGTTTTAAATATTATCATGGATGGAGGGCTGTTTGGTATATGGAAGTAGATGGAAGCCAAAGTACCCATGAAACTATATGGTGGATACCACTATTTGGTTAGGGGAGAATTGAGTTTTAAACCCAAAGAACTCAAGTTTCTGAGATATTGGGATTGACATTTTCTTCTCGCTACATTGAAGTTCTTTAAGTTGCTTTATTTTTGGTTTGAAAGTTGGCCAAGGGCAGAGCCAGGACTTTAGTTTATCCGGGGATGAACTTAAAACGTCATGAATTTTTTTAACAAAATGTATGTTGTGTCAGTATCGTTATGTCCATATCTCATTGTGTCCATACCGTACCGTGTCTGGCTAATGTAGAACCGTGTCCAACGTACTAAAAAAATGTGAACTTGACAAAAAGATATTTAGTTTATCAGGTAGACTCTTTGAGGCATAAATTTGAACACTAAGAGCTGTTGGTATCCTCTTTCACCATTAACAGAGGATCCGCATGGCAGGACTCGCCGAGGGTGCGGGGGTTCGGACAGCGAGAAAAGTGTTTCTTTTTAACTTGACCGCTTTCCTTTAACTTTTCATTGGAAGGTAGTCCCTTACATTGAGGTCAATGAGTCTATATGTTGGTTCCCTAATGAGGAAGGACTTCCTCTTTCTGGACAAAATGTTCCTTCACTGGCCCAAGCTTTTAGAACATGTGAGTTGTATATAAAAGATAATGTTATCTATCTTGTATCAAATCTCAAATTTGGTCTAATACGTACGGTGTTAACTTTCATGAAGTCCTTCAAGATCACATATGCAAACCTCGAAGATATCATATGGTATATAACATAGCAAATGACCAAATACTCTAGAATCAGTTCTAGCTGGTTGGGGCAACAACCCATGCCCACATGTCGGTGACGCATGCACACGAGTATGTTCTTGCCACGGATAAGTTGACCTTTTTTTGTATTTATTGTTATTGGTTTTTTTTTTCCATCTGAAGTGAAACTATACAAAATTCTTGTGCTTGGAGCCTGACGATGGATGGGAGTATATCAAGATTTGACAAGACAGGTCATATATGCCAAGTCTTGTAAGTGGAGTATCTCCCAAATTACCTGAAAATAACCACGACAGTGGACAAAGTTCACACACATTTAACAATTTTAACGAAGTATAAGTGCGAGTATGAGTGTATCATAATACTTATAACATATCATTATGTGACTTCCTTGATGAAATTTGGTAACATTACATGCATCAGTTCTCAAAAAAACATTGGGTGGGCTGGAGCCCATCCCAGCCCACCAGTAGCTCCGCCTGTGCTTATGTGGCATGGGGACAAAGCCGTGTTGGTCAAGTCCCTGCCCTTCCCATCTCCTACTTCTCCATACCAAACAAGAGAAGTTGGAACATGTCCTTAGTTTTTCTGTATTATCTCATTTCTTAAAAAAAGGCAAATAGTGGTGCCATGTTGTAAATTCAGCTGATAGCATTTGTAAAGGGGAATGGTGTTATGTGAAATTGAGGCTGGTCATAGTTGATGCGAATCTGTAGGCGACAATGGATCTAAATATCAAGGTTCAAAATATTGGTTCCAGTACTGATTTGAGACTCTTCTTACGATTTTTCTTGGTTGCTGATCAGAGTCTTGGGCTTTCTGGTTACACAATTTAAAAGTTTAAAAACTATTTTAAATATAAAAATATAAATTGATATGTTTAGGATAATACACAAAGCTATGCATTATTTATGTAATTTCATGTTGTTTTGAATGAAATGATAATCAACATTGTTAAATTGCATGCCAACAATAAATGATATTTTATTGACTTGATTTTGTAGCAAATAACAATATTATCGTTTATTGAATATTTTTTAACCCATATAACAACATTGTTGGATTGTTTACATCTTCAAATTGACCGGATCGCCGATTATAAAGCAGTTAATACTATAAAAACTATTATTTATTTATTAATACTAACTACAAAGTAATGAGTTCCAAGTTATTTACATCAATTTTACATCTAAGTAGTACTCTTTTATATAGTTTCGTAACTAATTTATATAATTTTATGTAGTTTTACTGATTCATGATTTGCAAGATTCAAGCCCAAGCAGAGGCCATTACCGACTTATGAAACCTCATCAGAACAATTATCTTGAGTTTTACTTTCCAATCTGCATTAAACTTTTCACAATTGTTCTTTATTGGGTTTGTACAGTGATAAAGTAGGATCTTATATAAATCAAATTTCTTCAATTTATTATTATTTCTGCACTTACCAATTTAATTTTGGTCTGGCTGGGACCAAATACAACAATCTTTATGTAATGAGTATGTTTGCATAGCTTTGGAATAATATGCATGACCATCTTTCTAAAGAGAATCTTTATAGGAACAAAACATTAAGGCAGTGCAAGTGTAACGATCTTGATGTCATATGCATGTCTGCATTGATTTCTTTCTATATGCTTAGTTGGCTTTGAATTGACCAAGAAACTTTTACAGATACTATCTTCATTCACTGACTGCAATGGTAAATATTCTGTCAATGGCTATGAGTGGCATAAGTACTGGTGCTACTGTGTTGTTGTGCATGGATGAGCTATGGATTTTATTCCAGGTGATGAAAAAGTTCAAACATTTTCCATTTTGGACAATAGCAAAGTGTCTTCATTCTAGTTTGGTTTATTATGGAGGTTCTTATTGTGTACTAGGGTGATGCACTTTCCTGTATCCAGACTTTATGTGATGTTTTATCAATTTGTTCAATTCTGTGATTATTTGCATTCTATATACTCCAACATCATATCAGAACTGGTCTTAGTCATTTGTCCTTTACCTTAGATAGGGTGATGCATTTTCCTGTATCCAGACTTTATGTGATGTTTTATCAATTTGTTCAATTCTGTGATCATTTGCATTCTATATACTCCCACATCATATCAGAACTGGTCTTAGTCATTTGTCCTTTACCTTATAATTTTTTTTCCTTACAATATATTGAAATGTATTTTTGGCAGGTTATTGAGTCCTAAATAATTATTCTTCATAACAATAATAGAGACTTAATTGTATGCGAAGATTCAAATGTTCAGATGTCTAACTAATGACTAGAAGATACACCCAGGCCTCTTGTTGGTCCATGTAGGCCCATAGCTAGGTTCTAATATAGATCGATGCCTAGATCTTTTTGACTGCTTCTGAGAACATCTTTTGGTAGGTTCAAAATCATGATGAACTTCAGAAATCTCTATGTTGATATCACTCTGACAAGTTAAGATCTTTATGAAGAAGATTATTGGTTTGTAATATGGGAGGTGACATGTATTGACTATAATAGCTTGATTGTGCAAGAGGATGTCATTTTCAGAAAGCAGTTAATTATTTAACATTACAATTCAGTAAATGTATACCATGACCACATTAAAGTAAGCAGTGCCTTCAAATAATCATTGTACCTTATTGGCTACTGCAGAATATTTAGTTCTATATGTGTCAGGTTTGTTTCGAATGATTGTTCTGGCCCACAGATCCCAATACTGTAGAAGCAAATTTTACAATGCTAATATTGGTTGAAATGTGGGGTGATGAAAGAAATTGGAGATAAATGTGGAATCAATTTTTAGGGTGGGTGGGGGACTCTCTCCAATTGCTTTTGTTAAATTCTCTTCTCCCACCTATGTGGAAGAGTAAAGATTTAAAAGATCTCGCAATCTCTCCATGAGATTATAAGGGTAAAAGAAATCCCTTTTATAGGAGAAATTATTATTTGCTCTTAGAGGATGACTACGTGGTACCCGTACTCCAAGCCAATCAAAATGTTACATGTGGACCTTGAAAGATGCAGTTTCGTTTTGTTTAGATCAACAACAGTGTGGTACACATGTAGCATTTTTATTGGCTTGGAGTACATGGGGCTGCCCTTTAAAAGCACCTAATATTCGCTCCTTTTATAGACCCTAGAAGACTTAACCTAGAATGCAGATGATTCTTCTTTCTTTTGACATCGATCCTAGACATTAGAATTAATCACAGTTGCCAATTTAGAAAAAAAAATTAGACTAAAACCCTAACATCGGAACTAAAGAAGCTGTTGTATGGCTCTTTACTACCATGACCAGACGACTGGGCAGTCAAGTGTCTATAGCACTTGCCCTGGTTTAGAGTTGTCAAGCCGTTGTATGCCGGACCGAGCAGTTGGTTTGTTATACGCTCTATGGCATCTATGCTATAAGCTCGTCTTATTTCTTTGAGTCCCTTTCTTCTCACCTTTCGGTTAGGAAGTACAAACACCAAAAACTGATGTCATATCCGCGTCGCCTTGTGATGGACACAAGGTAGTCAAAGGCTCAAGGCGCACTCGAGGCGTAAAAGGTCCAAATCGTTCGAGGCGCACTTAAGACGCACGTCCGAGCGACGTGAGGCGCAAAAATTATATATATATATATATATATATATATATATATATATATATATATATATTCACATTGGATTTCTACATTGATAAACATTTGTGCTTCAAATTCCCCATGTCTAGGTTGCAATCACTTTGAATTGAGTGAGTGAGAGAGAAAACAGTAAAAAAAAAAAGGTACAACAGTTCAAAAAATAGTCTAAAAACAGTACATCAGTTCAAAAAACAGTCTAAACATGTTATTTTTTTCACAAGATTTTCAAGGCGCGCCTTAGCTATTCCAAGGCGCTCGAAAAAGATGCGCCTAGGCGCGTCTTAGGTGCGCCTTAAGAATTGCGTCCCGTCTGGAGTGCCCTGAGGCACTGCCCCTGTGCCTAGGAGCAAGACGCGCCTGAGACGCGCCTTTGTCTATACTGGTTGGACATGTACCAGACATGACACAAGTACTCCAAAATAGACTCAAATACTCCAAAATAGACTCAAATACTCCAAAATAGACTAGGACATGCCAAAATATAATATTTGGCGCCATGGCGATATCGTAGTGTGGTGTGTTTGTATTTGTGTCCATGCAACATGGCCTTTCGGTCTCAACTTAAGGTTCAACATGTAGCTCTCATGCCCTTTATGATCAAACTTGTTTTTTGTGATCCTTCTCTTGCTTGCCCTTTCGACCATTGAGTTTCCTCTTCATCTTGTCATCTTTCATCTTGTGTTTCTTTGCCTCAATACCAAAGGAACGCCACTTGAAGGTCTCCAATGTGTTTCTTGCATAATGACCGAGTTAGGTTTCTCAAAGAATTTTTTTGATTGCAATTAATTTATTTATCATATATGATGATACAACGAGTCTCTACCATGAATGTAATTTTTCCTGATGAAAACGATAGAAAAACTGTTCTCTAGTTATTCTGATTTAAAAGTAACAAGCCTGATGGGATTTCATGGCATTATGTAAATCATCATGTGATTTTATATAAGAATATGACCCGTATAGAATTAAAAGAATTGAAGCAGTATTTGGTGGTTTCTCTCCTTAAAGTAGGACGCACATTTTCATTCTATTTTCTTGGATGCTTTATAAGTGCCCTCAAGGGTCTTGTTTATACTTTATAGTGTTAAAGAGGTTGTACATGATAACAACAAAATAACAAAAAATCTTCCACGATTTGCTTGAAAAACTGCATCTGTTGCAACCATCCAATTTCAGCATGATCTGCCACGATCTGTTGGAACTACTGTAACTAAACAATCTAATCTACCACTATTCGGTTGTAACAGCCAAATCTGGTACATTCATCGAAGAGATCTTAACTAAAAGATCATTCCGAATTATGGCTCCCAAACTCTTGTTGGATATAGGTCCGAAGATAGGTAAACTCGACTTTGTCGGTTTCCCGATTGCACCACTTTGCATTCCTTGTATATTGGATCTTGTTCTCTATTGTTCGTCCTAGTGGTAACCCGTTGGTCTCCTAAAAGAGCATTGACTGTTCGCCAAGAAGTCGAGTCATCTTATCCTCATGCTTCCTGCAAGATAATGTTAGTACACAAATATCTCCGATCCTTGGGACTATTAGGCGAATCATCACCAAGGCGAATTTTCGAGGAGGATTTTTGAGACGCTTACCTTGGGAGACTGTCACTAAGTCGGTTGGTTAATTGGTTCGCTCTTGGATGATGATGAAGTTTCTTCCATCCTTGGTGAGCTCATACTCCTGAGCTCGTCGATTGTAGTGAACATCCTGATTATAATAGGACTCCAAGATTATTTGATAGATCTCTAGTGGAACCACCTCGTATATCACCTTGTCAATGTAACGTCCGATGATTGCAAGTCGAAGTTTGCATTGGTGATTCACTATTTATCCTACATCCTTCGTTATCCACCCTAGGGGACATGGATGAGGATGAAGCATCTTTGTCAGACGGAGCCTCTACACAAGGCTTGCGGAAATAAGTTTCTTCTGGTTGCCTGTATCAATTATGATGTCGATGACCTCATTCTTCACTGGAATATTGTAGTGACGAGTTCTTCTGTACCTTCTTTTTCGGACAACGAACTCGGATCTAGTACTATCGGCATTGCCGACAACATTAGACTTGGGTCCGCACACAAACCAAATCGAGCCGGTCAGCCTTTTCTTTCGCTGTGATTGCCGTCACGTGCTTGGTGTTGTTCTTCTTTCTCAGTCTTTCGGCACTAGCTTCGGTTGGAATTTCTAGCAGTGTGTTTTAGAATGATATTTAATCTTGCAATGCTTACAATATTACTTTTGGAAGAGGGAGAATTATTGTAACCGTCTTTCTTGTTGCACTTATCTTGTAACTTGTAGGATCCTTTCTTGGCCCATTCGGGCCACCGCGTCGACAAACTTGTGCTGGAGATAGTGGTTGCCCGATACATGCCGAGTTCATTCTGGATTTATTAAGAAAGTCTAGCCACAAACTTGGTCATGATAAATGTTCTAAACGACGGTAGGCGGGTGCGTGACGGAGAGGGTCGTCTACTGCCTAGGCGGTTAATACATTTTGTATATTTTTTTTACTATTTTACCACTATTTTGTGTGTGCATAATATGCATATTTTAAAGGTATTTTATGCATAACTAAGTTTTAGAACAAAAGTTTATAAAATTTTAGTCTTGTAAAAGTGAATCATAGGTCCATAATGCTTGCAAAACTGTTTTGACAAAATATCTAATGGTCATGATGTCTTCCAAGTCGAGGGAGATGCCTAGTATGTCTGCCAGGCCTAGAAACTCCGTTGTTTAATCCTATACCGATTGGTTGTGGCGCTATTTCAGGTTTTGCCAGCGTGTCTAGGGGCAGAGCCAGACATTCCACTCCTAGGGGCGAATTTTCCAGTACTTTTCTTTTCCTTGGATTGTGGGAGGCATACCTTAAGAGTAATTTAAAAAAAAAAATTCATACAATTTTAAAAAAAAACATCCGTGGGGCACGTGACCCCAATATTCACTATGTAGCTCCGCCCTTAAGCGTGTCCACCGGTCTTGGGAGTATCGTATCTAGTAGTAGTACTCCTGACGGATGCTGCGTTTGAACTATCCTCGTGTCATCTTCCTATTGAAGCCATGCAAGTAGGAGTTCCACCACGCCAAAGCATCGCACATAAGCTCCAGTCATGCGAATGAACTTAGTGCAACTTTCTCCTTGCTACTATATCCATAAAAGGTAAAGTAGGGTTTTAGCTGGTCGATCCAAGTGTTCATCTTTTACGCGTCCACCGTGCCATTGAAGGAGGGGATGTCTAGCTTGGCGTCGAGCGAAAAGGTCGTAGTCTCTCACCATCAATGCTGACAATGTTGTCGTCATAGGATGTTCCTATTCTGCTGGCATCTCCCATGTAAAGTTTTTTCTTGGAAGTCACCTTTGCTTTGGAAGAAATACCGTCATCCTTCGCGACTATTGGATTGAATGTTAATGGAGTGTTCAGTCATTGTTGGTTTATCTGGCCATCATGAGGCCAACATCTCATTTTCTTGACCTCTGTCGCCAAATTGTTGCTTAGAGTTGTTATCCTCCAAAGAACTTATCTTTGGTTGTCGAGGTCGTCGGTGTGTCGATCAAGACGTCGAGGAGTTCTCTAGTTGCTTTTTATACGGTCCTTGTATGCAGGGGCAGAGTTAGGATTAAAATTCTGGAGGGGCCGTGCTACTACATATAGAAACCCGCAAAAAATTATACATAAAAGATTTTAAAAATATGTAAATCATTTATTTAAGAGAGATGGGATTCGAACTTGTAACCTCTTAATTGAAACCCAAAACACTACCACTAGAGCTAACTTGTTCTTTGTACATTAGAGGGCCAACCTAATATATATTTTAAAATTGAAAAAATAGTTTTATATAGTAATCAACATTTTTTTTAAAAAATTTGGGGGGCCGTGGACCCCCTTGGACCTTATATAGATCCGCCCCTGCATGCGACCTATGGCTGTAATCTGATACCAACTTGATCTGTATAGAATGAAAAGAATTTGGTGGAATCTCTCAATAGGAGACATGTTTTCATTCAATTTTTCGGATGCTTTGCAAGGGCCGTCAAGGCTCGTATTTATAGCCTTAAAGAGGTTGTGCAAGATAGCAACAAAATAACATTAAAAAAAAACCCAAATGTTCCATGATATGGCCGAAAACCTGTATATGTTGCATCCACTCAATCTGAGCCTGCTCTACAACGATCTGCTGTAACTACTGTAACTAAACAGTTTAATCTATCATGATTTGGTTGTAACAACCAAATCTAGTGCTACCGCCGGAAAGATCTTAACCAAAAGATCTTCCAGAATCCAGATCAGAATACCACCATGTGAGTGCTGACTAGAAATGTAGGCCTGTCAAAGTAAACATTTTGTTGTGTGCTGTAGCCATATATAGTGAAGTAGGTCTTGAGTTGATCGACTACAACACCATAGAGCAACATATCAATCCTTGCCTCCGTCTCGAAAGGTTGACTGCCTTTCTCCTTGGAAGACTTTCTTCAGATTTTTCCCTTACCTTCTGATTCATTCTCATTCCCCTAATTTTCTCCTTTGCCAATGGCTTGAAAAGTTGCAACCTAGGTCATAGTTTGAAGTTGTGAAATGTCAAAGAATCTTTTCAAAGCCGTCACTCAGGCACCATGGTCTAGATATTTGCCTCAATTTGTTACATCCTTGTCTTCATATTTCCTTTGTTGGCCATGTTAATACCTTCCGATGCTTGGTTAATACAGAACTTGAAGCTATACCCGATCTATAATGTTGTTATGGGCCTTTACGAATTACCATGGAACAAATGCCTTTTCCCAGTGGATCAAAGAGACCATGAAGCCGTTTTGACTCAGGAACTATAGAAGAAGATTTGACAACCCTACTTTATAGGTTAAGGTGTGAGATGATTAAACAAAATAGGAGATCAATCCGGAAGCAATAAAAACACAATGGTTTTTAGGGAGGAATCCAAATACTTCTATATATCCTCTTCTCCTACCACGGTTGAAGGGTAAAGGGTTACAAGGTCGCACAATCTCCCCATAATTTTACATGGACAAAAGTAACTCCCTTTTACAGCCCCAAAAGGATTTTAACCTAAAAGGAAGAAGACACTTTTCTTTTTACATTATTCCTAAATCTTAGGATCAATCAAACCTTTGATCGGGGAGAAAACTATACTCAGAAACCCTATAATTGGACTTCAAACAGCTGCTGTCTGCTCTCTCCTAGTGCGACCAGTCGACTGAGCAGTCAAGTGTCTACAAGACCTGCTGTGGCCAAGAGATGCAGCTGATAGAGCAGCTGCTGGGACAGTCACTTGTCCAGTCCATGCCAGACCGTTTTGGCTGATTGCTGCCGACTCATTGATCCATTTTGCTCCTTGGCTCAGTAGTTATGGGATAACTCATCCTGGCACCTATTCTTGACCTCTTTCACCTTGGAGGGAGACCTTTGCAGCCCTTAAAAGCATTCTCTGGACCACTCAAAGGCTATATTAAGCAATTTATTTATTTGGTAGATAGGTGTGCGATACCAATCATCTATCATATATGTGGGCGTGTAAATTGTCACGTCCCGATCTCCCACAAGTTCAATCGTCCTCGTTGGACGTGATATCACCAAGCTAACGCTCCCGCAGGAAAATCGTCCTCATCAGGGCGTGATGCTGTACGAGCCTGGAGTTGCGCTCGCACAAGGCAAGAACGTGATGAAGCATGTCGGTTGACGACTACGATTTGGCGTTCACACGACTTGCCAATTTTGTCGGACACTTCTTGCCCGACCAAAAGGCGAGAAGGCGTTGGAAGCTCTTCTATTTTGAAGTATATAGTTGAAGCCAGTTCATTTTGGAGGCGTGAATTTTCAACCTATACAAGGACGTAATGTACAGGACGAAGATTATCTGATGGAGCGCACCTGTCTTTTGAGTTTTCTTTTGTAATACAATCAATGTAGCCCAGAGGCATATCAAAAGTAAACTCTATGTAAATTACTCTGAATTATCAATGAAAAGCATATTTTTTTCCTATACTCTGTGAATGTGTTTTCTAACTTGTGTTTCAATGAAAAGATTTATTGTGCACGTTCTTGCCTTGTGCGAGTGCAACTCCAGACTCGTACGACATCACGTCTTGATGAGGACGATTTTTCTGCGGGAGCGTTGACGTGGTAATATCACGTCCAACGAGGACGATCGAATTTGCGGGAGATCGGGACGTGACATAAATAATGGTAAAGAGTGAAGGCAAGGGCTATTAGTAAAAAGGAAAGAATATCAAAGAGAAGTTAGTTTCACACAATGTTTAATGGGAACCACACAAGAGTTTAATACAAAAACAATTGTACAAGATGTAACCCAAGGTGGAGTTATTTATTGGAAAACATTCTAGTTTTGATTGTTCAATCACCGATTGTTTTACTATATGGGGTGCGATTTGTTGTTTCTGAGTTTCTTTCTTATACACATATTTACCTATGTTATATTCCTTGTATACTGATTTTATATAATCGGAATCATGATGTCTGCATAAAGAAGTAGCTTATTTTCTAAATCTCAGAAGTATTTGGTTTTGTGTATTAAAAAATAATACGTTTATTATCAATTACATATACTTCAAGTACTTACATCTTACCTTTTTTTTCCAGATTTTTGAAGGCATGTTTTCATTGGCATTATCCACTTGTAATAATTTTGATTCCGTTAGTGCTAGTTATTCTCAAGATTTTGTCAGAAAGCTAATAACTTCTGCCAGGGAGATTGCAGAAAGGAATATTGTGGAGTCTAAACACACCAATGAGACTATGATTATCACAAGTACACAAATATTTCTTGATGCGACTCTTCAGTTTGAGCCAGTGGATGCCATCTTCAATGACTCTCGTGGAAACTGTAGTAGAGGTACTCCAATGAAGTCTAATGGGGCTTCTAGCAGTGGCACACCCTACTTTAGTATATCACCAGAACATAATAAGTCATCAATTCATGAACTGCTTGATTTGCCAAGTTTTGGCATTGGAGTCTTCATTAGAGAATCTTGCGTCAATATTTCATGGCAAGGAACTAATCTGGACCTACTCAGCGACTTTTCTGGATTTGAGTCAGTCATCTTCAGTCACCAAAATTTGTCAGGAGTTTGTACAGATATATCTCAAATTAAGAGCATGCTTAAACAATCCTCTGAACAGTTGTACCTGTTCATACTATCCAACTGCAAATTTAGCTTACATTTTGATCCCCATGGTATTACCTTACCTTCTGCGAGTGTCAGGAATGCAGAAAATATTTTTGATTCTACTGAGCTCAGAGATTCATCTGCAAATGTCAATGATTCAAATCCCCAGTCTTGCACCCTTGATCATAGATCTAAAACTGGCTATTTCCTTACGAGAACAACTTCTGTGGATGCTTCAGGTTGCTGCGTTCTTGTTGACATGCAACTTGGTGAGATATGTATGTCATCATATGATACAAAGGATGAGCTAACTGGAAAGCATCAACCAAATAATCTTGAAATATTGGTCTTGATTTGCAAAGAAGTTCACGCTGTCAATTGTGAAATCCAGGTGCCAGATACTTCTCCTCCAAAAGGACGTTATAGTCATTTTCTTCTAGCTAAGTAGTAGTATGTCTTCTCTTCCTTATTTTGAATATTTTTGCTTCTTTTATATGCCCAATAACTATTTATACTCTCCCTAGCTAGTTTCATATGTGGGTTATCAACTCTCTTTTCTTTATTTGCTTGGCCTATTTCTTATTATTTCACAATACACCGTGATTTGCCACACCTTCATCAAGAAGCCTTTTAATATGAACTGTTGCTTTTCAGAAGTCTTCTCCGATGCCTGTTGTGTTTTGGTGAAAATATGACACTTTATATCATTTACACCTGTACAATACATAGGTACTGCAGTTAATTGCTGGTCTTTTGTCGTAAAATTTGGTAATGTTGGACAGGGTGGTTATGTGTTTCTTGAGACATCGTCTTTGGCTGCATTTGTTCACTGTTTTCAAGCATACTATCAGCTGCTAACAAATAGCCCATTGTCTGTACTGCACACATCTAGAGGATCATCACAATTAGTTGCCTTCTCCAGAGTGTCCGAAGAGAGTGTAGCCAAACCAACTAACATGTCTATTGAGGAGTTGGTCGTGGGTGCTTTGGTCATGGATCCCTTACCAGAAGCAGAAAATGTATTCAAATGGAACTTCCTCAAGGATTTTACATTACATCAATCTAGGTTTTGTCTTACGCTCGCGGGCAAGGATGTCTCTGGTAATTATTTATTACTTGTGTTTATCAAATTTGAGCCCAATAATTTGGTATACAGGCTTTGTTGTATGTTTATCTTATTTGTACCATGTTACACCTGATATACTCTCTCTCTCTTGAAAGGTCATGTTCAGGAACTTGTAGTGGAAGCTGACACAAGTGTAAGGCTTATATATTCTGAAAGAAAGCTTTTATTTGATGTAAAACGATTCTCAATCTTCACCAGAAGCCTGCATACATGTATGCTAGATCAATCGGTAGATCTCCTGATGCCCGATTTAGGCTCCAACAGATTGGTTACTTTGTCCACCCAACAGAGATCAAGAAAATATAGTTTTTCTTCTCAAGTCGAAGAAAAATTACCTTCTCGAGATGAAAAGTCTTTACAGCCTCCAGCTTTTCCGAAGGAGAAATTGGTGGTTAATAGTGCATCTAGTTCTAGTTTTCATGGTAATTATATTTTGGAGCATCTTGTAGCTTCAGTAATGATTGAGAAGGTGATCCTAGGAAGTGAATTGGGTTATGTGCAATTGAAGAGCGACTGGGTTGGAAATGGATTTATCTCTGGCATGGACTTGGCAATGACTTTATCTGAAATTCAGGTGATTAGGTGAATCATTAAATTATCTGTTTTTATTTCATTATTTCTATATCGAAGATTTATAGTCCATCAAAAATTTACTTTAAGATAATTGGGGGTTACAAGTTACTTTTTTCTTCTTTTTTTCGTTCACATTTCCGGTATTAAACTTATGTATGCGGTTCTGATCTCATATCGTGTAATCACATTGACTTCGATTGAGCACGTCTTTCTTCTAGTGATAAGTTTTCATGTTGTAACTTTTTATGCCTAGGAAGCCCAAATGTTTGAATTATTTTCTGCAAATATTATGTATTGTTCAAAATATTGTGCGAAGTACCTTCCCCAAAGGATTCACTTAAAATTAAGATCTTCCCTTTCATGCGATATTTCATGCAATATTTGCAGAACTTAGTGCAGACTTTCGAGGTGCTGAGGCATGAGATATTAAACATCTGTGAGAAGGAACATTGTATTTGGTGACTTAAATTTTTAACCATTTCTAAGACCATTAGATGACGGGACATATATTGAAGCCTTTTTCTTCTTTGACTTAATTTTCCCTTTGTTTCTCCCTTTTACTTTTCTTACCATTTATGTGGGTATCAGAGCTACCTGTCCAACATGAGTTAATTCTAAATTGAAGACTTACTGGTCTTTTAGCCAGTGTTTCCTGAATTTAAGCATATCCTAGTTTCGGACTATCAGTTCGATGCTGGAGAGATTGATAGGATTTTATCTAGAAGATAAATATGATCAAAGATCTGAATCCTGCAGCATTTAAGCTCAGATTTTGAAAGACAAAAGATCAAAAGTAATGTTATTGGTATTGCAGAAAATATGTACAAGATATTGTAGTTCACTCCTTGTATAGAAAATAAATTGTATTCCTAAACTTTCTAAAACTCAAACCTAAATTAGACTTTAAGATGAAAGTAAAGACTGATATCACAAAAGCCAATCCTAATTTAAGTTAGAAACTAACAAAATTCATGAAAGAATTGTAAGTTAACGAGAAACTGAAAATTTCAAGACAATAGCAACCATACAGGGAAAAATAAAATCTTTAAACAATCTACTGGCTGCCTAGGTTTGTGTGAGTCTACATACATGTCTTATTCTGATAATAAACTCAGAATCTTCTCTCCCTGAGTTAAATACCATGTATTACAAGAGAAGAATAGGAAGAGAGAATTTTATAATTTTATTAGACAGGATGAGTCATTATTTTATAGCCCTTTGTGCTAGCTAGAGAGAGATCATGATGCTAGGAGTGAATAGTAACAACTTAACACATTCTAACAACCTAATCATCATGTAACAACCTAACAACCTAATCATACATTTTATCACTCCCAGTCAAGCTAGATCATGCATGTCGTGCTTGGTACAAATAAAATTCACTCTAGATTTTCCAAGATGTTTTATAAAGAGACCTGCTAGCTGGTTGGTTAACGAAACAAACTTGGTTTTAATAAGCTGTTCTTAGACAACCTTCTGTCGAACAAAGGTGGCCATCGACTTTGATGTGCTTCATCCTCTCATGAAAAAACAAGATTATTTGTAATATGGAGTGCAACCTGGTTATCACAATATAACCCATTCATACATGTGATAAATGTCCAAGTTCTTTGAGTAATTGTTGTATTCAAACCAGCTCACAGGCTGTGTTCGCCATTGCACGGTGGTTTGATTCTGTACTTGACCTTGAGACGACACTTTGCTTCTTTCTCTTCTAGGAGACAAGGTTACCACCAACAAATACACAAAAGCAAGTAGTAAATCATCGGTCATTTGGTGACCCTGCCCAATCAATATATGAGAACCATGCTATTTGAGAATGTCCACAATCTGTGTATATTAGTCCTCGCTCTGAAGCATCTTTCAAATATCACAGGATTTTAAGGACTGCATCCCAATGAGTTGTGTAGGGGCTAGACATATATTGACTCACCACGCTTATTGTGTATGCAATATATGGACGTGTGATTGTCAAATAATTAAGTTTATCAACTAGTCTTCTGTATCATCCTGGATCTTGTAACAGCTCCCCCTGATCTCGAAGTAGCTTCACATTTGGATCCATTGGAGCCTCTACGAATTTGCATCCTGACATCTTTGCTTCTGTCAACATATTCAAGACATATTTCCTTCGGAACAAGGAGATCCTTTCTTTATATCTTGCAACTCCAATACGTAGAAAGTGTCGAGGGTACCTTAGATCTTTTCTGTGGAAATGCTTCTAAAAGTAAACCTTCAATACTAAGATTCCTGCAACGTCATCACCTGTAATGACAATATCATCAACACAAATCACTATTAGAATTTGTTTTTCCTGGTGATGCCTACAAAATACATAATAATCACGATCACATCCTCGATGACCAAACCTCTTCACTACTTTCGCAAACCTATCAAATCAAGTTTGTGGTGACTGTTTTAACCCATATGATTGCGTAGCCTATGGACCTGCGAAGACTCCTCTTGAGCAACAAACCCAGGTGGTTACTCCATGTAAACCTCCTTGTTGAGGGTACCATACAAGAAAACATTTTTAACGTCAAGCTGGTGCAACGACCGATGGTGACGAGAGGCCAAAGCTACGAGGGTACAAACTGAAGTCATTTTTGCAACCGAAGAAAAATTCTCTGAATAATCCACATCATATGTCCGTGAGTATCCTTTAGCAAATGAGCCTTCAATCTTGTGAAGGAGCCATCAATTGAAATTTAGGTGTAAACACCCAAAGACAACTGACCATTGTCTTGGCAAGGGGAGGATGCACCAAAGTTCAAGTTTGATTATCATGCAATATCGAGATTTCTTCAATCATAGCCTACTTTCTGTGTGGATTGAGTACTTCTGAAACAGACTTAGGAATAGAGTAAGAATCCACAGAGGGAAGAAATGCAGCATATAATGGAGATAAGTTGGCATAAGAGACAAAATTTTATAAAGAAAAAGATGTACAAGGACGTTTATCCTTGCGGATGGTAATAGAAACATCAATATCGGAGCCAAGAGTTTGCTCACTAGTCATTGGAGGTAGAGAACTTGGATATGCATGGATAATTGGCACATGCAAAGAGTCTTTGTGGAGACACTATAAGTCAGAGAAATTTTAGTCTACTAGGAGCCAACGACCATTCATTGACAGAATTATCAATTGCTTGATCCATGGATAAGTCGTGTGTCTTGGAAGATAAAATAATAAGAAAACTCTAGAGTGTTGGTGATGGTTGAAGGTTAATATTTATATTACTCAACACCCTCATGTAGGTCAAAATACAATTTTGTGGGCAGACAACCAGATTCATGCAATGATTTTTTTTTTTAATCCGCTTGAAATCAATGCGTGCTAGAAGATTCATATAGATTCCTATATAAGAGAAGAATATGAAGAATGAATTTGATAAATTTATTAGATATGAGAATTTATAGCCCTTTAGGCTTTAGCTAAATATAAGAGAGATGATGACAACCTAATAACCATCATGAAAAATCTAACAGCCTGATGAAGCTGTGATGTATTTAGAGTATAATATCATCATTCTATCATCATTCATCATTCTATCATTCTAATTTATAGCCCTTCATACCTAATAATTTATAGTCCTTCATACCCTTTATCACCATGTACTTCTAGTCTATAGCAAAACCTAGAGTTGTGATGTATTTAGAGTATAATATGATCATTCATCATTCTATCATTCTAATTTTCTACATTGTACTGTGAAATTGCTGAAAGAGCCTGATGAAGCCAAAACTATCCAAAATGAATTTCCAGTCTGGAAATGGAAACTGAATATGAAACTGAAACCGAGTATAAATCCTTGGTTAGAGGCCTAATATTATGAGGCTACTAGAAGTTCTTCTGGGGATCAATCTGCATTTGATGTTAATTGTGAAGTCTTGTTGTGGCTAGAGCTATGGACATGGCCATCGATTTCTAAATCTAATCACGTTTCCAACATTATGCCATTCTAGAAGCAAGGGCACTATTGGAACTTACGAGTTATTCAAGAAAATAGATACAAAGCAAATATATCATTAGAACAACAATCAGAAATCTTCTTTTCGTCTTCATCTGAAAGTGAGCATGGAGTTGTACATAGTTTCTTTCTACAAGAACAATAACAACAAAGCCTATATCCAAATTTTCAGTCTTAGCAGCTCCATTAACTAATATATTATTGCTCCTCCTTACATGGGGCATCTAGTGGTCTTCATTGCACATGTCCAAACCACCTAAGGCAATTTTTCTCATTTTGTCCACAATTGGAACTGCCTCTAACTTATCACGAATACACTATTTATATTTATATTGGAGTCTTACATAGTTTTCTTCTATTTTTATGTAGTTCTAAATGTATCGACACATTCACCCTCTGTCTTAAGTATCCAGGGACTGTTACTTCTGTTGAGTAAAAATTTCCATCTTATTTAATTTAATTTTAGACCTAAGTAAATTTTTTTATTGTGGATAATAAGTTTTGCCTCATGTTGATCTGAATGAAATTAGTTCTACTGGGAACGCCTAAGAAGCATCAGTCCAATTTAATGACGATGGTCTTACCTGCACTGCATGATGTTTTAAAAGAGGTTTGTTTAAAATTTCTTATTTGTCTTACATTAGTCACATTTGTTTTGTCCAGATACTGTCTGAACTATTTGCACCTTTATCTGGGATATCTAATGGAAAGACTAGCCAAAATCTGAACCAACGTGCTAGGTCTAGAGCTCAGGAGTTGATGAACGAAGAAGATTGTTCAATTCAAGATGGTATTCATGTTTATAAAGATCTTAACATTATGCTAGTTTTACTCGTGTGCAAGCTATCATAAGTTGAGTTGTACACTATTGTTTGAACAGGAGCAATTGTGGTGATCAAAGATCTCCATCAGCACACATATTTTGCAGTTGAAGGTGAAGGTGTGAATAGTAAATATCGTGTAGGTGGTACGCTGCATTATACACTTGTTGGAGAAAGGGCTCTCTTCAGGGTAAGCTAGTCTTATCATTTATGCAATCTGTTTTCCACGTGCTAGGCAAAATGAGCTGGTAGTCGTACCTAACTTTCTGAAAAAGTGTTAATCTTGTTTGAATACATCAATTATTTGAATGTTGTTAGGATTATCCTTTTTTATGTGTTTAGTATTTTGGATTTGTATAGCAGCTATACTTTCTTGCTCTTGGAGCTACAAAAGTGTATGTTCAACTATGTTTTTTTTTCCCCTTAGATTCCTATTTACTTTATTTTACTCGCATATAAAAGAAATTGTTATTGTCTTTTCTTGTGGGACAACATTATCTTTAAGAACTGCATTCCTTTCTCAGCTAATTGGTGCATTTTGTTTCTGGTGCTAATTTTGTTCATAACCTAAGTTGTATTCTAGCGAGGTGGTACTCAGTTAATGGAAACTTAACCACTTCCATTTCAGATTTCAGTCCAGCTGCGGCTTCTGAATTCCATTTCAGATTTGCTAGTGGGTTGACTGGAGTGGCAGTGGGAAAGTTTCAAATAAATGTTAAGAGATATGTTACCAACAACGTCCACAGGAACATAAGAACCATTAGCAGTACAGAAATGGAAGTCATTTACATGAGTAAATGTTGATACAGAGGTGTCATATGATCTGAGGTTCCTGAATCCACAATCCAATTATGACTAAAAGCAAAACAAGCATTACTTGATTGAGGGAAGTGTTTGGAAAGCTATGCAAGTATTTTTCGTATAACACAATACCCAAAAGGATAAAGTGTACTGAGTCAGAGGTTGGTACCATAGAAGATGAAGAGGAAGGAGCCGAAGAATCTATTATGGAGGTATAAACATAGAGTCCTTGTTACTACTAGCAAAAATTATAAGTAGTGTAAGAAGGTACAAAACTTCGAGTGGTGACGACCATCATGACCACCACAAACGTCACCACTACCACTACCCTCACGACCTCTAGAGGATGGAATCCCACAACTACGGAAGGCTTCCCCTGGCCCATGAGCAACACAAGAAATTAGGGAGAAAGTGTTCGAGATATCCGGCATAGGGGTTATAGGAACTAGAGCTAGATAAGAGGTCATAACGTAGAAGTGGGACTCAACATAGGGGCCACAATTTAGCATCGTGGCCAAAATATAGCTTCAGATGAAATCAAGCTATGATGTAACATTCCTATAGTGAGAAAGGCCAATTGAGTCTCGCTTTGCTGTAGAGTAACAACCTGATATGTTGAAATAGAAAAATCTGCTGAAATAGGATGATACAACTTCCATTTCCCCAGTAATAGGGAAAAAAACATTCGCGTCTTGCTTGATATCGTAAATAGCCTTCCATAGATCAAATAAGCATCACTTCGTTTGTAGTCAAGTACATGTGTTTAAGAGTAACCCAAATAACTTTATTGTGTCAAAAAAGACCACAAATCGAACAACAAAATACTCATTCTTATGAACTCGACGGTACCTCCGCTTCTTGAAAACTTTCTCCATGCTCACATGAGTCATTCCAGCCTTTACTTCCTTCCGTTGCCATGATTCCTGCTACCCGGTCATCTGACCTCTATGAAGTCACTGTCAGGAGAGTGGACCGTGGACGCTGGCATGGCTGAGGCCGTGGTTGTGACTCAGGGGGAGTCCACCTTCTAGAGAGCAAATGATTATTCCTACATGCCTATGTGTACCTTGTTGTTGCACTAACTACAATTTAGAATTATGTTGGGCAAAGTTTGGAGTGTCTGATTTGGTGTATCTTTAGTCAGAGACATTCTCCAGTGAGTCCTGATATGCTCCATCTACGTCTGAGTTCCTTGGTCATTACCTCCGGTAGCTCACTTACTCAATGACTCTCAGAGGAAGAATACAAGCGTCTTCACTTTTTTAGTTGCTTTGCTGTCACGCCCGATCTCCCGCAGGTAATCGGCCATCCCCGCTAGGCGCGAATCACCGCACCAGCTCTCCCGCGGGACGATCGTTCCCATCTGGACGTGATGCCGCATGAGCACAAGCTGCGCCCGTGCAAGGCCATGATCCGAACATGCGGTAAAATGACTAAGCCACAGAGTCGCGCAGATAGTCCGAATGCAGCGGAATAAGAAACGTACAGGCGATTGGTAATAAGTTCACAGAGTCGTCAATAGCGGAAGCATTGAATAACACAAGTATGGAAATAAAACAAGCATTTTATTGATATTGAATAAGTGTTACAAGCGGCGCTAGGCCGAGATTACAAGTCGCTCAAGCCCCTCTCTCTCGAAACAATAAAAGCGTGCCAAGTGGCTACAGTTGTGGAATGATACATATGCGATGTTCCAACATTATGTCTTGTATATGCGCTTCAGCTCCGGACGCAACGTTCCAAGGCTCCAGAGCGAACTCCATGCCTTAGCTCGTACGAAGGGGGTTTCCGTACCGAACGAGGTTCTCCCGCACCCTGCAAGTAATCTGGTGGGTTATCAGTACATGAATGCACTGGTGGGAAGGCTTCTCGTCCGCTCGACAAATCCAAACACGTTATATAGGTTCCGTACATCATCTATTAAGTTATCTTTCTAGTCTTGCCTTAGGATCAGTTTTATGGCATAATAAGAAGCCTAACTCGTGTGGCAGTGCGTCGTGCGATATAAGAGTAATACGGCAAGACTTACCAACTTACCATTCGTCCTTCCCTGTCCAATGATAAAATCAAGTTAAACCAAGTACGAGTATATAAAATGAAATCCAAGTCAAATTGCATAAGCAAATACGAGTGCCATGGACGGGGTTCTATTTTAGGTGTACGAGTTACACAGATTACTCAGGTGTGTTGCAATGGATTGCTCAGGTTGTTCAAATTATGTATAGATGTCTTATACTCATAATCGTTCAACTGTTTTCGATTACTGGATGCGATGCAATGACTCGCACTCAGATTGCCGCTAAGCGATGTTGGCTTATCTATATGAACATGAGGTCACTGGCTTAGCCATAAAGGACGATGCATAGTCTCGGACGGAGATGAAGCATAGCGCAAGAGTCATTGGGCGTTACCCACCATCCCGACCAAATATGGAGAGACTACCATAGATATTGGAGTCAGACGGGTTATCAAAGTGTAAGATGTACTACCAAGGGCCCGACCACTGAATATATTGTGTCGCCCCAAACCGGGGAGCATCCTACCGATTTGGTCACACAATACCCATATTCTCCCTAGGATGGTACGATTTCGGTGCCCCGATGATCGTCCGAGGAATCCATGTTATTACCTCGTGCACGAGTTGTTCGTGACCATGCAAGTCTAGGATCTCATATTCACGGGATTCATGACATGACATATTAATTCTTGATTCTTGTCAGAACGAGTATGCTCTACGAGCTATGATTCTTGCTTTACTTGACATGATTCTCGTTCAGAGTTAAACTTGACATGGTGCAATCCCCTGGTTCGGAGATGCCTTGGCGACCCAACGGTCACGGATACTTTCAGGTTCATACTTGCACGGAACGACTATTAGATAGTCTTCCGGGGAGAACTAGATGAATACATGACATGGATAGTGTTACTTGATTGTGGCATAAATTATGTGACAAACATTGAAACGAGGCAACGAGTACAAGTTACAATGTAAGCATGCAAGCATGCATTTATATGAAACACAAGCATTTACGTTAGCACGGGTCTAAGGGGTAGTGCGAGGAGTGAAGCCGTACATGGACATATCAAGCGACATAATTCATAAGGCGTGCAGTGTAAACAAGTGAAGCAGTGCACTACGAAGAGTATATAATGATCTACTCGAGGCATCGCGGAGTCTACTTGCACGAAGCAAATGTAGCATGCGAGGGTCCATGCTATAAGCCAAGTTACATTTCCATGTTCTAACACAAGCAATAAAAGATGTGATTATTCCCTTAGGTAGGTACATTGTATTCTTTATTAGCATGCAATGGGTGATTCACTTAGCGACTAGCAAGTATCGTCCATATTTTAAGTGTGCTGGCTAAGCAAAGCCAATTTCATCGTAGCCACCCACCTTAGCGATGATTCGCCTCGGTAGAGCGATAATCCGAGCGAGTCTTTGAACGTCTTAAGTCTGAACTCTTGAAGGGCCAAGTCTGGAATCCTTTGCCTCAAACGAGTCATCTCGCTGAGCAAGACGGGTCGGGTCGTTGCACTTGCGCCATCTGAATCGGCTATCCGCTTGAACGGAAAGGGTCGCTACATTTGCTCCCAAGAATCGTTCACTAAAATCCTAATCCTCGACATAGGTAATAGTCTCTTTCATGTCTCCCAACATAACACTTGGATCTTAGACTTTGGTGTTTCCTCCTACATGACATGTAACCCTTCACTTTTCACTCAACTCTTACTCTCGTTCTCCTGTATATATTTTCGATGGTAAAACCATCTCGTCACTTGGATATGAGTGATTTATCAATCTCCTTCTCTTACTTTTAATCGAGTTCTTTATGCTTCTTGCTTTTCTGTTAGTCTTCTTTCCATTAGCTGTTTCAGTCATATTTTCTTCCTTACTGTACTTCTCAAGGTCTCTAGACAGGGAAGAGGATTCATGGGGCCATAGATGTGGTAAACCTTTACTACCTTGACGATTATCCTCCACTCACTTTTGCTCGTCTCTTCAGTGAAATTGTCGTCTTAGCCATCCCTTTCTACAAAATCTGAAGCAACTATTGCCGTAGAAGATGACCTTATCTTCTCTTGAGTGTGAGGTTTGTTGATTAGGCAAGCATCATCGTTCTTCTTTTCCTTCTAGCATCGATAAGCAAAACTTATCTTCATTTGATTTAAGTTCATTTGGACATTTGGGATCCTAATCATGTCCAGTCTGTTTCCTGTTATTAGTACTTTTTTTTACCTTTATTATTGATTATTCTCATACGTTTTGAAGAATTGTTACAAGACATGTAATATGTTTCAACTTTTATGAAGAAATCGAATCCGAATGTGTATAAAATTAAAGTGTTTTATATTAATAATGCTTTATAAAACATGTACTATGATTTGTCTCCTTTGTGCTTCACATGATATTATTCACCGAAAGTCTTGTGTTTATACTTCCCAACAAAATGATGTTGTTGAAAGAAAGATTCATCATCTTCTTGATTACATTTATGGCTCAATGAATTGTTCTGAAGTACTCGTGAAGTGCTTCTTAGTGCATCCTTTCTGGTAAACCATATGCCCTCTTTTGTCATGACGACCAAGTTCTTTATATGTATCTTCATCCTACTGAGTCTATAATACTATCCACAAACTTTTCGGTGTCTCTATTGCTATCCACACGCTTTTTGGTGTGTTAAGTTTGTCCAGAACGTGTGTCTTAACCTTAACAAGCTTTCTCTATTGTCTTCCAAATATCTTTCTTGGTTATTCTCGTTTTCAAAGGAGTTATCATTCCTATGATCCTCACATGTTGTTCATGCCTCTGGGTATGTCCCATTTTGTGGGTTACTCCATATTTTGTTGGTTCTTCTCCCTCTAAATCCACCATAACTTCCATCCATCCCTCTCACCTCTCCCACTATTTTGGATCCCACGCCTTCCTCTACTTCTGCTTTGCCACCTTGCTTTGCTCTGCCTACTGCCACATCAACACCATTATAGGTTTGTACTCATCGTTGCTGACGGACGCCTGTGTGTACTGGCCTACCCCCATCTTGGCTACAACCGATCCTCCAGCCCTCTGTCTCCCTCCGATATGGACCTTCTGATTGCTCTTAAAAAGGTAGATGTACTCCTTGTCCATATTCTATGGATGATATTTTGTCACTTTTGCTCGCCTTGGCTCTTCCGCTAGTTTGACTTTTCTTTCTTTACTGTTTCTATTCATAACACTCATTGTACCAACTTGGAAGCAACCATGACTGAAGAGATGGATGTACTCTTATCTCGTGGAACTTGGTATTTGATTTATGAACCTACTAGATGTGATGTATATCGATGGGTGTTCGTTCTCAAATACCCACTTGATGAAACTAATCGATATCAAGCTTTCCTTTTAGAGAGAGATTTTACCAAGACTTTGACTATTTGGGACTTTTTCTTACGTTGCTCATCTCAACTCTATTCGTGTAATCTTTTCTCTTCCAATCGACCATCATAGTTTAATGTTTCAACTTGATGTTAAAAATGCCTTCCTGTATATGCGATATTGCAGAGCAAGTCTATAGGAGCAACCTCTTGGATTTGTTGCTCAAAGGGAGAACTTTGTGAGCAAACTCAAGAAGGCAACCCACGAACTCAATTAGTCTCTATATGCATGGTTTTAGAAGTTTACCCATGTTGTCACGGTAGATGGTTTCAGGTGCAATCATGAAGATCACTTTGTGTTTATCTAGAACACCAAGTCTAGGATTGTTATTTTAAATAGTCTTCATGGATGATATTTCACTATTTGGCACTGATATTGTGGGCATTAAGGAAACTAAAGCTCATCTAAAAAAGTATTTTGTTACCAAAGATTTATGACAACATTGGAATTTCTTAGACATTGAGGTAATCCATAGCAAGATGGGAGAAATGAATTACGTCAATGATTTTGCTGCAAGAAACTAAATTATTTGGCCCTAAAACCCTTGATAAACCGACGGAACAGAGCCCAAATATGTGGTCTGGTAGTGACCAAAATGTTGAAAAAAATTACCTAATAGGCGACTATTTGTGTAACTGATCTACTTGACTATAACTGGAATTGATATCTCCTTTGTTGTTGGTCTCATTAGTATGTTCATGGAAAATGCCATGATAATAGGTGCCACTAAGATAAACTCTTAAGAATCTTGAGATACCTAAGGGGTCTCCTGGAAAAGACCTCCTGTACCAACGTCATAGACATCTGAATCATAGTTTGCGGTATCGGCTGATGCAATACGATCGATACTAATACAATTTTGGCATGTCCCGATCCGATACTAACCAATACCGATACCGACGTTGTAGCTCTCATTCCCAGTCCATACGGGAGACAAAAATTGAACGAAAAAGACAAAAGTATGAAAAAATAGTATCAACACAAGGATTCAGTTGTTGTGCTGAGAGTGACAATGTTACATTGTATCGATATGATTTAATTTTGATAAATTTTAACCATTACCATTTGTCGAAGTTGTGTATCTATAAATTCACAACATACATCCATATTAATATTAATATTAATATTATTTCATTCAAAACTATTATTCTGGTTGTACTATATTTAAAGGCAAATAAATAAACAGTAGTATCTATTGCAAGTGAATATTTTTCCGTTTAAAACTAATGAGAAACAACATATAATATATAAAATTATGTCTAAATGTATCAATTTTTTAAAAAGCTTTTTAGACTTTTTTTGGACTTTTTTTAATCATTTTTTGCTTTCCGAAACAAAGAACCCGATACTCCGATCCGAAACAACCGAAACCACAAATACAAATACTCATAGGAAGGGTCTGTTAGCGGTATTTCGAACCTTGATCTCAATATTGAATTCTACTCTAATACTGACTGTGCTGGATCAAAGACCGATAGGAGACCATTGTCTGGTTATTGCACTTGTGTCGGTGGAAATCTAGTCATCTAGAGTCGTAAGAATTATATAGAGGCATAAATAATACAATGTGATGACTCGTACTGCTTTTGAAATGATTTGGCTTAAGACTCCAGTGGTTGATCCTAATGTACAATATACTGATCTCTTGCATATGCATTATGACAACCAAAGCTGTTATTTTTATTGGCAGCAAGTCGGTCTTCCATGAGAGGACCAAGACATTGAAGTCATTGAAGTCGACTTTCATTTTGTTAGTGATGATATTATGAGAAACAGAGCACTCTCTTTATCCGGTCAGAGGATCATATTATCTTTTCTACCAAGTCACTAGCATCTTCCCCTTTTATTTTTTATTTTATGAAACATACTGGACACATTTGATATATATGCTCCAGCTTGAGGAGTGTTTAGAGTTAGTCCAACTAGTGTAGCACATCTAGTGGGCCTGCTTATTAGGCCTTCGTAGGGTTTCCCAACGGTCGTATATATCACTTATTCCACAGTGAAAGTAAGGCTATTGAACCATCCTCTCAATAAATTTACATAAATGGCACGAAAATGACACGGAAGATATGGGTCTTTGTAAATGACATGGATTTGTTTAGAGGTCGAGAGAATGGTTCATACCTTACTTTCAGTGTAAACCGATCAACCAAAATGAACATAGATTGAGCAAAGAGAAAGGACATGGCAATTGCCCGTGTTACTGAGGAAATGGCACGAAAGTAAATAATTCTCGATTCATGTACTTGACCGATTTTTTTGGGATAAAGACTTATTTCTGTAGATTAAAAAGAATGCAATTGGTTAATTCTTTAAAATGGTATATTTTTACTTCTTAGGGAATTTAGCTTGTCTTCTCTTTTCTTCTTATGGAAGGGTTGTAGTTATGGACGAAACACCACAAAATTTTCTGCATGGAGTTACCAATTTCAATTGCATAAAACTACCAATTTCAATTACATAAAACTATTTCCATGCATTATTTTTACATTCTTTGAGGATAGTTTTGAATGGTTCAATAATTTATAATGGCTACTAGATATCTCCATTACTAAATTAGACGATTGGAAGTGCTTCTGATAAAAAACTAGGGACCCCTTTCTACATATGCATTACATTGTTGTTTGAAATAACTCAAACATTTCTTTGTTTACTTATTTCTAGGTGAAGTACCATAAGGGATGGATGTCGAAAGTATCTTCCATTTCTTTGATATCTTTGTATGCAAAGAATGACCAAGGCGAACCATTACGCCTGAACTACAGCCCTGGATCAGGTTTTGTTGAAATTTCAAGCAGCAAAGATAAGGGGGGGTCTCTTTGGCAAACATTCCCCTACAAACACAACAGTTATGAGGATGATGATCATGATGCAAAGTCTTATGACACATCTGCTAGGAAAGCTTTCCATCTGGTGAACCTGAAGAGTGATTGTGCTATTGCATTCGTTGACGGGTTGCCAGAATTTGTTAAGAAGCCTGGGAATCCATTCAAAGCAAAGGTCTTGAATGACTTTGTTCTGAGGAGAAATGGGAGCTTGAGTGTTCCTAGTGGCTATTCCAATGTGACTCTTCCCACAAATTCTCAAGAAGAGTCATCTCAAGTGGGAGACGTATCATTGTTTGGTAGCAGTCCCCCGTATATAAATATTACTATTGATAAGATTGTTTTGACTATATTTCACGAGGTTTCAGATGCAAATGACAAAGTTCCACTTATTCGGGGTAGCATCGCTGATATCAATATCATGGGACAGATGTTGGTTTCAAAATTCAGGATCATAAGCTCATTCAGTGCTGCAATTCAATACTTGGAATTACGAAGAAATGCCTGGTTGGTGCTGAGTTGAAGTCTAAAAGTCAATTCTGCTTTTATATAGTTCTGTGCATTTTTATATGAAACTAGCATTTCCGTTAACATTTTACCATATTTATTAGCTTTTACAAATGCAGGAGGGATATAGTTTCTCCTTTCGGCTCAAATTTATTCTTTCATTATAGATTTCCACATCAAGACTTCACTGAAGTCAATAAAGAAATGCCTGCTCATGTCTATTTTATTATGAGACAGGTGAGACCTTATCTGTTCTTAATTTTACGTAATTTTATTTATATATCCATTTTAAATTTATTGTTTTATTATAATTATTCTTACAGGTGGATTTATCTCTTTCTGAGATTTCATTAGATGTGCTTCTTTATGTGGTCGGGTATCTGAAATTTGCTGGTCCTTACGCTGTGAGAAGATCCGTTATTTTCCCTAACTGCTGCAAGGTTATTAATCTTTCCATGCACCCTGTAACATTTTAAAGATATGGGTCTTACAAGTGACAAATTTTGTACCATGTTTTTTTATTAATACTAAAATCTTCAGCATAGTGGCCGGCCCCAATGAGATTGGAGACATGCCTCAAGAGGTCACACACATTCACACCAAAGCCTTTTAAGTTCTAATTGAAAGAGTTGATCGTGTGTATAAACAACATGAAATATCACTATTGGAAAATTCCCTTCCATATGCAGAAATTTGATTAGTGTTGATCGTTCTTTACTTCACCTTTGTCAATTCCAGTACTTTTCATCCCAAGGCCTTACCTCTATGGTTTCCTTGTTTCTAGCTTTTAAAAAGGCCAATCTCCCATCTAAATGATGTATTCACATTATGCCTATGTGAAAAATCTAGATCTCACACTCATCTAGATGGAATTCAAAAAGCTTTAGACTTTGTTGATCGTGATTTCCTTAATGAAATATGCCTTCAAACATGTCTTCACTTCTCCAACCCCATTTAGTCAATGCCATCTTGGGACTCATATGAATGCCTTTGTGGTCTCCTTTCTCAGGGAAACTACTTTCACAGTACATTTACATTTTGTCTTGGTTATTGCTGTGTACTCAAACACATGCTCCACAATGCAGGACTTGAAGGCATGATACTCAAATTAAGTCTCTTTCCTTTGCACTTCTCACTTCAAACTTATCCTCTAATTTTTTGAGTTCCAATCAAGCCTGAAAATTAACTTCAACAAATAATAGGTATTTTACTGTCATTTAATCCTGATGTGGAAGCTTAAGTCTCAACTGTCCATTAATCTCCTTTACTTAGCATGGTCTCCCCCTAAGCCAACCATGCTCTCTCCAGGCAAGATTGGTTTCTGATTCGACCACAAGCTCTAAGGCTGGAAGGGGTCAAATCTTTTCTAAGTGGGTTTTCTTGTCCATATCGGAAGTGCTCTCTCTTCTCTTCCTTTGAGTAGAAGATTCACAAATTCGACAACCTTGTGCACAACTTTCTCTGGAAGGGAGTAGAAATGTCCCAATTTGTGGTATTTTGCATTGCTCGTAGTTCCCTTGTTTTCAACCATAAGAAGCTAGAAGGATCAATGTGCTCATCTTTAGATCCTTCTACCTTGCCCTCTTTTCCAAATGGCGGTGGAAGTTAACATATGGCAACATACTTTGCGCATCCATCACCAAATACAGTTGCTATTACGACATATATTTTAGTGGTATTTCCCGACTAGCACCATCTCTCCTTTCTGTAAGGCTGTCCTCAAGTATGATAATCCCTTCCGTTCTCAACATAGAACATATGGTTGGCCTTGGAAACATGACTAGATTCTGGAAGGATCACTCATCAACATTAATACACAAATCATTTTCGTATCTGGCACATTTTTCCTGCATCTGGAACCCAAAGCGGCTGTGTCTTCCCACTGAGAGTGTATTGGAGACACATAGCTAGGCTCCATAATTTAGGCATCTACATAACTAGGACCTTTTTCAAGACCTGCATATTTTATCATGCTCATTAGCTCGTACCAGCAATCTGACAAGACATAGCATTGTGCCTCGTAGCTCATATCTTGTACTCTATTTTCTGTCACATCATCATTTAGGGTGTATTCCCATTGTCCCAACTGCCCTTTCAACGTTTCCTATGGCCTATCCATGCCTCACATGAAGTCAAGTTGATGCTTGATTTTCGCTCTCACAAAAGAAAATCTTGTGAAGTGGAATGGGTACTGGATTGTTCTTTTCTGGACATCCTAGAAACGAACCATGTTAGACGATCCCTTAGGACTGGTTGGAATGTTGTAGCTATAGCTGCTTTCTACTGGTTGGAATGCTGGAAAGAAATAAATGTATCTTTAGTCCAGTTCTACACTTCCGTGGAAGGCCTTAGTCATGACCTCCCATCAGAGATGGATAGTCTTCCGTGGCTTCTCCTTTTTCCCATACTTGGCCACCGTTTTTGTAATACCATGTGTGGGGTATTTATTTTCGTCTTTATAGGGATCTTTACTTTCTTGGTTATAATTCCCTGAGTCCCCTTTTCCTCTCTTCTTCTTGGCCCTTTAGGCTTTATATACTTTATTATTATAATTAAAATGTGGTGGTTGATTTACCAGCTATAAAATAGATATATAAGTTAAACAAGCAATTTTTTTTCTTCTTATTTTGGATTTATGTTTGTAGTTCTGCTCTTGTTCCTGTCATTTAGGTGCTTAGATGGTGAAATTTATATTAGCTTTCTTATTTGAATCAACAGGATGGGATTGTGATTCCTTTTCACTCTTTGCCTTAATGTGTCATAGAGAGATGAAGGCAATTGCCTATAGCAAATTGTTTGCCAGCTACTGCTATCTCAAATAAAATATATATATATATATATATATATATATATATATATATATATATATATATATAGTTGAACTCTTCTTCCAGTCATATCTCATGCTTATATGCTCATAGCTACCATGGCTAGGAATTTGGCACTAACATTGAGGGTTGACGTCTGGTTAGCATTCGTTCATCATCATATATATATATTCTTTAGGCTTATGTTTTTAGTTGAGCTCTTCTTCCAGTTATATCTCATGCTTATATGCTCATAGCTACCATGGCTAGAATTTGGCACTACCATAGAGGTTTGACGGCTGGTTGGCATTCGGTCATAAAACTTTGTCAAATTGCTTACGTGCCATTGCGACCCTATTCGGATGAGAGAGGGCTTGAATGATGATGACTTTATTTGTTTGTTGTTATTCTTATTCTTTCTTTGTAAGACCATTGTTTGTGAGGGAACACTTGTGAAATGGGTGGGCTGCACATAGCCTAAGCTGTAGGAGACGAGGTTCTCTATTCAGATTGAGATGTTGTGAATATTAATCAAATTTACGAGGTATACTGCACAATCTCTGTAGATTGATGCTGTGTGTAGATTGTTCTGAATTAGAAGTATGGGTCACCCACTTTGAGAATTTTTTGTCTTGAGAATTGACATCATTCATCAACCACATGTACCTACTCCTTAAAGATGGTATTTCTCCCCAATATTTTTAGTTTAGTCTCGTGTAACTTCTCCTTGTACCTTGAATTGTTTCTTTTTCAATCTTTAAAGCCACACAGCACTGGGGCTTTTTAAGTCAAAGCTGCAATTGCAGTTTGTCAACCTTGTAATGGCAACTTAGACCTTCAAGGTAGCTGCCACAGGTAATCCATCTCTGTCATGATATAAGGAGAGGTTGGAAAAAGTCGATTTCTTCTTGTAATACTTGAGCATTCTTGTTGTAATTGAATAAGCAATATTGGGGATGGATAATGGCTTTTAGAGCTCGGAAGATTCTGCATACTAATTGTGTAGCAATTAAAATAATATTTAGGCATCATGCCTATAGTTCACTTAAGTAATTTAGAACTTCTAATATCCTTTCATTTTGATTTTCTAACAGAATCATTGTATTACTTCTGTGATCTTCCTTATTGTTCTCAGTAGAACTTTCTTTCTACTTGTTGATGCTGATTACATTCATTTTCTTTAGCTGTCTTGATCTGATCTATATATAGTTGAACTTTGACTATTTGATAGGGTTTTTTGTGTGTGATGCAGCTAGAAAACTGTTCAGGCTTGAGCCTTCTTTGTCATTTTCCTGATAATCAAGACGTAACAATCACCGGGAAACAATCAGCTTCCATTTTCTTAAGGTGTCTGTTTCTTTATGTCAGCTTGCTTTAATTCAATGCTTCTTCACTTGGTACATATCTGGAATTGCCGCTATCGATCTGTAACTATTTAACAAAAGAAATAAATTGGCCTCTCATAACTGAGCAAAATGCAAGATTTATTAATGGTTAGCAGTGGGACTTGGAGAGAGTGACTGATCTTAATCATCTATATTGCCCTTTTATAGTACTGTCATGTATGAGAAAATTTGACCCAAGTTTTAGTCTCAGATTTTAGGCTTATTTCACTTCAATACTTTGAACTTTACCTTATTTTCACGTTACATTGACCTTTTCTCGTTCACAATGGTACCTTGAACTTTTTAGGTAATTTCACTTTGCTACCCTTCATTAGTCCACCGTCGAACTTTAACAGATTTAGGATAATCCCACCCCTAAAGATATATTTTTTATTTCATCCCTAACCCTAACCACCATCCATTTTCTTCCACCTTCCTCATCCTAAGCCCTAACCCTCCGCCACCATCTTCTTTCTCCTTCCAAAACCCTGACCTACTACCACATCTTCTTCCTTACCCCTAAACCCTAACCACCATCCTCTTCTTCCTCATCCCTAAATGCTAACCCACAACCACCGTCTTCAAAATCCTCCCTGTACCCTAACCCACTACCACCATCTTCATCCTCCCCTCCCCTTGTTGGCTCTGCTACGGACCAACCCTCCTCCCTATTACAGGTCCCTCCTCCACTACCCCTGGGTAGAACCGTAATTTTACCATTTCCTTTCATAATTTCATGGAACTGATTGTAGTAAAGTGATAAAAGAGTAAGGTTTAAGGTATCATTGTGGACACACAGTTCATGTTATTAAAAATATCAAGGTATTGAAGTGAAAAATTAGCCAGGTTTTATAGTGTCATACATCTATAGTGGATCAACAGAATGCATGTTTTGGAAAGGTTGATGAATGATAAATGAAATAGTTGTGAGAAAGTAAGTTTTTTAGTTGAGAAAGAGATATCTGATTGAGAGAGAGAGATTTGATTAGCTTCATTTTTTATTCATATCCTAATAAGGATGATCAATGTTACCCTTCCTTTTATATTTGAATTAGAAATTAGTTTTAGAGAAAGGCAGTGTTAGGTTTCCTTTCTAATTAAGAGTCCAATACTGATAATTGTCTAACCTTGCTTTCGAGGTTTCCTTTAAATTTTCAATTCTTAACTGGTGGAGAATACATTTAGATTGCTATCAGGCAGACATTTGGTTAGGGCACTATATGTACCTGAGAGGAGAGAGAAGGTTACCACCACTCTTTCACTGTTGACTGCAAGGCCATCCGCACTTGCAGTTGAGGATAAGTGGAAGGCAATTATGGAACAATAAGAAAGTAAAGTAGGAACTAAGAGGAGAGAAATGGCAAAACTTGTTTAGTGGCTTTGTGATAAGTTGAACAAGTAGACCTGTTTAAAATAATGCCTCGTCTCATATGTTGATGTGGATGGGTCAGTAGGAGAGAGAAAGGGGGGGGGGGGGGGGGGGGGTAGCCAGAGCTTGGTTGCCTGCTAGTAATGCTCCTCTGTGAAAATCCCGAAAGGTATTTCCGGAGTTAGGATTTGTATAAATAAATCCAACAACAACAAATGTTTCCTCCCAATGCTGCAGCTTTTGTTGCATCTGGAATGATCACAACTACAACATCATTTCTTGCATGAGATAAACAATAAGTACAGCTGCCACATCATCATTATAACGTTCCTTGAAATCTTTTTCCCTCCCATGATATAAAATTTCCAACCAAACAGCTATACAACATCAAAAGCTAAACACAACCATCCCAGTTTGATCTATATCCAAAACATGGATATGTAAATACAATTACATCACTTGCAGCCAACCAAACAATGGATCTGCAATGCCACTTACAACAACAAATGCTACATGGTGTTTCTATCTACAGGCAACCTAACACTCCCTTGTGATACCCCAAGTGATGTAAGAGATACATTTGGTTTTTAGGGTGTTTTCATTTGTAGTTCATTGTAGCGAGTTTTTGTCTATATATTTTTATTTTCTATGTACAGTCATAACTTCAAGTACCTATTTTACATGTGGGGACTATCCGACTATGTTTAAAATAAAGTTAAGGACTTTGAATTTGATATGAGATCGGGATTGGTGTCTCTACTTGGATTTAGTTCTGAATGATTTATGTGACATTTGTCTATTTTACTAGGAGATAAGAAATTGGGGTACTGGCCATTATATAATAAAATATATAAAGAGGATTTTGTTTCGTTGTTTTCTTTCTTGGCGTTTGTTCTCCTGGCCTTCTCTCTTTTTTCTCTGCTGATATCAGGACAGTCTTGTTTCCTCTTCCACTTTTTGTTTCACAAATTCATTTCTTTCTTCCTTTTGACTCTACCCTCTTCCACTGATATCAATATTTTTTCTTTTCTCAATACTGCCATTTATGCAATTGCATTTATTTGTCTACCTCTATGCTACCCTCTTTGCTCCTCCATTCATCATTTATCTCTTCCAACAACATCCTCTGCTGTTGGAATAAAAAGGTCACAAGGCTCACAACTTAATGTGCGGAGAAGTGGAGAGCTGAAGCACTGAATATGGCACACAACACGAATTTTTTTAGTACTTGGAGCCTGGTAGATGTCCACCGTCCATAAGCTCATGAACTTGGGTTTGAATAGGTTACTACTTTTAAATTGGCTTTGCTGATCATCATTATTGTTCTGATTCCTGACACTGCAGTTTTTCCAGTCTCATGAGTAGCTGCGAATAGACTCTTCTATTACGTTTAAGGATGCTCTTTATAGGCTTACATCACCCAGAAACTACCTGTGGTTGCAATGCACATAGTTTTCTACACACCCTGCCATATGCTTGTATACAACTTTTCACTTCGTAGGTTTCTCAGATCATATTAACTATTACAAACAACATACTTTTCTTTAATGTACAAGTCTGTCATAGTCATAGTCATAGTCATAGTGTTATAACATAAATTTTTTTCTTGCTTCTTGTTCTATCATATATAGAGTCGTTATAACACAATGGTTGATATTTAGTTCGTAGCTTCAAGCTGAATGGGTTTCCTTAATTAAACCATTGCTTCAAGGAGCGTAGACAAGATCTTCATTCAGGGAGGGTACAATAGTTATAAAAAAATAACCTACCTATTGTCAATTAATTATTGTAAAAAAACAATCTAACTTATTGTCAATTAATTGTTCCCAAATCGCAATACTCATTCAAAAAAAAAAAAAAAAATCAAAGAACAAATACTTCTACCTACGATGCTGTCCTTTTTATTATGATAGTTCTAATTTCTCCTTTCCAGAAAGAAGTAATTGTTTAATATAAGTAAGTACTAGAAAAAAAAAGGTCAATTGTAATGTCCAGAGGATCCTTTCTTATTGTTCTATGTCTTTCTCCCTTTATTGGATAAATTCATAAGAAGTCTGAAGCCAAACAAGGAAATAAAACTAAAGAAGAATAATGGGAGAGCTAGTGGACAGAACAAGAGGAAAAAAAAACCAACCTTCCAAAACGAGATGTTTGGTTCTCCAATGAAAAACCTAGAAGTAAGGTTCGTTGAAGATTCTGGACAGTCAAATTCATTCTGTTTTGTGGAGAGATCGAATCATTGGTGGTTGGGCGCTACGTGATTTTCTTTTTTAGGTGAGAAGCAATAGCTGCCATGATTGTTTTTCTCTTAGATATGGAAACTGGAAAGTTTGAAAGTTGTGATAGAATGCATGTGTTCCTGTGCATGCTATGGGCAATTTTGATGGAAAGATAAGGTTAAAAGATCATAGCTAGGTTAGGTATAGTGATAGTCTAGCCATAGATGTTAATCAAGTAATTTTGAAAAAATATGCAATACAATCATCTAACATCATTAGGAAAGAACGGAACTAATTTAGATTTAGAATGGCCATTTAATAATACCAAGGGTGGGTGCAGGTACCGATAACTGAATATTTTCAGGGTGTCACATGTTCACCCAAGCTTCTACTTGGTTCCTCCCCTGGATTCATCCCTCTTTTGTGTGCCTCTTGCTAAAAAAATGTGTTGCTTTGAAATACTATTCCTCACGTTAATTGATATAGACAAATTTGTCATTTTGGCCTTTTAGGTCTGTCTACAAGCCCCAACTAGCTTATGTCTCTTTGACATAATTTTTTAAGGACTATCCTGATTTAAGGCAACATAATATTTTGGACTAAATCGGCCGCTATGTTGACCCCTGTAGCCATCCTGAGTCCTGACATTTGGTGTAATAAGGTTGAATCACAATGTTTTGTTATAAGGTCTTAATTTACAAAGGAACCATTCTTCTAATTGTTGACATGTCTCTCTCTTCCCCCCAACCCCCCCCAACCCCCCCTACCCTGCGCGCCGCCATGGCCATTTAGAACCCATGACCTCCCTCCCCTTGCTTTCCCAAAGGTCTCAACCGTTGACTTGATCCTCGGTGAATGATGCACATTATATTGGTCCATCATGATTTTTTAATGTTCGCCCTTTTTTGCTAGTCAAAGTTGCTACTTCATGTTTAATGATTATGTTTTCTTTTTTCCTATGTTCTATGTGGCATAATTTACTTTTGACATCTCAAGGCATGTTTCAATAGAGGATCAGCCTACAAGAAGTGAAAGCCTGGTCTCTGTTTGTCTAACTGAGCATGGATTCTATTCAACTACGCCCGTTGCTGTTTCAATTTCCAATGATTCTCTTTTTGCATGGAGGACACGTGCAATTTCTCTTAAAGGTATGTATTGCTCTATTTTCTTTCATTTTTCTATAGTAGTGGGTATTGTTAGTTATTTGCCAGGGAGATCTTTCAAATTCTTCCTCTGTTCTAATTTTCTTTTCCTTCTTTTTTCTAGTTTAATTTACCTTTTCTTGTTCCAGTTTCATGTACAACTAATATGTGTAAAATAGTATCAGGATGCACATTTGAACAAAGTCGTAAAAGGTGTACCATAGTTTAGGGTAATGTTTTAAGAGGAAAAGTTACAGGAATCTTTTTTTGACAAATGGTCTACCTTGAAATCCAATAATCAACCCTAGAAAACAAAAAGAAAAAAAGGGGGGGGGGGGGGGGGGGTTGTTGTTGGATCTAAAGATATTGCCAAGCAAAAATTTTCTAATGTCCAGCATAACAAATGTAAAGGCAAACGGAGAATGAGTAGGGATAGAGAAATCAAATAACACTAGCACAAGGATGTATCCTAATACCCAAAAGTAGGCCAGTCTGGTCCCCAAGCAACTCTATTTCTATTCTAGATAGACGTGAAGTGTTTGTGCCTTACAACCCATTGATTTCTTTACCATTGCCCGCCCTCTCTTACACAATCCAGAGAATGTCTCGTTCCCAAGTCCAGGGAGTCTACCATCCCATGCAAGGGAATCTGCCTCAGCCTCCTTCAACTTCCAAACAATAGATTTGAAAATCGATAAGACTCTTCTCACCAAGGCAATATAATTGAATATAATTTGCTCACAGAAATTGTGATAAAACGAATGACAAATGTAGAGTACTCTTGGGAGATTTTTAACACAAAAAGAAACTAGTGTTTGGAAGTTGGAGGTGCAAGACACTGGAAATGAATACTCCCAAGTGGGTATATAAACTCCCAAAACCTATCGACAAGGTGTCCATAAGTTGGGGGCCAAATTTAGCATTTATTGACACGAAAAGACGAGCCAAGGGTCATATCAACGTGGCGGCTGAAATTCCTGTTGGAGTGGGCATGGATTCCTATTACCTTGCTTGAACAGGATGTGTTGGCAAAAATTCCTGTTGGATTGGGTAAGAATTCCCGTCGATCTGCTTGACTAATCTATGTCAGCAGGGCCGCATGAACCTGTCGGAATAGACGACAATTTGATTTCGAGCTTGATTTGACCATGATATATTTAGAATTAGAAAATATGTAAAAGCCTTGGAATTATAGTTTCTTACCCAATTTGGATCATGTGAAAAGGAGGTTTGTAGCTCAAGATATAGCTGATTTAGTGAGCATGTGTCAGACTGAGACCAAGCGTATAATGCAGACATGTTCTGGTTTGCAATGCAGTTTTAACCTTGATATTTAAGAATTTTGCAAAAGCTTTATAACATGAAACATAGATTTTGGAATGTAATTTGTAAAGAATCAAACATTTCTTCAAAATATTTTATCTAGGCCAAGATATGATTGAAATGGTACACCTGTCGTGCTAGGCTAATTTACATTCATGCTTCTATATAATTTGAGTTTACGAAGCCATATGCAAGATCAAGGGTTTGATTAAATAATATTGGAAAAATATGAGGGTATCAATCTCTACTATTATAATGTGAAATGTAGGTTGATGATCATGTTAAGAGTTTAGCTTATATGAAATTTAGCTTACTAAGATGAATGCAAACCCTAATTGTCTGGCTACTTTCATTTTAGCCTAATGTGTACCACCACATTCTTCTACATCATGTTTTACAAAATATACATACATTACAAAGGAAAAAAGAACCAAGAAACTTCACTTCGGTGCAGTTTGGAGTATGGAAACCAGTGAGCCGCTTGATGCAACTTTTCAATGCTCCAATTGATGCCTTCCATGCGTAGAAGTCTTTTCAGTACTTCTACCATTGGAGTATGACTAAGGAAGCTTCACCTGATGTGGCACTTCATTTTTTTGAGTTCTTAGCTTCTAATAGTCTACGATACACTGCAATATGCAACACTTCTTAGTTGTCATTTATTGGGCTAGTTGATCATCAAAATCTCCATCATTGACCAAACCATCCTCCATGCTATTGTGAAATAGCTCACAATGACAGGTAGTTTGTCTCGGCTACGTTTTGATCAATGTTAGTTGGGATGCAGAACATTGGGATACGTGAAATATGAACTGGAATGTGTAATGCCAGTATGCCACTTGGTACATACAATGATACAATATATGATAAGGGTAGGCTTCTTTGGAACACTTTAGCAGAACGAAAGATGTGGTTCCAAAATGTACCACGCTTTCCTATTCTGTGCATGTTAAAGTGACATCTTATTAAGACTACTACTCTGCCTTGTTCTGTGTACTGCATTGGACAGGTCATAATCCAATGATATTGTTGAGCTCAGAACAAGTCATAAATTTGGCTGAAACCATGGTCCTATGTCCATGTCGAGGAGAGTTCAGAACTTCGGTTTGAACCTCATGGTTGTCAAAGTTGGAATCTCGTAGCTATTCATCGGCTGTTGAGAACTAATATTTCTAGCATCATACCCATGCCTCTTATTATGCTTCAACCATTATGCACACTGGCTAGGCTTCCTCTTCTTTGAAGTGTTCTCTCTAGACCTTTGTAGTACCAATTGAGTGTCATATTGTCTTGACATGGCTGAGACCCATGTGATGTGGTCAGGCTGGATAAGTGGGTTTCTAAACGTTTTTAAGTATGGATGGGGGAAAAGTTGAAGGAATCATGCAGATGAGCTAGCCAATGGAAAACAAGTCTGTTGACAGGGCAATATTCATTATGGCATTTCTTGAGGAAACTGTCAATCTATATGAGAGTATACCCATTCCTCCAGCCCTATATGTTGTGAATGTAGGGCCCGGTCTTCTGAAATTTGTTGAATGAGTTCCGTTTTCATTGACATAAGTTGAATGAGTTCCTTTTCCATTGACATAAGTATTGTAACTTCTCTTAGCTTCTGTGAGCAGATTCAAGAAGTTTCCCAGGACCATTCGTTGTTATTGAAGTTCGCCAGAGAACAGAGGTATATTACTTTCATTCATGATGTAATTTCATTACAACTATGACATTAATGTATAATTGTATTATATGCAGGACGGATTATCTCTTGTTGTTTCCCCATTATTAAGGATATGCAATGAAAGTGGATTTTCTATGGAATTGCGCTTTCACCGGCCACAGGAGACAGAACAAGAAGCTGCTACTATTTTGCTGAAGAGTGGTGATACAATTGATGATTCTATAGCTCTATTTAGTGCCTTAGAATTGTCCGGAGGGCCGAAAAGGGCTTTGATCTCCTTGACTCTCGGTAACTGCATTCAGTTCCTACTATTGATTTTAGTCTCAGATAGCTTATTATTATGACTATATACTCTGCAAGGATATCTCCTTCTTCATTGCTAGTATGAAATATTGTCTTCTTCTTACTATACACTCTGCAAGTGTTCAATGTATAGCACTCAAGGTGCACTTTCTTGTGTTATTACTCTCTAAGCATATTATCTAGTTAATATCTAGAATGGAAGTTAAGTGCTTGTTTGTTGTTTCTTTTATAACAGGTTATTCTGCATTGTACTTTTTTTTTAGTTTCCTGAATTACACTATTGGTCTGATAATATGGATGGAGATATCCTTATTATTGATTTTTGGGGTTTGGGAGTTAATTCTCTTCTTTGATCTTGTTAGTTTTTTTCATTGTTGCATCTTTGTCGTGACATAATATGGATGCTTGTTGATTGTTTTATTAAATTGGATGGCATCTACCACATGTATGATTCATTTAGATTGTCTTTTTTCAATATTTATATATGTGGTATTATGTTTAGGGTGTGCAATGTTTACACATTGCTGATATACCGCCTGATATCCAGTATCCTATATGGAAAACAACGATTCCTGTATGAACCCAATGCTGACATTTAGAACCTTGAGCTTACTAAAAGTTTCCCTTAATATGGAAGCCTCACGGTTCATGTTTATACCTTCTAATCTCTTCTTGACAATGTTTTCTTTCTAAGAGCTCTTGCAACAGAATGTGGTGAGGATATAATTAAAGCAGAGTACCTTAATACTATGATTGGATATAATTAAAGCAGAGTACCTTAATACTATGATCTAATTTTCCTTAAACAGGTTTAGACAAATTCTGATTTTGCCATTTTCAAGGCTTCAATGCTGAAAATACATAAGATCCATAACTTTTTATGTTGAAGTAGAAAATGTTCTTATCATCTTAAGCCTTCATCATCAATATAACTATTGCTTTTATAGGTAACTTTGTATAAGGGATTTCTGTCTATGATGGCTTCTCCAGTGGTTCTTAATATTTTCTTTCTTGTTATTTTGCAGGAAATTTCCTACTGTCTGTTAGGCCAGAAATTACTGACAATACTTTAAGGAATGTAGAATCTGTTTCAGTGAAATGGTCGGAAGAGGTGCAAGGTGGAAAAGCTCTTCGTGTCTCTGGAATATTTGATAAATTAAGCTACAGATTTAGAAGAGCTTTTTCTCTTGAATCAGTAAAATCTTTCTTTAGCTCTTTGCATTGCCCTCTAATTATTGAAGACCAGCATGTTTCGGATATATATTTTCTAGTTCAGACAACTGGAAGAGATGTACCAGTAATGCAGCCTCAAAATGTGGGTGATACATCTGAAAGTAAGACATCACCGGTTGCGTTACAAGTACAAAAGGAAATTTTTATATACCCGACAGTTCAGGTGTATAATATCTTGCAATCGGAGATACATGTCCTATTAACAGAAAACCATCCAGGTAAAATCCTACATATGAGCTATTATTTTATTGAATATTTGCCTGTGACAATCTCCAGTGTACTCGCAGATTTGTGCATTAGCGGAGAATTTAATGATTTTGGGAAGAATGCAACAATTCCATGCGGATCGAGTGCTTATTTATATGCAAATCCTGCCATGATTTACTTTACAGTTACCTTAACTACATATAACTCAAAGTGCAAACCTGTGAGCAGTGTCGAGTGGCTGAAGAAGTTGCATAAACAAAAAAGTGAGGTTCAGTATATTGATACAGAGTTGGATTTTGGAGGAGGGAAGTACTTTGCTTTCTTAAGATTATCACGTGCAGAGAAGGGCATATTGGAGGTAGTATAGTACTGCTCCGTGGCTTTTATTGTACAAGTGTAATTGTACATTTGATGTAACCAATCTGACAGAGACATATCCGTTAATATTTCATCAAGTGTTTGTGCATATTAATTTTTCCTTTCTCTTCTTATTTGTGTGTGTGAAGAACATTTGCCTGTTGTTCAGCTAACCACCTTCATACATGCAGGTGACTGTTTTTACATCATATACGCTTCAGAATGACACAGAACTTTCACTGTTATGCTCTGCTTCTAATCGGAAACCTCTTACTCGGTAAGTTTAGTCAAGTCAGCTAACATTCTATCTTCAAATCACAAGCCTCTCATTCGGTAAGTTTATTGTCTTTGACCTAATGCAGAGAAGAATTTGACAACTATGGTTCGAAGCTTCCTCCTGACATTGGGTGTTTTTTACCTCCCAAGTCTACTGGATCATGGTTTTTGAAGTAAGTATGATGGTGCAAGATTTGTATGCATGTGAACACACATGAACAAGGGTGATGGTTGATTGAACTCTTGTGAACACCTGCTTTATTTTTTTTCCCTTTCACGGCTTTGTTTTATAGTTCATTTAGAAAAACAACGCATTTATTGTGTAATGGCATCTATTTTAACTAGATCCAATAAAGTGCATCTTAAATGGTTGGAGGGGAATACATCATCAGCACTACTTGACCTGGATATGTTATCTGGCTTCACGGAACTATGTTTGGAAGCTCAGGATGATGATAGGTTGAAGCGTCTAACGAAGCTGGGCGTGTCACTGCAACCATGTACCTATAAAGTATCAATTCGATCACAAGTTATATGCATTCTGCCAAGGTATATTATAGCCAATGAGTCCAAGGAGTCCATCATGGTCCGCCAGTGTTATCTGCAGGTCTTGATCATGCCACTATTGGTATTCTTTTCTCATACTTACCAGTAAAATCCCTATATGATACTTACTCTATTTCCTTCTACTCTTCATATAATAAGGATGACACAGGTGGGATAACTACTGTTGAGGGTAACCAAAAAGTAGCACTGGAGATTAGGAAATCAAGCAAAAAGCGGGAAACAAGCATCCTTGACTTGGTTATTAGAAGGCATAGAAATGCGAATGAGGACTCCCAGGTCTTCATACAGTTTTGTCCAAGAGAAATTGGATTTAGTTGGTCTGGACCAATATGTGTTTCTTCACTTGGTCGCTTTTTCTTGAAGTTTAAGAGATCCTCAGATAGTCTTGATGGTCAATCAAATGCTTCTAGTTGGCAAGAAAAGAAATCTACACAATGTGCTCTTCTTCAAATTGTAGAAGAAAATTCAAGTCTAGTTTTGCACTTCTACAAGCCAGTTAATGTTCCATTACCTTATAGGATTGAAAACTTTTTGCACGGATCATCAATAATGTACTGTCAAAAGGTTGTATATCATCTTTACTTGATTTTTCTTCTGCAAACATATGGAAGCGTTAATATTACCTGAAAACTTTGCACTATAAGATGACTGTTTAGATTGCTACTGAACTTTTCAGGAGACAATGGAATCAGATACACTAGTATCTGGAGATTCTATAGAGTATATTTGGGATGACTTAAATTTGCCACACAAGCTGGTTATCCAAATTACTGGTAAGTTCTGTTTTTGAAAGTACTGGTAACTTGTTCTTTTCTATTATTTTTCTGGTTCTGTTTTGAGCTTATCATATAAGATCTCTTTGTTCCGACATTGTCCGGGCTTCTTGCTTCATTATTCTTTAGAGAAGTACCTACATTTCCTTATTTAGCATTTTACCCTTTTTTACTATTCTTCTAACATCCTAAACTGAGGAATTGGTTTCCTCCATAGTCCACCAACAATAGTGACACTTCTAGTCTACATGGTTCATCTCTGGTCTGATGAACTTTAAATTGACTAGTTGAGATGTTACCCTACTTCAAGGTCGTTGCAGGACCACCTCTACTCAAAGTTACCACGTCATAGAATTTGTAACTGATAACATAATGCAAGTTCAGACACGTTTGTAGGATGGTTTCAATGATGAGACACCAGTCGGACCAAAGTTGCAAGTCCATATAGACAGGACAAGCCTTTCAAGTGACGATTAAGGTTGTTTTATTGTTTAAAAGGGTGTTCAGGGCCATGAGGCTCCGCTATGCAGGGTCTGGTGAGGATCAAGGTGTACGCAGCCTTACCCCCATTTATATGGAGAGGTTGTTTCCAATTCGAATCTTAATCCTGAAGGATGCAAGCAAAAAGCATAATCTTTGTTGTTGAAACATTGCTCTGTCCAGCTAATGATATCCAGGGTTATCTAGCATGTACTTGATCACTGGGTTGCACCAACAAATATATGAAATACATCGGAATTTCAAAGAAACACAGTTATATTTAGGTATCATTTGATCAGAATATGTAGTTATGGTGAATGCATGCACATGAGGGACTTGTAACTGAAGATGCCATTTATTTCTGGTATTACCAGGAAAGTTTATATTGGAACCAAGGGCACTGGCCCATAAAATTGCTCGACTGACTGAGACCTGCACATATCATCTTGAGAGATAATTTAGCTCACAAAATTGCTTCCAAATACTTGCATCAAAAGAAGGCATCATTGGTAGGACTAGCCTTACAGGATACTTAGTTCCGGTTTCTTATACAAAGAAAATTGTATCGCTTGGTGCATTAAGGCATGACACTTTTACCCCCAAATTTCCATCCATATTCTATTTTTATGTAATGCAACAACAACAAAGCCTTTTATCCCAAATGCTTGGGATTGGTTGTTTGAATTATTTTCTTCCATTCATCTCTATTAAGGGCCATGTCCTCTCTAACACTAAAAAAATCGTATCCTTCTTTAAATCGTCAATTCATATTCATTTAAGGTTTCCTTTAGTCATTGTGGCTCATTTAATTATTGTCTTTATCACTCCTTACCCTTGTTGGTCTGCATTGCAATGAGTAAGAAAGAACGAATAAGAAAGACGGGAGCAAAAAGTAATAAAAAAATTACCTAAAATCAACCATTCAACTAGTCCAAGATCATTGTCTCCAAACTAAATCAAGTCATTGACACGGGAACAAACCCGCTGAATGTAGAACTAAGACAATATAATAACTAAGTTTGTGTAGCATAAGATTGATAATATGCATCTCCAGACTAATTATCTCCAAAAGAAGAGTCATGAACAAGATCATTCGCTGCAGTCGTATCATCACCTTCGTATGGTCTGTAGTATTCAGGGTACTGGTCCTTGGCAAAAACTGTATGGATTGCCCAGTCAGGATAGAGCAAAATACAAATACCAACAAAAAAAGTACAGATAAAACTATATGTCCATATAACTATGAATAAAAAAAAATATTACTATGAATAGTATGAGTACTATGATCAGTGTATATATATAACTAGATGATAATATAATACTAGACTATCAACGATGACAGTGAAAAGAAAACTAACTTTGTGCTCATATCGTGTGTTTTCGGGAACAATGTTTGCCATGTGGACATGCTAGGATGATTCGTGCATGATTAGGTAGAGTATGCAAATCGTCGTCACATGAACGTAAGTTCCTAAATAGATCATAGTCCACGTGCCCAATGTTTGTTCCCCCACGCCCCTCACTCTCATACTAGATCACGAAAATCAATACTGAAACATGTCAATGATATCAATATTGAAATCCTAGAATCCTCTCGCTCATGGGTGTGGAATCATGTAGCAAATATACTAGTAATGATAGGAAAATATAATAATCCTAACTAGACATGAATTGCATTATAAATAGAAGAAAACCTGAAATAGATTCGTTAGGTAATGTATTTGCATGTCGATCGCGGCTGAACAAAGAATCTGAAATCAAGATCTACAACGAACTATCTACGTTTACATGGTCCACAAGCAATCACATCGATTCCACACAATCCCCACAAGATCACGTTACACAAAACAATAACAGTTTAGTATTACTTCTTGACTGAGGAAAGTAGGTTTTGAAATTAGGGTTTCTTGTTACATAAGTAATCAAGTATCAATTCTAGGATTACTTCTTAACTAAGTAAACTAGGTTTCTTGTTGACGAAGTAATCTAGGCTACTTATCAATTAAGTTACCTAATTTAATCTATTCTATTTAATACTGAAATTTATGAATTTAAAGAGGTTTAGAATTATTATATTACCTCAAGGTTTCAGAATCGAGGTGTCGACCCAAGCGAGACAAAGGTGACTGCCCAAAAAATATCGTTTCGTAATCACGTTTCAAGTGGCCAAGATTGTAGATCTCAGTACCACGAGTCCAGCGGAATCGACCGTTCGCGAAGACGACAATCAGATTGCAAACTATAACTTCGATACGACATAGATACGAGATCGGATACAACACAAATTCATACGTCAAAGTCTTGTAATTGTGTGAAACTCTCGATAATGGAAGAGAATCTCGTTACGGATGAATCGTTGAAGATGGGTCACGATTTCGACAATTTGATTGGCTGGAACGACGAAGGTTTGTTGGCAGTTCATGGTGTTGTCGACGATCGAGGGGACAGTAGGGTTATCAAGGTGGTGGTTGTAGGATTTCAGGTGGAAGAGGAAGTCAAGGTGAGTTGTTTGGTGGTGGTGGCGTAGGAATTGGTGGACTGTGGCGTTAACAGAAAGCCGGATACGGGGACATGGTCGGGCATAAGCGAACACAAAATCAAAATTAGGGTTAAGGTTTTTCGTCGAGAACGACGACCCTTTATATAGAATTGATAGTGGATCAGGTCGGTGTGTACGCGGGCTCGCTGGTCCAAGTCGGTGTAAAGGTGACGGTTGGAATTAGATTGGGGATGGGTGAACGGTTGGGATTAAGTGACTTAAAAAGTCAGGTGCATTTCGGGTTTAACTGAGTGATTTTGCTCTTAGGATCACGTTTTAATCACTAATAGCTTTAACGGCCCAAATTGAAGACTTAAATTGCAGATGCGTGCCGGGTTGATTATAATTAGAAACTAGTTTTAAATAGTTTTCAGGGTTTATTAAATAGAAAAAATAGTTTTATGTCTTTTACGAATATCAAACGACCTCAGAAAAATTCTAGAAAATATTGCGGGTCATTAGGAACCTATATGTCGAGTTTCAAGAGATTTTGTGATACATATTGCAAATGGTAATTCCTACAGCCTAGAATGTTAATTGTTTTCTTAACATTTTCTCGTCTTTTAATTATAAAAAATACCAAAAAATATACAATAAATATTGAAAAATATAGGGAGTCATCTAACATTGTTCTAAGACTTAATTTAGTCTTGTTAAGCTCAATATTGTTTAGTTAACAAATTATAAGTATAGGAACGTCGTTCTGACATCCCCATTTCACTCATTGACTACTCGATCACCACATTAATATGACTTTAATCAATTAATTATAATTTCTAATTCTTAAATACATATAGAATTATGGGTGTTACATCTCGACTACACTAATTTTTTGGATACGTTGTGGTATATAGTATTCTTTGTCCTATTTATGTTTTATGAATGTACCACAATTGGATGATTGACTAGTTGGTACATGAACGAGGATTCTAACCAAGAGGTCTCAAGTTCAATTCTCTTTAGCCTCATTTTACCTTACTTATAGTTAACTTTTTTACTTTCATCCCCCCTCAATTTTTTTTCCTGGGTCCGCCTCTGACAAAAACCATCTCTACCGTTTCACCAAAGCCCTAACCTTATCCCTACCTCTTCTTTGACCCCTCACCCTTTGGTTCCTCTCCCAGCTCTCCATGTGGAGGTCAGAGGCAGAGTACAAATCTGTGAGTCATACTTTGTGTGACATTAATGGATGATCTTGGAGTGCAGTACACTAACCAATGACTATTTGTCGTTAACCATGCATCTATTTTGATTGTTAGCAATCCTATTTTTCATGAAAAAACCAACGACTCGTGGTAGATTGTCATTTTGTTCGAGGGTATTGAGTAAGAAGATTTGCACCCTGTGTACTCACTCTGAAGATCAGACTGCCTTATTTCCAAAAGCATCTTCTATTAGATTTCTGCTCTATGTAACGAGCCGGGCATGTTTGACTTATGGGCATGTTTGACTTATATGCTCCAGCTTGAGGGAGACTTTTAGATGTAGTGTTTCTATGTATTCTCCTTTAGTCTTGCATCTAATAATGTACTAAGAGGAACATCACTCCTCATCCTGTATCTGTGTACCCAAACATACTCAATAAAATATCCCACTAATTTAGTTTTTCTTTATCAAAAAAAGAATGCAACAAGCAACAAACCTCAAAACTCACTGATTTATATTCACAAAATGTTCCCATTCCAATTGTCAATATATGTAAAGTGATCTAATTCTCATTCTAGTATAATTGATACTAATAATCCTTTTTTGCTTCAATAGATCTGCATCTATCGCGGGAAATTAATATTGATAAAATGTGTACATGGAAATCTTTCTTTAAAATGAGGCAACATAAAGGGTTGGTTTTGCATTTAGCATCGGAGAAGGGATCCAGAGTTGAAAAAAGAACTGATGAATCACATGGACTCGAAGTGTTTAAGGTAGGATATGAGGTTTATGCAGATGGTCCCACAAGGGTTTTACGCATTTGTGAGCGTGCTGATAGTTACGAGGAAGAGAAGATGATTCAACCTTCACTGAATTTCCAGTTCAGAGTTTCTCACTTTGCGATACACCTGCTTGAGAATAGCAAAGAGGTAACTCTTCTTTAATGCTATGAATTCAAAACATTTATATTGGCAAACCTTTAAACAATTTCAGTTTGAAGTTCACTATATATCGACTATTTAACCTGTTCCTAATCTGAATACTCTGTGCAATTAAGTTATAAAGAGTACATAATAGAAAATTCTTCCTCATCGTCCAAGCCTTCTCCTGTCATAATGAGGTCGGTTGTGGAACATGATAGTTCTAAAAGAAAAGTGGCAATTTTACGTCCTGACTTTCAACCCTCGTAGTTGTTGCCAAATTCCTAGCCTCGTTATTTGTAAGCAAGAGAGCATTGCCACAAAACCTAGACTTCAGTTGGCAGGTAGGTAGATCTTTTCTTTTAATCATGTTTTTTAACAAGAAACCAAGGAACAGCTCCAAGGTCCCCTAGACTGTAAAAAAGTCTAGACTAGAAATTCCTGATACAAAATGTGAGAGAACAATAACTATGTTGCAAAGACAAGTATACACCATGAGATTATATGGACAATTACACACACGTCGGACCAATTTCAGCATGACTTAGTGTAACTTTTAGTGTATGTGACATCTCTGATAAGTAACTGACTCGACATGGATGGAAGCTTCAGTTTACCTTTTGAAGTATCTATGTTTCCTAGGCTGCTCTCTTATAGAACAAATGCTAGCAGTTAAGACGGTCACATCATGATATTACTCTTTGAACAAACAACAAAGCGTGTTATTGTCAACTTCTGGTCCAAGAAGGGTATTAATTACTACACTCTAGTCTTCCACTGTTACTTGTATTACCTGGTCAGATCTCACTATCTTTCTAACCCTTTTGTCTGACATTTTTGAACTGATAGGATTATGTTTATTTGGAGAATCACAGCCTATGTTTCTCTCTTGTTGAATGAGGATAAAATGTGATTCAATAATTTTTTACTTTCCATTCTCACTGACTGTTCTTTTGGGATATCTGGTTCTTTCCTTTGGAAAGTTTTGGGGATTCCACAGAGAGTTGGTATCATTTTGGTAGTTGGCCATATACAGATGGTAAATTCAGCCAACATTTTCTGAATGGGATAAAATAATGTCCTGTGAGGTTTATGTAAATTATCAGTTTACTGTAGAAATCCAATTAACAACTATTCCTTATTAATTACTATATTATCTTTGCAAGTTTTCCCCAAATCTGGCGGATAAATTTCCGAACCAACCAGGGTCTTATTTAGGTTTCCTGGAAAACATATGTTATTGCAATATCTTTTTCCTATAATTGTACCTTGAAGTTTCATACAGGGTTTCATTTATTTCTTCTATATCATCTTCAACCTTTCGTTGTTTGTTACTATATTTTGAAGATGTTAGTACTTGGTAAAATTGAATATATAATCATGCAATGAACTTTCACTAGTATGGCCATTTTTATGTTATAAATCATTTTTTACTGTGTGGGTTTTGGGATAATGGTCGGTGTGACTACATCATTCCTGCTGTAGGATTTTGAGTCAAAGGAGCTGCCAATTTATTCGACAATAGTAGTTGGGAGGCTTACAAACATTTCTCTGGACTCACTGATTACAGATCGATATAAATATCATTCAATAAGAGTTCAGGTATTATGTCCTATTGATATAATGTGTATATGAGATGCATGTAGCTGTCCAATCACAAATTCCCTGACCCAAGTTTGTAACTTTGCAGTCAATTAATGTTGATGAAAAATGGCAAGGAGCTTCATTTGCGTCAATGGTTAGAAGAAACCAAGTACATGAGGCTGGCTCTGATGAGAACATTCTTCGTATCACATTCATCTTGCTGTCAACAAGTTCGTGTGTTAAACAAGTTAAATACTCCTCCATCATATTACAGGTATTCATTTAAATAGTGATTTATAAGGATAAGGAAGGTCACATTTTTGTGCATTAATGCCTACAAGAGTCCTTATAGATGCATAATGACAACCAACTGGCTTGCTAAGACATTGAATGATATTTATAGCCAATTGATCTAAAAGTTGACGAGGAGACACTTATGAAGCTTGTTCCATTTTGGAGAACCTCACTGAATGATTCTAGAACACAGAGCCGGCAGTTTTACTTTAAGCACTTTGAGATTCATCCGATTAAGGTTAGTTTCTTTAGCTTTATAACACGGATGCATGTTCATCAGTCTACGCATTCGTTACTTTTCAAATTTAGCATTTCTGACATGGACTTCTTTTGCTTAAGATCTTTGCCAGCTTTCTTCCGGGCAACCCAAATTCCACTTATAGCTCCTCCCAAGAGACTTTGAGATCATTGTTGCACAGTATCATAAAGGTGTTGCAATATCTTTGTGAATATGCAAAATCCTTCATATACTTGTCTCTTATTGTAATGTGTATTTATTTAATCAGGTCCCTGCTGTAAACAATATGGTTGTGGAGTTAAATGGAATCCTCTTGACTCATGCATTGGTAACATTTCGTGAGTTGGTTATAAAATGTGCACAACATTACTCATGGTATGTCTTTTAACTACACGTTCTTGTAAGCGCTCCATTGGTCATCTTTTTCATGCATTCAAAGAGATTATCTAAAACTAACATGAATTCTTAGGTATGTCATGAGGGCTATCTACATAGCAAAAGGAAGCCCATTGCTTCCACCTGCTTTTGCCTCCATATTTGATGATACCGCTTCGTCCTCCCTTGATGTTTTCTTTGATCCTTCCGACGGCTCAGTTTATCTCCCGGGTCTCACCTTAGGTAAGGTCCATCCTATTTGAGTACCTCTCCCTCTGCATAAGTGGAAAGAAGTGACACATTGAGTGTGGGGGTGACTAATAATCAAACTGTCAGTCATCGCATTGACAATCCATGTTGTTCATTATCATATCTGGACCCTTAGGAAAATCTATAGCCTAAATTCATTCGATTTGGGACCTCTGGTTCATTAATCAAGAGGATTTGAATTGAACTTGTTTACAGCGACACATAAATGAGATCACTTAATTACTGGGTTGTTGATCTCACATCATATAAATGCTTTTGGTTGTGAAATGGGAATTTTGATGAACATTATGGACCGTCCATGCTAGGATGAGAGGGTACACTTAGTAATTACAAGTTGAGCCCTCATCTCAGTTTGATAGGATATCACCTTGTCTCTTGTTATTTTCTTCCTGCCTCTTTGTATATGTTAGAGTATTATGTTTCTGTTTTTATTTAGTACATTATTCGTCAGTTTCTTTTAGTCCTGCATCTATTATGTAATATGGAGACCTTAATCTTCATCATATAAATAAGGGTCCATACACCCTCAATGAGATATCCCATTATATATGAGACCAGGTTTGCTCTTTTGCCTAAATAACACACAAACACACACACAAGCCTCGCCACAGCAGCCCCCCTTCCTCCACTGGACCCCCCATCCACCCAACTAGGTCTAACTTAGCAGCACATTGTTGTGATTTTTGTACATGGTTGTGTTTTGGCTTTTGTGTCTTTATAATTATTTTTTCCCTTTCACAAACCAATATGAAATGTTGAATCTTGCCGAAAGACTGTTCTAATACATGCATTTAATTATTACGTGAAGGCCCTAGATCAGTTAGATTTATCTAAAAGAAGCTTAAGTGACTTGTGTTTCAGTATGACTAGATGCTTAAACTAAGTGCTTGCTTCAAGGGATTATGCACTAGATTAGTTTGTCTTTCATATTCTGCATAGAACTTGAAATCTAAATTATGTCATTCTGAGGATCATCTTGAAATATGAGAGCTGTATTTCTTCTGATAGATCAGGTTCTCGAGTATAATCACTTATAAATTGAAGATTATTATTACCTGAATTTCACATCTAGTGGGAGTGGATTAACTATCTATTTGATAGAAATTCTTTCATTTTTCAGTTGTGGGTGTGAAATGCAAAACACCTCATAGTTGAGGGGGTTAATTGCAATTTTAAACTTTTTTTTTCTTGTACTGGAATCAGGATTGTTCTTTTTGAGCATCAATCTTTACATCAAATTCCAGTATAATTCTACTCTTTCCTTTTTCACGTTGCGTGAGACTATGTGCCATTATTGATATTATTATAATTTATAGCCCCTTGTCTTGATATCATACTGTCTTATTTCTCCTTCAAGATACTCAGGAACTATCATTTGTTAAATTGTGTTTGTAGGCATGTTCAAGTTCATTAGCAAATGCATTGATTCTAAGGGCTTCTCAGGAACAAAACGCTATTTTGGGGATCTGGGAAAAACTGTAAGTTTCATGATGCAAGTATGATCTGGGAAAAACTGTAAGATACTCTGGAACAAAACGCTATTGACTGATGATTGAAATGGATTGCTTCCATGTTCTCAGATAAAACTAGCGGGTTCAAATGCCATTTTTGCTGCTGTGACAGAAATTTCTGACAGTATAGTAAGAGGAGCAGAAACAAGTGGTTTAAATGGCATGGTAATGTTTAATAAAGTTAATGTTTCTTATTTGTATCCACTCATTATGATATTTGGTATGGGAAAGTCTCCATGTCTTTTCAATGTTTTCTTTGTGATATATGGTAGGTTACTGGTTTCCACCAAGGCATTTTGAGATTGGCCATGGAGCCTTCTTTCTTAGGGGCTGCTGTTCTGGAGGGTGGCCCAGATAGGAAAATTAAGCTTGACCATAGTCCTGGAGTTGATGAGGTAGGTAACCATTCATAACTCAGTTGACTTTTCTATTTCCCTGTCCCTATCCTAGTCTTCCCTAGTTCTCAAAGTTGGTTCGATTGCTACTCTTACCATCTTACATAGATGGTGCAAATCTTTAATCACTAGATATTCAGTCTGTATCTATCTAAATCCGTGTAAGAAATTTGAATGCTTATCCATATCCAAAAAATTTCATGGCATATATCATTAGGTTAAAACTGGTTTCAGATTGGAGGGGTATCTGGATTCTTATTGAAGACATTTATGTTTTATTTCAAATGTTCTATTGGTTTGAAAAAATCTTGGTGTGTCGCTCACATGTGCACACCACTATGCACATGAAACTTTGGATGTCACTGTAATACGTTTAGACTCTAAAACAGTGCTAATGTATCTTAATACACGTAATTTGTGCAGTTATATATTGAAGGATACTTACAGGCTATGTTGGATGTTGTGTACAAACAAGAATATCTCCGTGTGAGAGTGATAGACAATCAGGTAATTTGTGATGATTCATATTTGGTCAATCTGCTGCTTATGTAATTGAGTAGTATATTTTGGTAAGGATGTTTGGGACTTGGAGCATAGTAATGTTATGATGTCTGGAATGAAAGCCTTTTGAAGTTGTATTCTGCTAATTTTCGGTGATACATGCAATGCTAACTTTTAAGGCTTCTTTTCAAGTAACGTGATAAATTATATATTGATTATTCTTATGAAAATTGTTGGTGATACATAGGAGTGATTAACTTTAAAGTTTAATACATTGTAGATGGAAATATATAGACAACATATAGTCATATCTTATCTCTGCAATACGCAAATTCTGAGTAACACAATTGCAAGTAACTTTCTAATAGTATTTCATTATTCCCCTTCTATGCATAGCTTAATTTCTATCTGTCCTGTCATTTCTAGCGGTGGATAACAGCTTGCATTTACCCTTTTCCCATACATTTGAGGTTTTGCCATTTTGGGAAATCTGAACCTATAGTGCAAATTTACTCTCTTGTTATGTCATGCCTTACCAAAGGACCTGTCAGAGGTAGATGTAATGGAATACTATAAAATGGAATACATTGGGCATTGTGCCACCAAGGGGTATATATACAGTTGGAGGGAGGCATTCCTCCTATCCGATGTGGGGCTAAATCCCAATACACTACTCTCTAACACTCCCTTCAAACTCATGATAGTAGAACAATGTTTGACAAGAGAAGTATGAGAACAACAATCAACTAGCTAAGACCTCCCTCAAACTCTCATGAGGATCTATCTCGAGAGTTTGCCTAGTAGGAATGAGTGCCTCTGAACTGTATGGGCCTTCGTGAAAGTTCGCAATCTGCATATGAGAAGTAATATGCGGTAGCGAGACACTCCAAGGAGATATTGTTGTCGGACATAGTAAGTAGTGTTCTAAATTTCGGCCTAGACGGCCGTCCGTCGCATCGGAAATCCCATGTTTGGCCTAACTAGGCGTCTGTTCGGCCATGTTCTGTCCTATTCGGACATGTTTGGCGCCTAGGCGGGTCTATTTGGCCATGTACGGATGTTCGATTTTATTTTTTTATTTTTTATTTTTTTGAATTTATTATTAGGGCAAATTGCGTTAACTACCCCTATGTTTTATACTTATTACACTAACTACCCCTAATTTAAAACTAATTACACTCACCATTCCTATGTTTTATATTTTTTATAGAAACTTGTAACACTAACTACCCCTATGTTTATTTATTTTTTCTAAAGGAGAGGGGTACCCCTTGTAATTAGTTTCAAAATAGGGGTACTCCCTGTAATACTCCTAAAACATAGGGGAGGGGTGAGTGTATTTATTTCTTCTTCTTATATTTATTTATTTATGTTTAGTTGTATTGTGTATATGGTGTTTGGGTTTTAAGACTGGATTTTGATTTTAAAACATTGAATTTCAAATTTCAAAAATAAAAAAAATTATTCGGCCGCCTAGGCGGTATGAGACCTTCCGCCGCACCGATTTCGCCGAACGAAATTTAAAACACTGATAGTAAGAATCAACCTCTGTGTGTTTCGTCTCTCGTGAAACACATGGTTGCAGGCAAGCTGAGCAACACTAGTATTGTCACAATGTAGTGTAGGACCAAAAACAAAAAAGGCTCATATCAATAACAAGGCAACAAAGCAAGTAATCTCAGCTTTAGTAGTAGCCATAACCAGATACTTAGTCTCAACACTAGATCTGGAAACCACATCCCGCTTCTTTGATTTCCAGGAAATCAAAGAATCACCAACTATCACATGGAACTCAGTTAACATTACCATAGCCCAATCAGCATGAGAATAAGCATAAAGATAGAATGATGAAGTAGCCGAGAAGAACAAAGATCCAGTGTTGGTGCCCCGTATATAGCAAGGAATCTGCAGTAGGGCATAATGTGTAGGACGGGTGCAAAAGCAAACTGACTGACGATTTATATCTTATGAGAAATGCCATGATAACAGTGAGGTAAACCAACATGCTAACTAATTGTCTGAACCAAGACGTATCTGAAAGACTTTCTACTCAAGAGATGTAGGCATTGTGAGAGTATCAATAATGTGTTATATTATGTATCTCACTAATAAACTTCGTCTCTTAAGAGAAGGTAACCGTTGGGAGAATGATCAATCTCCACTCCAAGAAAGTGCGAAGAGGACCAAAATCCTTCATCTCGAACTGTGTTTACAAGTACTACTTGACTGTCATAATGTTAGAGTTATTATTGTTATTTATCTCATGAGGGGTACAATGAAGTATTTGTGGATGTATTTATCATCATGCATATTAATATAAATACACATGAGGTGCAACCTAGGGTTTTATGACATGCCCTTGCACTCTCTTTTCTCATATTCTCGTTTTTTCTTTTCTTTTTCTCTCCTCTCCAAACTTCATTTGGTATCAGAGCATCTTTTGAAGGTATTGCAAATCCATATCATATAAATAGTTTTTTAGTCAGTTTATGCATGCCTCTCGGCAACCACATTGGGAGGCTATCTCTCGCATTCTACGATACTTGAAGGATGTACCTGGAAATGATTTGTTGTACAAATCTTTCCAGTTGCTTACGTGACCGGGTTCAATGATGCTGATTGGGCAGGTAGTCTCAGTGATAGGAGGTTTACTTCTGGCTATTGTACATTTGTGGGTGACAATCTTGTAACGTCGAAGCAGAATGTTGTGGCTCGTTCTAGTGCAGATGTCGAGTATCGTGCGATGATTCATACAACTTCTGAGATGATGTGGGTGCAATCTCTTCTTCATGAAATGAGGATTATGTTTCCCATTCCTATGGAGATGTATTGTGACAACTAATCTGTAATTTTCATTACTAATCCTCATGAGTGCACTAAGCATATCGAGGTGGATTGTCATTTTGTTTGTGATTTATTGTTGAAGAAACAAATTGTCACTCCATATGTTTGGTCTAAGGATCAGTTAGGTGATATCTTCACCAAATTACTTGTTTGTGGTCCATTTTCTGATTTATGTAGCAAGCTGGACATGTCTGATCTATATGCTCCAGCTTGAGGGAGAGTATTAGAGTTATTATTTATCTTATGAGGGTACAATGAAGTAATTGTGGGTGTATTTATCACCATGCATATTAATATAAATATACATGAAGTGCAACCTAGGATTTCATGCCATGTCCTTGCACTCTCTTTTCTCATAGTCTTTCTTCTTTTCTATCTCACCTCCAAACTTCACTCATAATATGTGCAAAATCACCGCTAATAATTATATCTAAGTATAAATAGTATCCACGAAGGATGTGTGAATAAAGCATGATCATAAAAACTTGTAGAGAATCTAGCAGCATGAATAACGGTAGTAAATTTGGAAAACCATACCCGTTGTGCCTGTTGAAGGCTATATAAGGCCTTTCAGAGATGATAGATCTGGCCAATAGTATGTGGTAAACCGAGAGTAGTCATGTAGATATCCTCAGATAAATCATTGTGAAGAAACGCATTCTTCACATCCATCTGAGTTGTAGTTCATGCATGAACAAAAAGCTACAATTAGAAGAGTCTGAACAATAGTCATCTTCGCAACATGAGCGAATGTCTCATCATAGGCAACACCATCGTGATAAAGGAAACTACGGACAACTAGTCTGACCTTGTGCCTGTCAATGGTACCATCAGGAAGAGTTTTGACCATGTATACCCATTTGCAGCTAATAGGACGCATGCTAGTGGGTAAGGATACAAGATCCCATGTATGTTTATGTGCCAAAATTCCCATACATAATTGCATGTCACTCAGGAATGATGACAGCCTCTTGGTATGTCTGGGGCTTCCAATGCCTAGAAGTAGCAGCAAGAAAAGACTGAAGTGCAGGGGTAAATGTAGTAAGTAGAGTCAAACGATCAAGAGTGATGCAAATGAGTGAAACGGCACAAAAGTGGTGCAATGTGGTACATGATCCATTGGAACATGTGATATAGTAGTAGACTCAACAATAATTATAAGGTGATCTCGATGTTGGTAAACATGAATAATATATGAATATGTAGTGGATCATGTGGCATAGGTGGAGATATAGTATGATATTAATGTAAACAAGCTCCTCGGATGTGGATGATGGTAAAGGAACTAGAGAATATAGTAAAGTATAATAGGGAAAGTTTTCCCAAAAAAATGAAAAGAGATGCAAAGATGTGTCTGGGAAAAGGATGAGAACATCTATATCCCTTATACCGAGGACTATACCTAAGAAACACACAAGCAGCAGACTTGGAGGATAACTTTTCTTACTTAGTTATAGGTAACTAAACAAAACAAGTACAACCAAATCTCAAAGTAGGGAATAATCAGGAGCACGACTATATAAATGCTCATAAAGAGACACCATCAAGAACAGGAGTCGGGATCCTGTTGATCAAAAACACAATAGTAAGCAGCTTATGCCTAAAACTAAACAGGGACAGAAGCCGACAAGAGAAGAGTTCTGGTGAAATCAAGGATATGAAGATGACGACACTCAGCACCCATTTTGCGAATGAGCATGGGGATAAGAAAACTATATGTCCCCTGAGAAGCAAGATAGTCACGAAACTGATATGATGTGTAGCCCTCCCTGAATTTGAGTAAAGTCCCTTGATTTTACAAGAGAAATGGGTCTCAACCATCTTTGCAAACTCAAGATACTTCGAGAAGACCTCAAACTTGCGAGAGATCAGTGAATCGAGAGTGATCATCAACAAATAAAGCGTAATATATCATATTTCCTCTCTTTTATATATGTGAAGAGAATCCCCAAACTTCAGAGTGAACAAGATCAAAAGGAGAAACATAAACATAATCACTAAGGGTGCATTTGATTGTAAGATGGAAAATATGTAGAAAATAAATCAATTTCACGGATTTATTTTACTAGGAAAAAATTTCTATGAAATTTTGAAAATTTTCATAATAGTGTTGTTTGATTGCAATTATTTTATTATGGAAAATCAAATAAATTTTCATGGAATTTAATTCTTACGTGTTGGACAAGTTTTATTTTCCATCGTTTTGGAGGAAAATAGGGCAAAACAATTCCATGATAATATAAGGTATCAAACACTACACATTGGTGGGGAATTTGTGATAAAAATATGTTTTATGAAAAAAGTCCAATAAAACAGTTTAAATAAAAAATAATTAGCAACATACCGATGACGAATACAAACAATACAGGATGTTAGGGAGACTTTGGAAAGAAGTTCTCTAAAACACCAAAAGAAGACAACAATTAAAGTCTTGCTCATGCTTAGAAGCCAGAAACTCCTAGGAGACCAACGAATCTTTGTAAGAACCTCGATTCGGCGGTTCTTATTTGGGAGCTTGTTTTCTCTGCGATGAGAGCTCGTTTCTTCTGTCACAGGAGCACGTTACCCGACGACATGAGTGTTTCCCATAACATGTCAGAATTTTAAAAGATGACAATTTTTGGACTAAATCACAACTTGATATCCTCAACTTTGATAGGTAGTAACTTAATATCTTTTTTCAACTAATATTTTCAACTTAATACCCTCTGTCACCCTAACCGTTACTTTTAACATTAAAAAAAGTAAAAATAAAAATTTAATTTCTAAACTACCCTCCTCCCCCCCAACCTACTGCAGCAGCATCCCCCCTCCCCACCCCACCACACCAACCCCCTCCTCCTCCTCGCGCCTTCGTCGTGCCCCCCCCCCACGCCACCCCCGACTGCAACCCCCTCCTTCCCCACACCACCCCCTCCTCCACGCACCGCCTGCGCCTCCGCCGTACGCCGCCCGCTCGTGAGCATGCCTCCACCGCGAGCGGCCCCTAGCACTGCCACCGCGCGCGCGTGAGCCTCCGCCGAGTGTCGCACCCGAGCGCGCCCTGCCGAAGGCTGGGGCTGCTGTTGCTCCGCTGTGCCCCCCCCTCCAGTTGTCGACGCCGGAGAAAGAGAGTGGGCTATCCGAGAGGGGTTTGGGAAGGATATTTTGGTTCTTCTCTAGTTCGGTTAACACCGTTAGAAGGGAGGATATTAAGTTGATACCTATCAAAGTTGAGGGTATCAAGTTGAACATTTGGAAAGTTAAATTTTTTTTAATACACGTTCATCAAAGTAACAATAAACTAATGCTTACCTTGATATCATAAAAATTATCATGCAAATGATCTCTTTCTAACTTTGACTGAACTTTATATATTCTAATAAATATTAGGATATCTATATTTTGATAACAATAATTAATAAACATAAAATTTTTTATTAGCGCACGTTCTTATCACGCTCTCAACTTTAGACTCTTCTAAGTAGTCGCGCTCCCCTACTCCTGCTCTTGCTCCTGCTCCTACTCCCGTTTCTAGCTTCTAAGGTCTCATGTGCCAGACATCGCATGTGATTCAAGATGAGTGTAAGATGATCCATGTAGTAAAGACCATCCTACCTATGCCCTGCCCTAACAACCATTCTCGTGTGAGGATCATGTATAGTACAAGTAAACCTGTTAATTGGGTCGGACTGGACCAGCCCAGCACGAGCCTGGCCCGAAAAAATGGTCCATATGCCGGTCCGGCCCGAATAATCTTGGGCCCAGGCTGGCCCGGTCCAGTATATCGGGACGTGTCGGGCTTCATATCTCGGCCCTTAAGAGGCCCTGTCTGGCCCGACCCGGTACAGTCCGAAAAATTTCTTTTTATGTTGCTTTGTCATTCCACTGAATAATTTCTCGTCAAGTAGTCCTAATTGTAAGTTCTGCCTTGTTAATGTAACCGGAGCCTGGAGGTCGTCGTTGAGGATGCCCTGGAGGTGTTCAAGAATGGTGGGGAGGAAATAATGCAACATCACACATCTGAGGTGTTCAAGCATGTGAATTTTTTATTGAAAAGTTTGAAGAAGAAGGTAGAATTTGATTAGGAATTGAGCTCATTCAGTCATTTGTTTCTTCCTTCATGTGAAAGATCCTCAAGTCTTATTTAGTAAGTGACTTGTTCTCCTTTGATCTCCACCACTTTTGTGTCTGCACAATACATGTTCGTTTTAATCCATGGGGCCACGAGCACAAGACACAATCTACTTCCTCTATCTGCTATTTTCTACTACTAGTACTTAATATCTGGCGTGATAATGGAATCGATTTTAGTGAAATTCAACCATTTCAATTCCCGGCACATGTAAACAGATTCATGTACAAGGTCCAAGCCTAAGTCTGACCCTGTCCGAAACCCGTCGTGTCGTGAGCCACGTGCCGGGCTGGGCTCAGATTTTCATCCTTAGTCCCGGCCTGCTATAGTGCATGGGCCTGAGAGGTCCGGCCCAGGCCCGGCTCGGCCCAACCAAATCCAGGTCAGGCCAGGCCAGCCCGGCCCACTTGACAGCTCTAAGTACAAGCAATTCAGATGAATAAAACAATATAGGACATGTCGGTTAACTGAGAAACTGACAATAGACTCTTGACCAAACAAGGAACGTGATGAACATCAGGAATGGTAAAGTGTGGTAAAGCAAACAAGTGTCCACGACCAACTATAATTAATAATGTGTCATCAGCCGTGCGAATTGACACAGACTGAACTTGTATAATAATGCTAAACCTAGAAGCATCACTATTCATATGATATGTAACCCCAGAGTCTAGAATCCAGGAGGAAGAAGATAAACTTGTGGAAGCAGTAAATGTGGAACTCTCAGTGGCAGAATCTGAAGGGCCAGGAAGCTGAAACATATTAAAAATCTTTTGGAATTGTTGAAAGGTCGTTATGTGCTGAGGAGCTGTAGAAGAACTGCTGGCTATAGACGAGGTGTTAAAAGTAGTCGTATCAACTATAACAACCTGACAATGTGGAGGTTGTACATAAGATATGCCAGATGCAGCCTCTCGAGTCTTGTATTGAGCAAAGGCATGACACGCAGTAGAATGAGTATCATGACACCACATTGTTCCTGTCGAGAACTAGAAGTACCAAAAGAAACGCCACACGACAAGTCTATGTGATCCCTGAGAAACATGTAGGGGTTGACCCTGGGAAACAAACAGAGGGTCGAGCCACTAGAATATAACCGCTAGGTGTAGTCAACTATCCATCATAAGATCTTCGACGTCTCCTCGAGAGTCAACCCGTTCACCGTCGTATCAAGAGGAGGGGCAAGCGAACGTTGTAGCAGAAAAACCAATGGTAATCTGAAACTCATATTGAAGTCCCATACAAAATTGATAGAATATTAACTAATTTTGAGTTGACCATATGCAAGAGCATCCATGTAGTATGAACTGGTAGTATTATCAGAAGGAACAGGCTCCATAAGGACAAGCTGACTCCAGCGTTCCATCATATATGCATGAAATTACCAAATCATACTATCACCCTGAGTAGCAGAACGAACAGTCTGAGTCAGCAAGTACTTGTAAGCGTTGTCATGCTGGGAGAAGTATTGTTGGAGGTGGCCTCACATGGTAACCGCAGTAGTATATGGAGCAAGCTGTAACATAACGGTGTTGGTGACATTGACTGAAAGATCGTATCCATAGCTCCATGCTTATCATATGTCCATGTATCCAGATGACTTTGAAATGTTGTAGTAGCCTCCTTAGTAGCACGAGTTGAATTGTACCATCAACATATCCCTCATAAACAATAACCATGTAGGTGGCTTTTGACGTGTGCCCAAACTCTGGAGTTCGGGCCCTCCAAGATGATGCGAAGGCGAGACTCAGTCAATAGTAGATAGATCTGTAACAGACATCATGACTACCACAATACAAGACTTCAACTCGACACAATATAAAGCAACAATAACATCAATACAGTCTCCTGAGTACACCCAATACAACACAATCCAAGAGCACCAAATACAAGTCAATAAACCAATACAAGCAATTACACACACCAAACAACATGTGCATACTGCCAAGACTGCCTAGTACGCCCGAGTTCATCTGTGTGCAAAGAAACTAGGTGCAGGAACTAAAAATAACTCACACAAGTAATCAGCCTGCGCAGACTGCCAAGTGGATCCTGAGTGCAGGTGTGCAAAGGAAACCGGGTGCATCTACTACTACCAATACGTGGAGAAATCGTGACCATTCAATCCAGCCAGTTCATTCATTGATTATGACACGTGTCATCTGATTCAACGGTTCAGATCAAGACTAATTAAGGTGGAGCCGATAGGATCGTGACACAGTGTCCTCAGCAACTCCTAATACAAATACCGAGATCGAGAGGGGAGAGAAATCAAATCTTGATTTCTCCTGTTTTATGCTCTCAGAATGAAAAACTAGTGTTATGGTTTCGAACGCTCACCTAGGTTGCTAGTGGCTGTCGGAGTACAACGAAGAATTGGTAGTCGAGAAACCGCGAAGAAGATGAACACACACGAGATGACTGGTTTGAGTCTCTTCTTCAAGGCCAGATGACAATCAGAACTCGGCAGCAATCAAGATCTCGAGGTTGGTGGAGCATCTCAAGCACTCGTCATGGCCGGCTATGAAGAGTGGAGACTTCAACAAACCTCGATATTGGCCGGAGATGAGTCGATCACTGGGATTCCTCAAAAATGATAGAAAGGAGATTGAATGACAATTGAACTATACCCAGAGAAATCTCGACCTCTCTGCTCAACTCGTTGGAGTAGATGGAACTTTGACGAGGAACTCTGATGGCCGATGGCTCGAATTTACAGTCCAAGGACTATAAAAAAAATTCTACTTCTAATATAGAGTTTCTACTTAGAAATATTTTTTGAGGAATTGAGAATCTAGACTCTAGAGCTCATAACTAGATGTAATGGAGTGCTATAGATTGGGCATTGTGCCACTAAGGGGTATATATCATAGTTTGTTGTATCAGCCGATACCGATCAGATACTGCTGATACCGATTCGGTTTGGTATGTCTCAATCTGATACTTACCGATATCCAGTATTGACTAATACTGACATTACATTGGGGGTCTTTTTCCTCTTTCCGGTCAATTCGACAAAGAAAATTGAACGAAAAAGCCCAATCAGCAAGGGTGTAAAAGCATAGTAAGGTTATAAATGTAAAAGAAGAAAACTTATATATCGCATGTAAATTAATCGGCATGGGTGACTGCTATATATCGCATGTAAATTAATCGGCACGGGTGACTGCTATTTCATTCAATTTCAAAACTGCTAAAAACAAACGAAAAAAAATCCAATCAGTATTGGGTATCGGTCGGTATCGGATCGAGACATTGTGCCACCAAGGGGTATATATCATAGTTTGTTGTATCAGCCGATACCGATCAGATACGACTGATGCCGATTCGGTTTGGTATGTCAATCCGATACTGTCCGATATCCAATACTGACATTACATTGGGGTCTCTTTCCGATCAATTCGGCAAAGAAATTTGAACGAAAAAACCCAATCAGTAAGGGTGTAAAAGCATAGTAAGGTTATAAATGTAAAAGAAGAAAACTTATATATCGCATGTAAGTCAATCGGCACGGGTGACTGCTATTTCATTCAATTTCAAAACTGTTAAAAACAACACTGAAAATACTTGAATTATGTCTAAATGTATAAAATATATTTTCTAGAATGTTAATAATTATTTCCTTTCCGATACCAAAAAATCCGATACTCCGATCTGAAATCGCCGATACTATCGATACCGCTGATCCCGATACTCATAGGAATAGTTTGATACAAATTCCGATACTCATACTGTGAACCTTGGTATATATACCCTACCAGTCGGAGGTAGGCATTCCTCCTATCCGATCAGTATACTACTCTCCAACAGGACTAGCTTGTATATCCTTCAGATTGGTTAACTTTGGTGATCATAATAGTGAAATTGAGCCATAAAATGGTGAAAAGTTTGATGATCATTTTTGCTCTTTAGTCAATTAATCTGCTTTTACGTTTTCAAACCTGTTTACCTATATGAAGGTTATATTGGACTGCCGGGGCTGTTATCCCACCATTTCTATGTCAATAAGTTTTTAACATTTATGTTACTCTACAGGTCTTCTTTGTGATAATATTTGCACGTGCCTTGAACCTGTAGTTATATTTTACCAAAAGTAAATGGTATAATATATACTCTATGCTCGTCTTTGGTATGCGGATTGGAATTTTTATATTCCTGGGAATAAAATTTCCGACATCAAATTCCCACACACGAACAAGAACCTGACCCGAGCACCAACCTAACTCACCTGGACATGAACCCGTCCCGACACACTGACCTGAACCCGACCTAAACACGACTCAAACCCAAGCCCGCTGACCAGAATAGTAATCCGACCAGAACCCACTCGAACCCAACTGACCCGAACCCCACTGCCCTGAAGCCCTAAACCCTAGTCCAACAGGCCCAAAATTCCATTCTGATGAAAAATAAAAATACCCACCTATTTTTTAGGGAAATTCTCCCATATTTTGTGGGAAAATTGTATTACCGGGAATAAATATGCCTAGGTAAAAAAAAATCTAACATGAAACACATGTCAATTGTTTTCCCATCCTTGCTTTCCCCTAATTAAAAAAATATTAATGCTTTAACATACACTTTGAGCTCATGGTTGCACAAAATATATCACCAACGAGTTATCTCCGTCAACTCCCTTCTGCATTCTTCAACTCCTTCATGTGCCTTTCAAGTTTCAACCTCCATTCTTGAGGAAATTTTGCAGAAGATTTTAGTTACTTGGTGCAATATGTGATGGTTACTAAAATGAGGTATTGATCATTGATACTTCTGGATGGGAGAGATAGGACTCAGGCTGAATCTTTTTTAAAGGGTTATCTTATTGATTTTGTTCAAGTGTGCTGCATTCTCATATATGTTTTGATTTGAATCCCCTTTAAATTTCCTTCTTCACTCTTGGATCTTGTAATTGAAAGATTTCAAATTATTTTTACCTTTTTGTGTGCTTAATTGAAAGTATGTGTTATTCATTGGAAAAGAATGTACCTTTCTGAATATTCGATGACAATTTTCTAAGCAATGAGTACTTATGTTATGCTTCATTAGACCTGCTTTTAGTCAGATGTTTTAGTGGTATGCTTCTAGATGTCTTGTGATGGCATTTATTATAGTCACAAATTACAAATGTAGGAATAATTCAGCCTAAACCCACACTCTAAATTAAGGAAAGCTTCAGGAATTGAACTGGCAACAATAATTACATAAGTTTACTCTAGAAACAATGTGGTAAAAATTTGTGAATATTGTGTAGAGAGGTTTAGTTGATGGAAGTCATAAAATTTTGAATTTCCAATTTTCCTCTTGAGATATGAGGGAAGCCCTGAAGGCTTCCCACCACCCTCACCCCTCAAAGTTTGGAACTTGGGCCACTCCCAAGGAAGGCTCTCAGCCATCTCAGCTTGACTCCTTTGGTGAATATTCTAAATAATTTTTACTGCTTGCATAGTTATGTAACATGTATTTAACTCAGATGTTTTTGCATTGTTCGTGCTCTCAATTAGATTGGAATTATGTGTAAAAAAACTGCAAATCGAATGCTGGTATCAAAGTTTCTGGGAAATAATAATGCAAGCTGCCCAGTTTTTCATATTTTTTCTTGGTTATATGTTGTCAGCATGCTATATAAACGTCACTTGCTTTTCAGGTTATTCTAAAAAACCTACCACCAAATAGTTCTGTCATAAATGAAATCATGGAAAATGTGAAGAGCTTTCTTGTGAGCAAGGCATTATTGAAAGGAGATACATCAACAGGTTCTCGTCCATTGCGCCATCTACGAACTGAGAATGTAAGTTCCCAATGTTCTTTCAGTCATTTGTCATCATTGTCTTTCAGTTTTGATATCCTTTAAACTGCTAAGTTGTTCCTACAATAAGGCCTTAGAATGTCAATATTCATTTCTGGGGAACAGTTTAGGACCCAACTATAGCTTCTCTTTTCAATGAATATGTGCTAGGTAGAAGCTTTTTATTTTGGAGTGGGTGGGCGGGTGTGGTAGTAGTAGGGGGGTTCATCAAGAAGTTAGAGTCCGTTTGGTTCACCGTAATGTAATCGTAATCGTATTGACGATTACGTTGTAATTCTAATTCGGATGTTTGGTTGCACAATAAAATTAGATGTAATGTAATCGCGATTACAAGTTTGATTACATTATATCAGTTTCTTCTAAAACCAATTACGTCATAAAACCTATGTAATTGCGATTACATTGCTAACTTAAGGGAACGTTTGGTACGAGGTAATGTCTTTTTTGTTCGTTTTTTGGTGTTTTTGTTTGTTTTTATAATTTTTTTGTCGGTTAATTTTTTTTTTGTGTCGTTTTTTCATTTTTTGTTCTTTTTATCGTTTTTGTAGTTTTTTTTCTTTTTTGATTTTTTTTCTCATTTTTTGTTATTTTGGGTCGTTTTTTGTTCTTTTTTGTTTTTTTTTTATCGTTTTTTGATCTTTTTTGTTATTTTTTTTCGTTTTTGTCATTTTTTTTGTTCTTTGTCGGTTTTGGTCGGTTTTTCTTCCTTTTTTTCGTTTTTGGTCAATTTTTTCGGTTTTGGTCGTTTTTGTTCCTTTTTAATAGTTTTTAACGTTTTTTTTATCGATTATGGTCTATTTTCTTTTTTTTCGCTTTTTGGTTGTTTTTGCTCTCTTTTTGTTCAATTTTGATCCTTTTTTCCTTTTTTATAAAAAAAATTATTTTCGGTCTTTTTTGTCATCTTTGGTCATTGTCTTTTTTGGTCGGTTTTCCTTTTTTCTGCTCGTTTTTTGTCGAATTTCGTCGGTTTTGGTTCTTTTTTGTTCGTTTTTTTTCGATTTTGGTCGTTTTTTGACATTTTTTGCCTTTTTGTCATTTTGGGTCGGTTTATGTTCTTTTTTGCTCATTTTTTGTCGTTTTGTCGTTTTTTTTATTTTTGTCGTTTTTTGTCTTTTTTTATTCGGTTTTACTGTTTTTGTGGTTTTTGGTCGGATATTTTCTTTTTTGTCATTTTTGGTCGTTTTTTATCATTCTTGGTTTTGTTTGCTCGTTTTTTGTTATTTTTTGTCTTTTTCGTCGTTTTAGGTCATTTTGTTCTTTTTTGCTCGTTTTTGAACTTTTTTGTCATTTTTTTATCGTTTTTTGTTATTTTTGTTCGTTTTGTTTTTTTTGTTTTTTGTCAAAATTTTCTCCTTTTGTCATCTTTTTTCTCAAATTATTTTTTCATTTTTGACGCTTTATCTTTTTTGTCGTTTTGGGTCGATTTTTGTTCTTTTTCCCTCGGTTTTGATCTTTTTGGTCATTTTTGGTCATTTTTTGTCGTTTTGTTATTCTTTGTCATTTTTTGTCCGTCTTTTTTTTTGTTTTTACACGTTTTTTCTCTATTTGTCGGTTTGGTCGCTTTTTGCTTTTTTTTATCGTTTTTGGTCGTTTTTGGTCTATTTTTATTTTTGATCGTTTTTTGTCAGTTTGTCATTTTTGATCATTTTTTGTTGTTGTTTTTACACGTTTTTTCTCTATTTGTCGGTTTGGTCGCTTTTTGCTTTTTTTTATCGTTTTTGGTCGTTTTTGGTCTATTTTCATTTTTGATCATTTTTTGTAAGTTTGTCATTTTTGATCGTTTTATGTCATTTTTGATTTTTTTTTTTGTCATTTTTTATTATTTTTTTTGTTTCAAAATTTAAAAAAACAACATAAAATTTAAAAGTAAATTAATACGAAACAAAAAAAAAGATTAAAAAAAGGAACAAAAATCGACAAAAAAGATTAAAAAAAGTGCTAAAAAGTAAAGAAAAAATCGATGCAAAACAATCAAAAAGCAAAAAATGACTAAAAAAATCGAAAACGAAAAAATGACAATAAACGGTAAAAATGGTCTAAAAAGAGCAAAAGGAACACAAACCGACCAAAAACAAAAAAAGATAAAAACGACAAAAATCGATCAAAAACAAAAACAAAACTGACCCAAAACGGAAAAAAACGAACAAAACCGACAAAATGACAAAAAAGGGCCAAAAACGACAATAAAAAGACAAGAAACGAAAAAAGGAACAATATCGATAAAAACGACCAAAAATGATAAAACAAAAACAATAAAAAACAAGCAAAAAAGAACAAAAATCGACCAAAAACGAAAACAAACGAAAAATGGTAAATAACGACAAAACGAGCAAAAATGACCAAATATGACAAAACGACAAAAAACGAACACAAACGAGAAAAAATGACAATGTCACGTCCCGTTCCCAGAATACTGGGTAAATACGAGAACTCACATGGCCAACCATACCTTGCAGAATACCGAAGTAAGCCGCAATGTGCTAAGGTTGTCAAGAAGACAAATGGGTGGACTCTAGCATGCTATGACGTCAGTCCTAAGGCCGACAAATCCTAGTATCTCAATCCATCTACACAAGTATGTATTCATATATGAAAGTAAAAAGGCGTCCCAAATTACATACCACATATGATCATGAAGCTAGTGAATACAAAATGCTGTACTAGCAGAGTATAATTATACATGATCAAATATATCAGTCATGGTCTAATATATACATCATGTTGACCGAAGTCAGAGAATTGATCTCAAAATAAGGGGCTAACACTGCCTTTTGCTAAAATACCACAAAATGAAATAACACTACGAGGGATGGAGGAAGGAAACCCACTCGTGAGCTTCGGCCGCAGTCCTACGAGTGTGAGCCATCTTGCTGGAATTGCGGTGGACTTTGGTTCTCCTCAGGGTAATCTGGCCATTCAAAACCAGTGGGGTCAGGACCCCAAGCAACAAGTACCACAAAGGAGCTCAAGGTGATAGACAAAACATAACACAACATAAGCAGACAAATAAGAGACAGAGAGAATAAGATTAAGGTCGAGACTTGTACGGTACCAATGTACTTGTCTCAAGAATATAACTGGAAGAACATATAACAAGTGCTATAAAAGAAAGTAAGGCGACGAGCGACAAGAAAGCATAAGAACTACTGTGGATCGGGACCACAACCCTTAAACCAAATGGATCGGGGTTGCAGACTTTCACACGAGCAGAACTTACCACCCTAACTACACGCCGAAGAATGAATTAAAAGGACGAGCTTAACTTATAGACAAACATTCATTGCACGGCCGGCCAAACATGCCTACGGCTTACTATAATTTACTAACTAGGGTTATCACAAACCTAGTTACTAACAAAACCACTGGCACTGCAGTTAACCCGGATGGCCAAGGGTATGCTTGTCGAGTAAACTTAAATGCACATTTAACAACACTACAACATAACTTGTTACTTGTCATAACAGAAATTGAACTTATAAACATAAACTTAAACTTGTGATCATAAACTTGCTTTATAAACATAAACTTATATATAAACTTATCGTAAGTGCCGCAGCTCGCGTAAACTTTGGTCAGTCATTGAGCCCTTGCCTAGCAGGGTTGGTCCATGTTGCATGGGGCCCTTAGAGATCGGGGTAGCCGATAGCGCAATATTCTTCCCTTCCAATGATCTAGGTAAACCTTATCTTCTTTAATCATTACTAAATTATTTCAAGTTCTCGAGTCGATGACACTTGAGAACTCTCTAGAATGACGAGTCACGAGTACGAGCTTTTCACGAGTTATCGTATTCGCGACACGCGATACATTGGACAATACCCATATTCGATTGTCCGATGCCAAGCAAATGGATTTTCATACACAAATATTTTCACGGTGTCGTGAAGATTGTGAACTTGTACATAAACTTGTCTCGTGAACTACATGCAAAACTTGTTTGGTAACATAAGCTTATATCAACATAAGGAAGCACACAGCAATAATCACTAAAAGGAGTTATTAAATGGACATAATTAAAAGGAACACAAAATGTGCACAAGGATTTCTGGCCGCATGCGCCCACTGGCCGCATGCACCCTAGTGCTGAGTGATGGGTCATAAATGCGTGGAGAGAATTGACTAAAGGTGATTGATGTGACATGCCATAAATGCCTGTCAGAGAAAAGACAAAAGCATAAAAAGGTGTGCACGAAAAGACGTGAAAGAAAAAGACATGTAGCTTCTAAGTCAAATGACAAACTGGCCGTATGAGCTTCTAGCCGCATGGACTCTCGCTCTATAGAAAATCTCATGCGTTCAGTGTTCTATGCATTCAGCTTAGGAACGCATATGCAGAAACAGTTATGCGCCTAACAAGATAGGCGTCATGCTGGAAGGGGCTAATGAAGCCGGGCGCATGGAACTCTTTCGTCCCAAAATAATACGAACTCCATGGAAAGTTCCAAAAATTCGAAAACTTGTTTTCTTCATAAAAAATTCATTTTAACTCCGAATCAAGTGAATAAAAAGCCAAAATGCTCGAAATGAAGTGCTCCATCAACCACAAAAAATATTTTTTCTAAAATACTAAGTTTTAGTAGATCAAAACCACGAAAAACACATAAAACCTATGAAAACCCTAAACTTCAAATTCAAATATACTTAAATATACTCATCAAAATTCAAAACTCCGAGAACTAAATATGATTAGCAACTCAATGAGAACATTTTCCATCAAATACATTTTCAAAACAACATATATATATATATATATATATATATATATATATATATATAATCCGAAAATCAAGGCTTCACCTTTGAGCAAGATATACTGGTGGCCCCTAGCCTCTACCTCTCACGGTCCAAGTCACAACAACTTCTTCCTAAGGTTATGGTTTGGCTAGAGGGAGCTTGAAGGAGAGGAGGAAGAAGGAAGCAAGAAGAGTGAAATGAGAAAATGAGTGAGGAGAGAGAAATACTCATATATATATACTAAGAGAAGAGGAAGATGGTTTAGTCATGGGTTCAATCAAATGAGCCGAACCAAGTGTTTATTCTACATGCGGGTCCTAAATCGGGTCTATGGCAATGTCAATGGATATTCTACTAGTCTCGGGTAGTTTCTCTCAACAACAGAAAAATAATAATAAATAAAATGACATGAACCAACATGAGAAATACAGCAGGAATACACTATCGAAAAAATTAAATTCTAAAAATTAAAGAAATATCAAATCTGGAATCGGGTGTGACATATAAAAAGGCCAAAAACGAAAAAAAAAATGACAAAAAAAAAAAAATTAAAACGAGCAAAAAAAAAAAAAATTTGGCCCAAAGCGATAAAAAAGAGCAAAAATGACAAAAAACCGACAAAACGAACAAAAACGAAAAAAACGACAAAAAGGGCTAAAAACGACCAAACCGGCCAAAAAAGAATAAAAATCTATCAAAAATGACAAAAAAGGAACCAAAAATGACAACAAAGATAAAAAAAAAGAACAAAAAAGAACAAAAAGCAACCATTCCCCCCAAAAACGAACAAAAACGTTAAAATAACAAAAATATTATTACATTACAAATTCAATTACATTATATGTTAAACCAAACACTTTGAATGTAATTGGCATTACATTGCATGATTTAATTACATGTTCCAACCAAACATGGTAATTACGTTACCATGTTTAATTTTATTACATTACAAACTCAATTACTTTACAAATCCAATTCTATTACAATTACATTACGGTGAACCAAACGGGCACTTAAATCTTTTTTGCATGAAAGTAATAATCTCCTCATAAACATTATTGAGTTGTATGCATCTTGCTAAAACTCTTAGCCTACTTGTGTCTAATATCTGTTGATGTTTATACTTTCATACCTAGAATCTTATATACAGTAGGACCTTTGCTCCTTTAGACAATACAGTTTCAAGTGAAGCTGATGACCTTATTGTGTAAGCTGATTAAGAAGAAGGATGCTATTATATCCAAAAGTCAATATGCTATTAAGACAAATTATTATGGCCAGTTACAATATTAGCCCGTAACAGAGGCCTTGGCTAATAATACCAATGTTGTCCTGCAGTTTCCAATACAGTATGACTTATACGTGACCGCCAACTTATTAGACCTCGCCTTTAAGCTAAATACTGGTTGAAGACAATCTCAAATCTACTTACTACTAAATGAAATTGTCAGATGTCAAGGTTGGATTTTTTTTATTTTTTTTCCAATGGAATTTTTGAAGCCCCTTTTATTCATCCATAATAAAGTTATGTATAAACTTGAAAGTGAACTAACCGCGAAAGGCCTTTTTCTTTTTTTAGCTCCAGCTAGTTCTGACTGCTAAATATTGTAACATTATGCCCAATTTTTAGTATGATTACAACTCTTAATTGCACTGTTGGTACTTAAATGCTGCAGGAGTGGAAAATTGGGCCAACAGTGCTTACTTTATGTGAGCACCTATTTGTGAGCTTCACCATTCGGATGTTGCGGAAGCAAGCCAACAAAATCCCTCTTGGAATCATCTGGGAAGGAAGAGCTGACAAAAAAAACTCAGGTGAGCCATCTCCTGGAGGGAGCCAACAAGGGCCTAGTAGGAAGTGGGCTGTCGGTAAATTCGTTTTCTCAGGCATGGTTGCATATCTTGATGGAAGGCTATGTCGTCATATACCTAATCCGATTGTGAGGCGTATTGTTAGTGGATTCTTGTTGAGTTATCTTGATGAGAAAAATGATAAATGATCTTGGAAGTTTTCTTTTATATTTTAGCCCACAGATGAAGAGCGGAATTTTGAAAAAGATGTATTACATGTAGAATGAAGATAAAAGAGTCCAGGGATGAATAAAAATCAATTTTGGAAGCTTTTTTTTTTTTTTTTTGTATGTGTATCGAAAACGTATCTCATGATTATGAAAAAAAAATCATAGTATTTGTCAACTGGCGACAATAACAGGTAAATAAAGCAACAATCGGACTGGACAAATAGCTGCTGGTGGCACCAAACTGTATGATGCATATTTGAAGTCTTGAGAAACTTGTAAAACGATCTTTGATAATTATATATATCTGGTTCTAGTACAACTGTGCAATAACTTTGCATAAAATGTTGGGCTTTGCTATGACTACAAACTCCTTATTGATGTCATCAACAATGCATACTCTGACACACTGGCAGGCACGTCATGCTATCGAGGAAGGGCATGCAGAGCTCAGATCACATAACGGGATTCAATTCTCTTTTGTATCAAGACTTCCCAACATGGTGGCACATTCTTTAGCATGTTATGCTATGAATGTAAACCAAGTTAATATTACTTATTATCTAAGTACTTTTCCTCGATGTATCTATTCCCATATCTAGCATGATATGGCTACTGTATTCTATCCAACCAGGGCTGTCCAATGTACCAAACTCTCGATTACAAGAAAAGCTCATAAATATTTTGTTAAAGATTATTTATTAGTTCGAATTTGCAATTGTAACAACTGGGCAATTTTTATTTACAGTTTCAGTATAAGTTATATTTTTTGATACAACTGCATATAGCGGGGGTGAGGGGGTTAGAGGGGAGGTGGGACCCATATTGTCATGTCGATCTTGCTCTCCAACTATTCTTTATTATTTGATAGCAGTTTTCTTCAGAATATTGCTACAAAACTAGTGAAGAATACTAAGTCGTCAAACGACATGCAAGCCCTCAGTCAAGGACGGAGAAAATAAATAAAATGAGAATTTGGAAATGATTTGATTCTCGAATATTTTGATAGAGAATGGAATAGTAAATTCCTTAAATACAATTTAGCGAATCATAAAGCAGAGTGTGCCAACTCTTATAATGAAATCCTGAAAACAGATGTTCTGACTCTTATTAAAAATTTATTCTACTTAATGTCCAAATCATAATCCACACTCACGCATTTCTATAATCCTATTCTACTTGGTGTCCAAATCACTAATCACAAGCACATTCGCAATCACAAATTCCTATATGCAAATGCAATTTAGAGAACGCTTTTGGATCACAACATCACCTATTATCTCGGCAATAATTCCATATACCAGAGATTAGGTAAATTTCCTGGACGGACGATACTTAGATTCCAGTCCCACATGTATTGTGATATCATTGAATCACTATAATAACCATTGAATCACATTTAATGTGATAGCACATGATATAAACAATTGTCGAATTTTTTGTTTTAATTCAAGAATTCAGATCATGTGATAATATAAACAATTGTTGAATATCTTGAACTTTTTCAATAATTCGAAAAACAGGTCAACATTGGATATACACAATTGTCAAATTTCTTGATCTCTTTCAAGAATTCAGATCCAATGGCAAGTAAGTGAGCTAAGCCTCATCTCGGTCATTGTATGGCCATACGTATGCTAGAACTACTGATCAGCATTACTTTTTAAAACAAATAATATTGCAAAGAGTTCGATGTTGTGATCCAAAAGCTCTCTCCCGCCCCAATGCAATTCTACACAATCACAATTACTCCTATCTAACATACAATTTAAGTTGATTTACAAGTCTGATTCGTATCTCGTCTTGTGTGTCAGTAATCACACGCTTTACGAGAATAAAGTTCGACAAATAGTTCCATCTTACAGAAACATGAATTGTCCAATGATTTATTTGTTTCATGTGCTCATGGCACCATGCTTAAACAATAACATTCCATTTGGTAGCAGGGCCGTCTCAAGCAATTTGGAGGCCCTAGATAAAAGTCCAAATATGAGACCCTTAGTATCCCATATTTTTGAAAATATACCTACATACAAGTATCGTCCTTTCAGGCGCTTGCAGTTGTATGAGAGAGAGAGAGAGAGAGAGAGAGAGAGAGAGAGAGAGAGAGCATGGATTATACTTTTTTTTCTTTATATAAAACATGGAAGATAAAGAGGCGAGGACGACGCAATAATTTCTACAAGAGATAAGAGAAAGAAGCGGTAACTGATCTTAATTGATTGTCACGTTTTACCAAGCCGGCTGTATCATTTTCCATATTCTTCTTTTTCCAGCCAGATATAGCTTGTCCGGACCTTTCAAAGAAAAAAAAGGTAAAATTTGATGATTACATATATACCTATATACTAGTATCCCATATTTTTTGGGCCCCTAAAAAAGTAGGGCCCTAGGCAGCTTCTTCCTTTGCGTAAAGGAAGAGCCGGCCCTGTTTGGTAGGACCATTTTCAAAAACATAAAAATTGGTACTCCTTGCCTTGGAATGTAAAACATTAAAACTTTTATTGCTCTTTCGTGCACGTGTTGATGTGTCCTACCCGTCCTATAGTCTAAATATGAAATCTAAGATTTTTAGAATTTGATCCTAAATCAAATAGCTACTAAAAGGCTGGAAAATAGAGACTAATCAATCATTCGGATTTTTCGAAAATTGTTTTCTCTATAATTTTTTAAAAATTTCGGCAGAATCTCCTTTGTATTCTGGACTCCAAAAATTTTACAATTTAATAAAAGACCCGGAGCAACCCTCCATAGAATTCTTCGGGTACGCCGATCCCTTCGGTGGAACAAATCTCAACACCCGAATTCTCACACAAGTAAAATATATGTATATAGAAACATAATACAAAAAGCTTCTTTCGAAACTTAGCAAGCTTAGCTAAAATGCATTTGCCACTTACAAGCGCTATTCAAGTAAAAAAAAAAATCTTGCCTCGACAAGTTAGCAATTTGCAATTAACACTTATAGGCACTAATCAAGTCAAAGAATCATAATTTTGTTAGTAGTATGGCAATAGCTAAATCCAAGTTCAAAACCTACATGTGTTAACTATATTCACCAATTTTGGAAAATGATTCGTAAAGTTTTTATCATTGAAGATCTATTTGTATAAATCGTAATTAAGTGAATATTTCCTAAATACAATTCCTATTACTAGAATAGAATATATGTAACTTATCATTGGAATAATTCTAAGAATTAGACTTGGTATAACCAACTAACCTATGAATATCCACCAATCCAAAATCAAGATTGAATGTATCACATTCTATTTCTAGAAAATATATAATCTATAACTTAACTTGGAATTTGATACTAAGGTTGTCCTAGTATCCGGTTATTCAAAAATATCAATTGAACTAAAATAATGCTGAAATTATCTTAGATAATTATATTTTGAAATCTGGACATATTTTCAAATTATCATAAAATATTAAAATTTGCTAATTCTTAATAACTTGTATAAACTAGGCAAAGATCCTTAAAGTGTATCCATAGGTGATACCAAAAACTTTGAAATCTATGATTCATAGTTTCAACTTAAACTATATTTACTTGAAAATATTTTGAAGTTGAAGACATACAAATATCCAAAACTTTATATTTAGGAAACACATAAGAATCATTTCTTAGTGTTTCACGCATAGCACAAAAAAAATAAGACAATCAGGATGTTTTCTAGATGAATGCTTTAAAGGTTATATATATATATATATATATATATATATATATATATATATATATATATATATATTCAATCTTATTTCATAAATACTTAGAACTTTCCAAATCAAAGTACGGAAACACAATGACCTGATAATTCTCATACAAGTATATATGTACATATATAAATATATCTTCTCATAAATATTAATAACAAACATGGAACCAATTTACTAACTACACATACATATAAAAATTTATTGTTAAGCAATCCTTACAAAAGAACATCATACACAATTCCTTGTGTCCACTTATTTCTATAGCATGTCCTAACCTTGTGTCCATAGAATTATATCTTAAAATTTTATATTATAATCAAAATAAATCATAATAACAGTCATAATCATTTTAAAAATTAAAATTCTTTGGTGAAACATTTCAACAAGCACCTTGTGTTCTTGTGTTCTGACCAAGATATTCATTTTTCTATGCCCTAAAATCCATGCCAAGTTCTTATAGGAACAAATTCAGAATTTTATTTCCAAATTTGGCTTAAAATTTATTCATAACAATTATAGAAACTTTTAGAAAAAAAAATTCTAAGAGTTGGTTGAGGACTTGTCTTATCTTGAGTAACCTAGGGTTCCTTCCAAATTCTTCCCAAACCATAGCCCTATTTACAATGGCCAAGATTGTATATATATATATATATGCTAGAATTTGACCTATATCTATAATTTGGAAAAATATTTGGGAGAAGAAAGATTTATACCTAGGATTTAAAGAAGAGGAAGAAGGAAGAGGATAAGTCAGAGGAGGGAGGAAGAAGATCCAGAGGGAGGTCAGCGGTGGGTGGCGGACGTGGGAAGTCGCCGGAGGTGGCGACCGACGACAGCAATAGTGGTTGCGACAGCAACCTCAGTAGATAGGAGCGACAGCAACACAATTGGTAGGAGGAGGTGAAGAGAGGGAAGGAGTAAGGAGAGGAGAATAAGTAGAGGGAAAGAGAGGTGCCGGTGTTGTGTTGGAAATGGAGAAGAGAACAAGGGTTGTCATGTGTGTACAAGGAAAATAGGGAAAGAAGGGAAGAAGACATGTGTGGTATTCTTGAGATGATTCATGGGGTTTGGAGGCTGGGAAGAATCGGTGAGTTGGATGGTTTCTCCTATAACAGTCCACTTCGCTCAGTTCTGCAAGATGACTCAAACGGCATGTCGGCACTTGGACTTGGAGTTTCAGCGGTTCACTCAGAATCTCGCTTTGCCGATGCAAGCCCTCGTTCAGGTAGGTGGCTACGATGAACCTGTCTTTGCTTGACCATCACACCTAAGAATTTGGATATACATGCTAGATCTCTAGGCGATAACCCCTTGCATGCTAATAAAAAGTGAACGCACCAAGCTAAGGGAATAATTACATCTTATACTGCTTGCATAGAACATGGAATTGTAACTTGGTTTATTGTTAAGTTTCTCGTACTATCCCTTAGACCCGTGATAGCGTAATCTCTTATGTTTTCAAGCATGGCTATGTCGCATGTTCCGTAAAGTTGTATTCGCACTGTTCAATGCTTAGCTGATGCACATATTCGCTATGCTTACCTCGTAAGATTCATGCCACGATCCTGTAACACTATTTTGTCTTGCATTCATCTAGTTAGCCGAAAGACTATTGAATAGTCATTCTGTGCAAGTATAAATCTGAAAGTATTCGGGACCGTTAGGTCGCCAAGGCAGTTCCCAATCTAGGAGAAATGCATCAAGTCAAGTTAAACCCTGAACGAGAATTATGTCAAGTATTAAGCAAAAATTATAGCTCGTGGAGCAATATTCGTTCAGAACAAGAATTAAGATTTTGCATGCCATGTCGTAAATCTGGAAGACCCAAGACTTGCATAGTCGCGGACAACTTGGTGCACAAGGGAGATTTTTGAATCGCTTTCTGTGGACGGTCTCCGGGGCACCGGGGTCGATCCACTCTGGACGGAACCCCACGCAGTCTTAATCATGTGCGAGCAGGATCACTACCATAAAAAGTTAAATTAGCGACGTAAAGAAACGTCGCTAAATGACCAATAAACGTCGCTAATCACTTTTAGCGACGTAATTAGCGATATTTTACAGCAGTCGGAACTCAGCTAGTCGCTGAAAGGAAAAACGTCGATAAACGTCGATATACCGACATTTTTTAGCGACGTAAACGTGTCGCTATATTAGCGACGTTTAGCGACGCAACGTCGCTAAATAGCGACGTGCTCATCTGTCGCTTAACGTCGCTAATTAGCAACTTATATAGCGACGTTACAGCGACGTCTTTAATGACCTGGCAATACTGCCATGTCAGCAAGTTGTGACGTACAACGACATTTTTAGCGATGTCATTAGCGACTTATAGTAACGTCGCAACTTAGCGACGTATTTAGCGACGTGTAGTAACGTCGCAAAACGTCGCTAAAAATGTCGCTAATTATATAGTAAAAAAATAAAAAAAATGAATACTGAATTGTTTTCAAACTATTATTTCTGCAGTTTATTAATTCACAATCTGTACAAATAGACCCGGAGCAACCCTCCGTTGAATTTCCTGGGTTTGCCGACCCCCTTGGCTTGAACACTCAACACCGATAAATTAATATATATTTAATATAAATAATATAATAAAATTTGAAGAAAATAAAACATCCAGCAAATATCGTCGTAAAGAATACAGGAAATATATATCCATACAATGAGTCTCATCCTAAATAATACAAAGAATACAAATATCCAGCAAATATCTATACAAATATCTATACTACTGCGGATCTGCAGGAGGATGACCACCGGTGCGCATGAAGGATGAGAATAGATCATACTGCTCCCGTGAAATCGACACCGATGTCGATGGAGAAGGCAGTGACGTCGGTGGAGTCTGTATCGATGTAGGCGCACCAGGAGGACTTATCCGCTCCAACTCTGCGTGTCGCTGCTTGTAAGAATCCATGGTAGATAATAGTCTCGTACTGTTATGAACCATTGAATCCTGCATCATCGTCAGCCTCTCGCCCATGGATAGCTGTGATGCCTGCAGCTCCGTCTCGCTGTGCTCTGTCGAGGCTCTAAGATCATTTGTCAAATCTCGGATCTCCGTAATGCTGCGGTCGAGCATATCGAATCGTGCGATGAGCATCGGATCGTCCGCATGCGGCTGGGACCAGGGCTGCTCCTCCATCCTTCGCAGCAACTCGTCACAAAGAGACACAATCTGATGGTCAACGGCCTCCTGGACTTTGGCCGACGACTGCGAGGGCTGTGGGGAATGCGCACTTGTCGGGGAGGCCCTAGATGACTGCGTCGCAACCGGGGCGCCATAGGATCCGTTACCGTAGTACGTACCCCTCTGGAGACCACCAGCGGCGGTCACCCACAGGTCGTCCGTCGACGGAGCTGGAGAGGGCTTCGAGGAAGTACCAGCCTCTCCAGCTGTAGGTGTACTAGCAGTCGTCCGCTCACGCAGCCTAAGATACTCGGCCTAGAAAAGTTTGGATACTCGATAATTGCCTAAGTTATATTAAAATCGCAACAAAGTAAAGTAATACTTACATAGGTCTGTGAGGCCCTCTCATCAATGAGATTTTTGTCCTTGCGATGGGTGGCCAAGTAGACGGTCACCATGTTTGCATCCTCACCCCTCTGTACCTGTTAAAAATATATTATTTAGTACTAAAATTAAACATTTTTTTTACTACCATTTTATCGTACTTATATTAAAATAATATATCTTAAATAAAAAACATACCAAACGATGGAAATGTTCCGTCATCGGAATCGAGCCACCATACCACTTTGCAGCATTCCGCCTAGCCACCTTGGCCTTCTCAGACCTTTCCTTGTAGCTCGGATCGTCGAATCTAGCCCTCATCGCAGTCCACTGCTCAGGCGTGATCCAACCTTGGATCGATTTTCCAGCACGATCACGAGCCTTCTGGTCATCCAGAGCATCACGGATAAGCTTGGAGGCAACGACAGAAAACATCCGCTCGATCAACTCGGCCCGGTGCGGAGGATAGAAATACGTTTGCTACAATAAATAATTTAGTAAGTGAGCATCACGGATAAGTTATATAGTATGTATAAATTAGAGGATTTATATAATATACTTTTATCTTGAAATGTGCAAACCAGAACGCCTTCCTCTCCTCCGGAGCTTCAGAGTAGTTGATCCAAGGGCCACCATAGTTGTTCCTCAAAAATAGGCCCAGGCGTCTCTGAACCGACGATGGACGATATCAATACAGAGATAATTATTTAGATCGAAAAATTCAATACATGATGAATAAAAAATATACGATATATATGATGCTAAACCATCTAATTGACTTACTTTGTACCGTCGGCCCAAATTTCTGTCCTCGTCTCCTCCGGAGGTGCGCATGGAGGATCTTGCTGATGTTGGGACAATATCGGCACGACCTCCTCTACATGCTCATCTGTCTCCATGGTTCCGTCAGCAGGAGGAACGCTGGACGAGGGAGTACTATTACGCCTGGAACTACTCGTCCCAGGAGTGATGCCATATAACGTCGTCGCAGTCAGAGATGTGACTGATCAATATACTGGAGTACTGGGCGACGACGATCCGGAACCAACAGTATGCAGTACAGGAGGAGCACTATGTCTACCTCGGGACCTGCCGAACCCTCCGCGCCGTCCTGTCATACATGATAACAACATATGATGAATAAAGAAATACACAAATATATAGTACATTCTACAGTCAAAATATTATGCATATCTCACAACATTCATAGAATTGTACAGTAAATAACCAGTGGTGTCACAAGTCTAAATGGATAGTACATTCTACAGTCAAAATATAATACATATATTCGTCAAAATAGTACATTCTACAGTCAAAATATAGTTACATTCTACAGGCAAAATATTTTATTTTCAATCATCTTTAGAAAATTTATCTTGTTCGCCTTCCTCGTCCTTCTCTTCCTCTTCCTCCTCCTCATCTTCACTTTCATCTACTTCATCTTCGTCTTCGTCTTCTGATAATTCTACATCTTCTACATTATTACTCGTGTAATAAGTAACTTCCGTTGAATCCATATATATAATATTTGTTACAAGAGGTAGTTTGTCCTCCTGATAAGCTATTTCGTCAATGTCAAAAGTATTTCTAGCTTTAGTCTTGCATACTGCCCACCAATCCGACCTCACTGTTCCCCGTCTAGGATAAGTTGTGAAGTACACGAGCTGAGCCTGACTTGATAGGACAAATGGTTCGTAGCCTTGATATCTACGCTTGTAGTTTATATCCACAAGGCCATGCTTGTCAATTTTTCAACCTTGATCTTTAATCGGATCGAACCATTCACACTTGAATAGCATGATATTAGCAGATTCTGTGCCATAATTATATGTCAACTCCACAATCTCTCGTAAGATGCCATAGAAATCATTGCCTGGATCGACGTCTTTGTAGTTCGAAGATTTGATACACAAACAATTATTTTTCTGGAATCAAGATCCAGAAAGCTGTCTCTGATAGGAGCATTTGTTGACTTGAACCTGAACCCATTCACACAGAAACTTGGCCATATTTTAACGGCAGTAATTGGTCCCTTGGCAAGAGTTATAATAGATTCAGTCTCGGGTGTTATTAGACGATCGACCTAAATACCAAAGTAGCGATAGTAAGTTATTTGTTTTGCAAGTGCAAAATAAAAAGTAATTACCAAGCACCTTACATATGCGCTCAACCAAGAAGAAAAATGGCATCTCATTTCTTGTTATACTTTTTCGTCTGTTATGTAGGGTCTAACCGACCTCAACTTATCATTATATGTGCTAAAAAACAATGAAGCAACTGCTGATTAGTAGCATAATAGTAGCTTATACAATTACATTGAGATGATATAAACATGACGTATTAATTACTTACCCCTCTAGATTCTCCACTTTATCCTCGTCGCAATTGAGTAATATATACAACTGAGCAGCCCTTAGCTCGTCGTCATTCAAATATATCTTCTTTATTTTTCCTGAAGGCTTTTCGGATGCATTGAATACTTTGAGTATTGTATCATTAGATTCCTGATATCCGTCGTCGTTTCTCGGAGCTTTTGTTCTATTAGTAGCAATATGAGGTTTGAAATACGTCGAGCAAAATTTTATAATCTCCTCGAGAACATAAGATTCACAAATAGAGCCCTCAAACCGTGCCTTGTTTTTAACCTTTCTCTTTAGGTGATTCAGATGCCACTCGAAGGGGTACATCCATCAATAACCGACAGGACCACCAATACGTGCCTCATAGAAAGATGAATTGGCAAATGCTCCATAGAGTCGAAGAATCCAGGAGGAAAGACCTTCTCGAGCTTATATAGTGTTACCTTAATATCCTTCTCTTGATTTTCTAGACGATCGACGAGCAACTTAGTAGAACAAAGATCTCTGAAGAATATGCTGAGCTCTGTCAATGGATCCCAAACGACCTACGGTAAGAATTCTTGAAATATAATCGGAATTAACCTCTCCATGAATACGTGACAATCGTGGCTCTTCATACCCGCCAGTTTGTTCTCCTTGAGGTTGATGCATCTTCTCAAGTTCGACACGTACCCACCTGAAAACTTTAGACCCTGAATCCACCTACAAAGTCTCCCTTTATCCTCTTTCTCCAGTGAGAAAACTGACTTAGGTTGCTTTAACTATCAAATGCAATGCAGGACGTCTACATATTTCTTCTAAGTCCAACATGGCCTTCGTATTATCTTTCGTCTTCCCCTTTACCTCCATTATAGTATTAATTATGTTATCAAACACATTCTTCTCGATATGCATGACATCAAGGTTATGTCTAGTCAGATTGGTGCTCCAATATAGAAGATCCCAGAATATACTCCTCTTCGTCCAGTTATGGGTGCGACCAAATCTGTCATACTTGTATCCCTTAGCAGGCTCTTCGATAGCACTTGATAAATCTTTTATCTCTTTCCATATCGTGTATCCGGGCCACCTTAGCGGTGGATTGGCCTTCTCCACAACGTCCGTACGAAAAGCATTCTTGTTCCTTCTGTACGGATGATCCTTTGGCAGAAATTGTCGATGACAATCGAAAAAGCACGGTTTGCCTCTGTGTTTTAAACGGAAAGCCTTAGTATGGTCCATGCAATACAAACATAAGAGACGACCATGGGTGCTCCATCCTGATAACATTTCATAGGCCGAAAAGTCGTTGATGGTCCACATAAGTGCTGCCCTCATCTGAAAATTCTGCTTTCTAGAAATATAGTAAGTGTTGTTACCTACTTTCTACAGCTGATTCAACTCATCTATCAAAGGCTGTAAATACACATCGATGTTCCTCTTCGGATTGTTCGGACCCTGGATAATAACGGTTAGGAACATATACGGAGTCTTCATGCACATCCAAGACGGTAGATTGTACGGAGTGACGATCACAGGCCAACATGAATACTGGGAGCCCGAAAGTCTGAATGGGGTAAAACCGTCAGAGGAGAGCCCCAATCTGACATTACGCGGATCCGAAGCAAAATCTGGATACTCTCGATCAAAGTTCTTCCATGCTTCTCCATCGGATGGATGATCCAATACTCCTTCGATCTGTTTCTGCCTGTGCCAACTCATGTTTTCTGCAGTCTCCTTAACCATAAACAACCGCTGCAACCACGACGTCAAAGGCAAGCAGTGCATCGAATCGGTAGGCTTCCTTGCACCGATAGACTTTCCTCTAACTGTGGTCTTGTAGCGATCAGTACCACAGAATCTGCACGCATCTTCATCCTTGTCGTCTTTGTAGTACAACATGCACCCGTTGCGACATGCATCAATTTTCTCGTGTCCCATCCAGAGCGATCTTACCATCCTCTTAGATCGATATAAGTCTTTAGGCAACTTTGCACCCTCGGGCAAGATCTCTATAATCAAATCGATCAGTCGATTATAGCATTCTTACGACATGTTAAAATCAGACTTGATGCTCAATAATCTTGTAACCACCTCCAACGGTGAATGATCCTCACAACCAGGATATAGTGGAGTCCTTACATTCTCCAGCAACTCTATAACTTTGTAGCATCGGCATTCGGTGCCTCCTCAGCTGCATCATAATTTTTCGGATTGGAACTAGGTCCCGCCGTACCATAATTGTTCGGATTAAAACTGGGCCCCGCCGTATCAAAAACCATGTTCATCCACCCGTCGTCGTAAGCATCGTGGTCGTGGACATCCATATACGGCTCCACATAAGGCTCCAACTCCGATGCTAGAGACACAAGTTCTCCATGCGCGGTCCACTGATAGTAATTCGGCGTGAAGCCTTTCGAGTACAAATGATATGTGACTTCCACTTCTGGATAATATTTCCTGTTGCGACATCTCACACACGGACACTTAATTTTGGTACCGTCCATGTACTGAGGGAACGTCTTGACAAACTGCAGGAACTGTTGTACGCCCTCAATGAATTCATCCCGCACACCACACATGTCATCAGGATGACGGTTGTACATCCACGAACGATGACGCAGATAGTAATTCATATCCATTTCTAGATACTTCTGCAAAAATGACAGTATGTATCCTATAAATTATTACATATAGTGTGATTCTCTGGAGGAAGGTAAGAACTGCTTTAACTTGATACACAATGCCCTATGTGTGTGTGTGTATATCATTTGACTTGTCAATTGGTAGTGAGAATGTCCAACTACAGGGCATGGATGGCAAATAATATGGAAGAGAGTTTCAGAAAGTAGCAGTCATTCCCCGTTTGGACAAGATCACAAGCCATCTCATATTTAGTGTAAAACATATTAATTTTACGCACTTATTTAACTAAAGAACTTATCAATGCAATGGCCAAGTGACTGATTACTCCTCTGCTTTGGTAATCACAAGGTCTTATGCAAAGTAGCCATCAACCTTTTTAGACAGTGAGCTGGATGACATACACATCACTCATTATTTTTTCTTAAATGTCACTTCGTTTGGGTGGTTGCTGCTTGTGCCATTTTGTCAACCCACAAAATTTTCAAGTTGGTTGTGTACTGTTATGCAGTGATGAGAGCAATTAGTTCTCGTTGGTTAGAGGGTGTAAATTATAATGTCACGCGGAGAGCAATTTTTCCAAACATATGTCGTTCTAGCAAATTATACTAAAATATTTTTACTTTATAGTAATTTTTCTGTATATATAAATTTTTTTGTGTATAATTTAAATAAGATTTAATTGTTCAAATGGTGTCTGAGAAATATCATGATCGTTGTTTTAATAATTAAATTTTTTTAATTAATTTGGCACTTAAGTTTTGTACTTTTTATTTAAAGGGTACCCGAAAGGAGAACATACTCTGAAGGAGTCGCACATGTTTCACGGGAGGTCTGTGCTCGACGTTGCTGGATCGTCAGATAGTACGCGATCAATCTCGTCTTACCATGAATTAGGATTATAATTTTTTTTATTCGATTTTATTGAGATCACGTTACAGTGAACCAAACGGATCTTTAATTAATGCTTGCGACGTAATTCAAATTTGAAGCTAGCTAGCTAATTAACGAGGGTGATATATATATATATATGTATATATATATATATATATATATATATATATATATATATTGCTCAGGAAGTAGTACTAGCAAGGAGGAGGCAAATTACGAGATCGACTAGGACGACATCTACTACATCGGCATCATAAATATGAACCCTCACATAATGGAGACCACATTGAAGATCAATGTTACGTCCAAGGCGTACGACACAAAGGAAGCAACCAGCGAGTGTTCTACCAGCACCAGCAATGGCCTCCTCTGTAAACAAAATTGCTATAAAGTTGGTTGTGTGCTTTTTTTTCTCATCTAATCCAGTGTTATTGGTATCAACGGGATCATGGATCCATTTTGGTTAAATATCCCTAAATCTGACCTCAAAGAGTTGGTCAAGGTGACTGTAGTTCAAAAGGGACAACATCAATATAACTTGTCGTATCGTGTCGTGTCATGTCGTGTACCAGCTTCAATTCGAGTGTACCAGCTTCAATTCGAGTTAGGGTTTGTGTGTGTCCGCGTGCGTGTGTGTGTTCGAGTTAGGGTTAGGGTTAGTGTGTGTCATGTCGTGTCGTGTCGTGTCTGTGTTAGAGAGAAAAAAAGAGACAGAGAAAGGAGACAGAGAGAGGAGCTCACCAAGGAGGGGAGCCAGAGGAAGGACGCCGGAGGGAGAAGGGGAGCCGGAGGAAGGAGGAACTGACGGCGGAGGGGGGAGGACGCTGCCGAAGGGGGGTCGCCGGGAGGAAAGAGGGGACGCCGGAGGGAGGAGGGGAGCCGAAGGGGGAGGACGCGGCCGGAGGGTGGTCGCCGGAGGGAGGAAGGAGGTTCGGGTTTAAAATTTGGGAGAGGGAGAGGGAGAGATCGAAGGAAATAGGGAGAATCATCCCTAAATGAATAAAATTTAGTGACATTTTAGCGACGCCAATAAAGACGTCGCTACGTTTGCGACGTCTTTAACGTCTCTAATTGTGTAAAAAAGATACGTCGCTAAATATCGCTAAATGAAACATATTAGCGACGTTTAACGACCTTAATTGAACTTATAGCGACTAATCTTTTAAAAACTGAATAAAAGTCGCTAAACGTCGCTAAATGTCGCCAATCAGCGACGTCTAGCAATATTTTTACATGGAGTCGCTAATTTATATTTTATTAGCGATATTTTCCTTTAACATCGCTAAAAAACGTTGCTAATCTCGCTTATTCTAGTAGTGGATGGCGTAGCACTTTATGTACTTTCTGTCACGCCATTCTCGCTCTAAGGATGATAGTCTCATGTGCTAGACGGGATGGCATGTAGTACCTCATATACTTTTTATTGCACGACATCCTCGTCAATGACTATAACTCGTCCTTTATGGCTATGGCAGCGACTCTTGTTCATATAGATTAAGTCATCCTCGCTTAGCGGCAATCCGCGTATCCGCGTGCGAGTCATTGCATCGTATGTAGTAATCTTGAACACCTGAATGGATATGAGTATTAGAAACTTGTGCATATTTTAGAAATCTTCTGCAACACTTCTGGATAATCCGTGTAACTCGTGCACCTGAATCAGAAATCCGTTCGTGATACTGGTGTTTGCTTATGTGATTTTCTTGGATTATATATATATATATATATATATATATTCGTTCTCGGGTTAACTTGGTTTACATTGGACTGGGAAGGACAAATGGTAAGTTGGTAAGTCTTGCCGTGTTACTCTTATATCGTACGGTGTACCGCCACACGAGTTAAGCTTTATATCTTTGCCATGAAACTGATGCTAAGAAAAGACTAGAAAGACAAAAATGATATAGTGAACATAACTAATTTAACGTGATGGATTTGTTGAGCGGGCGATGAGCCTTCCCACCAGTGCATTCAATGTACTGATAATCCACCAGATTATATGCATGGTGCGAGAGAACCTCGTTCGGTACAGAGTGTCCCCTCATGCGCGCTAAGGCATGGAGTTCACTCTAGAGCCTTGGAGTGTTACGTCCGGAGCTGAAGCACATATACATGACAAAATGTTGGAACATCGCCTATGCATTATTCCTTGTTGTAAGACACTTGGCACGCCTGTATTGTTTCAAAAGAGAGAGCTTGAGGGACTTGTAAACTTGGCATAGTACCGCTATATCGACCTTGCGAACTAGTTATCTCGCCACCCGTTCTATGTCTGGCCTTGCGCGGGTGCAACTTAGGCTCGTACGACATCACGCCCATGCGAGGACGACCGGCCCTGCAGGGCCGGGGCGTGACATATTGGTATCAAAGCATCGACTTTACGACCTTGGTTTTATATCGATTCTTTGCTTGAAACTTTGTTCGTGGGTAATAATGTCACTCCCCGTTCCTGATATACGTATTTGGAATATATTTTATTTTAGCATGGTTGTATGTGGATGGAGACTAGACCCATTCTTTAGTTTAACCTGGTTTATGGTTCATTTTGTGGGTTGGTTCAAGTCATGAGAACCCTTGGTTCAACTCTCAACCCTATCATATATAACCCAATATTTTTCTTCTCTCTCTTCATTACTTTATTCTTTTTTTCTCTCTTGTGTTTTCTCTTCCCTTTTCATAGGCAAGTATACCTCGCATGAGAAATGGAGAAAACCTCCATATTATTGTTTTATTATGTTTGTTATGTGTTTCTAAGCACTTTTAGAACTTGGAGTTTTCTGTTTTGATGGGCGATTTAGAGTAGATCTACATTTCTAACTTAGAGTTTTATGGGATTTATGAGTTTTTTTTATTTTTTATCTATTAAACATATATTTTCGAAAACCAGTTTTTGTTACATGATAAAGCTTTCAATTTTTAGCGTTTTGGCTTTTGGTTTACTCGATTTGGACTTAAAATGAGAATTTTATGGACAAAACAATATTTTAGTTTTTGGAGCTTTCGTCATAGCCGAACCTGCTATTTGGAGAAGATGAAGTCTTCATCCGGCCAACAAGTAATGTGGCCGATAGTGCTATGCGGCCTGAGCTTTCGCCGCATACTGACCAGCATGCGTCCATCTTGTTGAACGCATGACTGTCATCATACAAGTGTTCTGGAGCTTATCCTTGAATTCTTTGTATTTTTACTTGCTGGACGAGTGAGAAATTCACTTAGTCCAAGAGGCCTCCATGCGGCATCGACCTCTATGCGGTACTGACCCATATGCGGCAAACATGCATATGCGACAAACAGAGCATGCGGCCACTTTCCCTTGTACGCATGATTATGAAACCTTAGCACATATTTCTATAATTTTTATCTTTTATCTCTGACACACTTTATGGCTTGTCACATTAATCACTTATGTCACATCACTGACACTTTATTTATTGTCTGTCACTTCAACACTTGTCCCAAGGAGTAGACATTAATCCTAAGCATGCGGCCTGACTCCATATGCGGCCAGGACTTTTCATGCGGCCTGACTCCATATGCTGCTAGGATATTTCATGCGTCCTGACTTCATATGCGGCTATGAATTTTTATGCTGCCTGACTTCATATGCGGCCAGGATTTGCCATGCGGCCCTAACTTTACATGCTGCCTATAGTCTTATGTGGCCTGGACTTCCCATGCGGCCTTGCTTATTTTGATTGAATGTTTTCTTATTCTTTTGTGACCCAATGTATAATTGATAATTGGACTCGAATACTGTATCCGTGCTGATATCATTATTGCCTGATAATTGTCCATGATATTAATGTGTACTGAGGTGCGACACATCTTGTCACGTGTTAAGTGATTATATTTGGATTGTGCATCGAGAATGACTCCCAATTTCTGAACGCGTTATATTATAAATATATATTGTTTCCCCAGCACAGACATAATAAGCGAGTCAACTTCCAAAGCGTGGCTAGGATATTAATTGTCTGAATGTTGCATACACGCTCGGGTGAATCCAGATTTAACTTCCATGAATTCGTATCTACTGTGCCCGTACTTTGTACGACATCTTAAGAAAAATTCTCACGTGACCACGCCTTAAGATTTCGAGCACAACCTAGGGCTAATTAGGTAACTAAAAGTGGTAGTAATATTAGAGTGAACAGTATCCCGAGATCATGCCGTCGAACCTTCCCACAAAAATTTATTCTAAGTGCGTTGTGGGCTGGCCACCACAGATATTGTATATCATCTGTCTTATTAGAGTGCAGTATCTGACCTATTATTATGTCGAGCTATTTTTTTACTATAGGAATACTGGAACCGCTAATACCGTATTTTTAGCAGTGGTCCTATGGAAACTGGTGCATCTCGTGAATACATGTTTTATTCATCTATTGGTTCGGTTAGCTCATGTTCGACACTGGCGTAATATGAAGATACATATTCCACATTATTTCTGAGATAATCTTAGACTCCACAAAATAATAAGTCGTACAAGTGATTGACCGATATAAAAAAATTGACTTGGTTATGATTGTATTATTCAGTTAGTAGCCTAGAGAAACAGACTATCATAGTGCGATTATGCAACCATTGTCCTTGTTTGGTTGTAAGGTTGGACCTTTGTGCTAGAATATCCTATGCACCTAAGTTATGATACTGAACCTATGTATTATTATGTAATTATTCTTCTTGGGTTTTGTTTCTCCATTTCGTGCTTTCTTTGTGGTACTTCCTATTTGGGGTCTAACCCTCCTGCTTTTGCATGGCCAGGTTTCGAGCCAGCACCCGAAGATCCAGCGTACCTTCCCCCAACTCATGGCGTGTACCATGAACATGGTTGCACGAAATAACGAGTGAGTTTTCTTCTTCCCTACTCATTATTGTATATTTACTTCTTTTAGGCGTTTAGTCGCCGGCTCGTCTGGACATTAGTCTTCTTACATTATTGTATTAAATCAGACTGCAGCTGATCACTGTCATGTACTTATGTTACTCTTCCAGCTTCTTATTTTGTGCAGCTGCTCTCCAGAATATTTTGAGAAAGCGTTTAGGATGCCTTATTTCTTTATCATATATGCTCTATGCTTACTGCTTCTTGTTTGAATGATTAAGACATAGAAGTTCTTGACCCTAGGAGACTTGATTGTAGTATGCACCCCATTGTCTTATATAGCCGTGATCACCGTACGACGTATAGCACCTTGTACGGGGTAGCTAGCCATGTCCGTCTCCGTATTTCGGTACTAGGGCATGACAAATATGTTAGACGCCCTTTCTCGATGTTGCTCGGGATGTTCCATATAATAAGTTTAGCTAGTTAAATGTATCCCATGTGGGTATTTTGCTTGAGCAGGACAGCTATATAGAAGACCTAGTGGGCTGAGCAATGCGTGTTATATACTTGACTTGTTTGGTGCTAGGATGTTTGTGTGCCATATTTGAATGACGTTCGGATGAGATAAGTTGGATTCGAATCACAAAATTGAGAAATATCTATCAATGAAGCTGATTTTGGGAAAGAGAAAATCGTTGATACGAAATTTAGGATCGTGCTTGGATTTTAACGAACGCATAGTTAGATGTTTAGCGATGCGCGAACATGGTTTCAAAGATTTTCGTGTGGCTTGTATCTGAGTGGTGTATGGAAAATCTTTGAGGAACATTCTTTGGATCATAGATTTTGGGATAGCAACGAGCCGGTCAGCAATTCAAAGTTGTGCAAGAGATCAGTGCAAAGCCATAGAACGTGTGTAGCCTAGTAAGTTTGATATCATATATCTCGTGTAAGAATTACTCGAACAGTTTTGTAGAATTTGTGTAGAAGTTGGGATAATATCGGATAAAGATTTGAAATGAATGACTTGGTCGAGGAAGAATAAGAAACCAGAAAAGATAATTGAATCAAACGAATGGACTTCGTGTCGACGATTGAAGTTTCATGAAATTTGTGGTGCCTTCACCGTAGCTTGACCGAATTCACTATTGCTAAAGCTGGTTGAAATACATGTATCTTGGGTGTACCTTAAATATGTGTACGATCTTGACTCAGCGATATGCTGAACTCGAACCAACTTCGATATCGCTAGGCTTGGTTGAAATACATATACTTGGGGGATACCTCGAATGTGTTTACGATCCAGACTCAGCGGTATGCGAAACTCAAATGCAGCTACAGGTGAATATGATTGGATATGAATTGAACTAGTGCGATTGGAAGATAGCTTAATCAAGTGATAGCATGAGAAAGAGTTAGCGTACAAGAGAATTCAGATTGGACGATATACAATGATTTGGAAGGATTGATGAATCGAATTTGATGTTAGAGATAGGAATCAAGTTGGTTTGATGATATACAAATGACTATAAGAAATTGATCTTGTGTATAACTTAGACGTTAATAATTGGTTGAATGATGCGATATAGTGCAAATAAATTTTTGATGGTTATATGGACAAACTCGATAAAATAGAATGCAATAAAGATTGGTAGACATGGGCTCGAGGATTCTCTAGTTGAAGAATGCTAGATTTGTGATCAACGTGAACTTGAGAAAATAAATGCTTGAAGACAGATCTTGGATCGATTCAACATGATTGATGTTAGGAAGAGATTTGATATAGATTGGGACTCGGATGAAATGAACGCATAACAAGAGATAGATAAATGGGTTTTGAGGATTGCTCTAGTACATGGTTGGACAATGAATCAAATTTAAGGATAAGTTAGCTTGGAGATTAATGTAAGTAGTGCTTGATGGTTTCGTGAACGAATACGTGAATCATGTCGAACAATTTATAGAATACGATATGAGAATTATCGTTTAGAGATTTGAATCGTGACTTGGTGAACTTGACTTGGATAGATGGATAAGTAGACTTTAGTGGATGGTTCTGAGGAGATTGACTATGTGAATTGATAGGTTGGACATGCGATATCACATGATGCATTGAGAATTGTGTTGCAATAGATTTTATCTTAGAACGGCTTTACTGAATGGATTCGTATCCCTGACTTGAAATATTTTGTTTGGGTAGTATGATCTATGCCTGATATTAAAACTTTGAGTGATGCAAGCTTGGGTAAAATATTTCGTACGAACGAACAATGGTTTGGACTTACTTTTGGGTGAGCGTGGTACTTGGGATTTACATATTATGGATGGTGATTGGGATTATAACTATGACCTAGTAAGCTGACCTAGTGGTTAGACAAACGACCCCTTGACGAGATTGAGTTGGTGTTATCGACCTTAAAAATTTTTTGGGTAAGACTTCAGAGCTGGGGCAGGAATAATTAGAATTATGACGTAGTTTTGATATGTGTGCCTTAGAAGAGTTGGTGTTCAACGTGATTGGAACAAACGATAGAAATTGGGGATTTGTCGGTGGAATTACTTGAAATCGAATGGATCGTGCAAGCGAAAGTATAAGTTAATATCGAGGACTTGTCAGATTCGTGTTGGTGATGAATATTTAAAATGAATCATGGGAAAACTCGGATGACGCATTGAATATGAATAAAAATTGTGTACTCGGAAGATGTTCTCGATGGTAGTGCAAAACTAAGGATTGAAATCGAATTAGAAATTAACTTGGATTTAATCAACTCTGTTCGTGATATCATGGTGATTTCATAAGGCAAGAGATACTTGATGATGAATCGTGTGATAGCAAGGATTGAATGGAAACAGAAAGGAAGCATTGATAAACGGGTTTAATATAAAGTTGATATGTGTCAGAATGGATAAGTTGAAGATCGTTCTTAAAGATTGAACAAAAATGTAGATTTTGACTTGGTTAGGATGCAGATAATATCATCAGAATGTTTATCATGTTTGGAAGAGTATGATTGTTATATGCATAAGGTATGAATAAGGGACTGGCTAGGTATTATTCGATGAAAAAATTTCAGAAGATAAAATGGGTAGGCGTCAAGTGATAAACTTGGAAGATAGTGCAAGATTTCTAGCGTGATTGAGCGATGGCTCGAGATAGAGGATTACGTATCGAATAAATTTTGGATCTAGATTTGAGAAATATCACATGCAAGGAATTATTGGATATTGAAGTTGAAGTTCTAAGGAATTTTGGGATGTTGGCAAAATACTGGATTTAGTCACGTGATACCAAGTGATTGGTTGGAACGTGTTCATGACTCGGAAGTTAAGTAATAGAACGTCGGGTGGTTCAACCTAGTTCTAGTTTGACCCTTGTGTGAGCAAGTTATAGCATACCCCTTTGTTTGAGTAGAGAAGCTCTGCGCTAGGCGCAGTAGAGATTGAGGCAAGGATTTGATAGACTGCAAGGATATAGTCGGACTTGGAATGGATAAAGAAACGATAATTGTTCTCGTGGATTTGAAGATAAACGTGATATGTTCAAGTTTGGAATAGAAGTGTTGTACTTGGATGAGTTCTATCTTAGTAAGTTTCGAGGATGAAACTTCTTTTGAGTGGTGTATTATGTAACAGACCACTTCGTTCAGTTCTGCAAGATGACTCAAACGGCATATCGACACTTGGACTTGGAGTTTCAGCGGTTCACTCGGGGTCTCGCTTGGCCGAGGCAAGCCCTCGTTCAGGTGGGTGGCTATGATAAAACTGTCTTTGTTTGGCCATCACACCTAAGAATTTGGATATACATGTTAGATCGCTAGGCGATAACCCCTTGCATGCTAATAAGAAGTGGACGTACATAGCTAAGGGAATAATCCCATCTTATTAACTTGGTTTATTTTTAAGTTTCTCGTACTATCCCTTAGACCCGTGCTAGCGTAATCGCTTATGTTTTCTAGCATGGCTATGTCGCATGTTTGGCCATCACACCTAAGAATTTGGATATACATTATCTTGTCTTGCATTCATCTAGTTAGTCGGAAGACTATTAAATAGTCATTTCATGCAAGTATGAACCTGAAAGTATTCGAGACCGTTAGGTCGCCAAGGCAGTTTCCGAACTAGGAGAAATGCATCAAGTCAAGTTGAACTCTAAACGAGAATCATATCAAGTATAAAGCAAGAATCACAGCTCGTGGAGAAATACTCATGCAAAATAAGAATAAAGATTTTGTATGTCATGTCGTGAATCTGGAAGACCCAAGACTTGCATAGTCGCGGACAACTTGGTACACAAGGAAGATTTTTGAATCTTGTTCCGTGGATGGTCTCCGTGGTACCGGGGTTGATCACCTCAACCGTCAAAAGAATGCTACAATCTTCGACAACAACTTATGGGGCCCTATCTATTCAATCTCTCGAGCCCCGAAGAAAACCCCCCCTCTCCCTCGGGAATACCAGTTTCCGACCGGACATGAGAAGCAACTAGAGTTTTTGAAGATAGGCTTTACGCTGCTAGGCCAGCTGTAGAGCTATATCTGATCCTTCCTTCTATTAGCTCCCGGCACGGTCGCCTCACTTTGTTCTCCATGCCCGAGTGGAGCTGAGACCAGACCGAACGTCAGAGTCTTGCTTTCTCTTCCCTGAGCCGAGGGAACTCTCAAGAGAATAGGCACGAAGGGCGTTCCCCTGCTCGTTATAAAGCCCTAAAAAAAGAGGAAGGCACAACAGAACGAACTCTTGTCTTCCCTGAAAATAGGGCCACCTTGAAAGCGTAATACAGCGCCTTTATTATTGATAGACTCCCTCTTCTCTATCCATTCCTACTCTTTCGATCTATCAAAAGAGATCCCCCCTGGTTCCAGACCCAGGAGTTCACTTTCCCGTACCTTAAAAAGAAGGCGCCAGCGCTTGAGTACTGACCCGGGTCCCAGGTTGCTTTGGCGCGCCCCACTCCGGGCAAGCACCTTTATTTTATGGAATAACCTACGCTTGCAGCTTGCTGATCGCTAACGGAGGTGTGCGAAGGTAGGCTCAAGCGTTGATTCTGCTCGTGAGCGTAATGGTATAAGCCTGCCTGACTGTGAGACCGATTGGTCGAACAGAGACGAGCTAGGCCACAGGATTTACTACAAGGGTTCCACGAGGCTGTAGAAAAAGACCGAACTGCGAAGCTTCACTTCCACCAGCAAGGGTGGCTGCTCTCGATCCAGAAATGTCTCGAGGGGTAGTTAAACGGGCCCTGGCACCTTCGCTAGACGGAGAGTACGCGACTTCTACATGCCGGACCGGAGGCTCGCGACGGAGCGAAGCGACAAAGCAGAGCGATAAAATGTAGCTAAAAAATGTAGCTAGGTAGTCCTGTAGCGAGCTCCGAGCGAGCGGCTAAAATACTTGTTGTTATAGCCACTGAACTCTTGATTTCTGGAGCCAGAACCTTAGCGGCCTGAAGCTTGAGGCGCGTTAGCAATGGAATTCGCCTACCTTCGTCTGTGACTTTGCTTGCTTCGCCGTTGAATCATATTATGGGGCAACACTTCTCCTCTCGCCTCTCTTGGATCATTTTTGAAAGAGTTTGCCTGACTGACTTCATAGTTACACCTTTGCGACATTTGAATACCGGAAGGCGCATAAGCAAAAAGAAAGCAAGCAATATTTTATCGCTCTGCTTTGTCGCTTCGCTCTGTCTCATGTCCTAGGTCTATCAAAATACATAGCGGTGACCGTTAGGGAGGTAATAGCTAGTGAGGCGAGCGAAGTGAGTCAAAGTGAGGCGACCGAGTAATAGGAAAGAGGACCGAAACATGCCACTGAGACAAAAAGATGGGACTCCTGGAGGTAGGTGAAAGTTCCTATCCGTCGGATTTGTATCTCGATAAACTCGAAAAATAATATCCAACTCGTATACACTACACTTGGCTCTACACATTTAAAGAGCTAACCCCTATCCAGTGTCTGGCAGAACATTGGTCAATCCTCACCTTACTTTGCCATTCTTTCTAGAATAGGACAGCAGTAGGCAGGCCTAGTCCCGCCAAAACAGAAAAAAAAAGGTTATGAAAGAAACGAGTATTGAATAATCGAAGTGAGGCGACCGAAGGTGCCCTACTACAGAGGGAGCTAATAGGCGCCCTTGAGTTGTCGGTTTTGTACTTAGTATGGCAATCGGTTCCTAATTGAAGCAGTTGCCGAGGCGCAAGGACCAGGAGCAGGGCCAAGAAAGATTTATGACTTTCCTGGAGAGAAGGTTCGAGAACCTATAGACTCTAAAGCAACACGACTTCGGTTTCGACCGAATATAGCCCTTTAAGTGAGAGGGCCAAGGTTGCCGTTGGCGTGTTGCGTAACAAGGGCAAGATGAAAGGCGGGGGGGCGGGCGGGATCAAGCTTTCAAGGAATGGACGGGCGACACCTCCGGAAAGCGCTTTCGGGTTAGAAAATCTTCCTGTTGCTGCTTTCCGTCCAGTTGTTCCCAGATGGAACCTCACGCAGTCTTAATCATGTATGAGCAGGATGGCGTAGCACTTCATCATGTACTTTTTGTCGTGACATTGTCGCTCTAAAGATGATAGTCTCATGTGCTGGATGGGATGGCACGTAGCGCCTCATGTACTTTTTGTTGCACGCCATCATCGTCAATGACTATAACTCGTCCTTTATGGCTATGCCAGTGACTCATGTTCATATAAATTAAGTCATCCTCGCTTAGCGGCAATTCGCGTGTCTGCGTGCGAGTCATTGTATCGCATTTAATAATTTTGAACACCTAAATGGATATGAGTATTAGACACTTGTGCATATTTGAGCAATCTTCTGTAACACTTCTGGATAATCTGTGTAACTCGTGCACCTAAATCAGAAATCCGTTCGTGACACTGGTGTTTGCTTATGTGATTTCCTTGGATTTTATATATAAATATATTCGTTCTCAGTTTAACTTGGTTTACCTTAGACATTGTCATGCCCTAGTCCCAAAATACGTAGGACCAGACACATGGCAATGGCCAGCTGGTACGACTTCGTAGATTTTTCCAATTTAGTGGACCCGACGAAGCGCACTTACGCTGTCCATGGTCAAGTGATCCAATAAAGAATCTATTTCTAACATGCAACAACTAAAAACTCAATCTCAATCCATGGTGAATAATCTCAAGAAAGAACGATACGCATCATCAGTCTGCAGCCCAATAATACATCCGTTCGAATAGACCAAACGAATAACATAGGTCTATAAACACTAGGCTATAAAAGCAGAATCAGAAATAGAAAGTAGTACATGACTGTAATAGCTAAAAATATAAAGATACCTGCAACGATGTCCATACTCCGCTAGATCAAGCATCCTACAAACTGTACAAATAATCTGGAAGGGAACCAGGTCCTCAGAGGAACGTAACAAGATACAAAAATACATGCCATAAAGTAAATACTGTAAAAACTCGAGGGTGAACTGACCAGCTAAGTGAATGCAATTTGAGGACAACTTAGTGCGTATAGAAAGTGTAGGCTAGACATATGCTGATGCAATTCACCAATCGTCGTGACTGGCTAGTATATGCCATATATGCCCCCATAACAAGGGCACTCTATAATATAATAACGTTCAGCTTCGAGAAGCGTGATATCTGTATAAGTAATAACATCCAACGTTCTCTAGAGTATGGTATCTGCAAAACCACAAGTAACGTCAAACACTCTAAAGAACGCGGTATCTGCATAAATATATACGTCTGTATCGCTCCGAAGAATGCGATATCTATATAAAGGAGGTGGGTGTCCCATACGCCTACTAGCTATCCTCCCGTCCAATGCCAATGTACAAGTTGCGAATACGACGTGGACATCTCGTACTATAATGCAAGTCACTAAAAAATATACAACTAAGCTAAATATCATCACACGTGCTGCTCATACCGATGGCCAGTCAAGCATGAAGCACGCATCCCTACATGAATTTACTCTGTGCCATGCAATGATACGTGTCAAGGCCTGGAGAGTCATATTGATAACTCCACAACTTTAGGTAGGTCCACTAGACACTAGGTCAGACACAAGTCCTAACGTTAACGCCTTCGTTGACTGCACCCGAGTCTTTCTTGGACGCGCACAGTTATATAATATTAAAACAATAAATTATGCAACTAAATAATAACTGAATTTAAACAGTACAACAAGGCAAGGTATACTTGCCTAGGTCCTTGTCACGACCCGTACCTTAAAAATCGGGCATGAGTCGTGGGTACGTCCAGCCTACATCGCAGAATCGGCGGTAGAACGCTGTAAAGGTTCGTTCTAGGTCAACAATCTATAAATCTCATAAAACCTGTCAATAACCTCTCCAAAAGGAGGGCAACCACGCAGTATATATAAACTCTCAATCATAATAACTAGGGGAAGAATAAAAGCACGACAAGATATCACAAGAAACAAGAAACGAAGAGAAAGACAATATCCAAAATACAGTCCAAGTCTACAATATCTTACAACAGCAAAATAATAATACAGTCATCCAAAATAATCAACTGGGAACAACCCAGGAAAACCCACCTAGCTAACTAGGGCGCTAAAGGCGTCTCCTCGACGGGCTCCTCCTCAGTCTCGGGGTCACATCACTCCTCGATTCCCGGCCCGTAGAATGTCAGGCAATAATCCTCAGGATCCTCTAAAAAAAATATGCCCAGTCAGTTTTGGAGTGAAGTACATAACTCTGAAAGCAACTACAATTGCATGGTAAGGTGTATATGACGAGCAATAGAAAAGTATACAAGATGCACAGGAAATAAATACATGATGGAGCAGATAAAGTAGCTGCAGTGTAAACTAAAGAACAATACAAGTAGTAAAGTAACTGCATGTGAGGAAACAGGAATACTAGCTAAGTGCCTTGAGCACAAGTTCGTTATGTGATCGGCTTAGGTTGCACATGAATAAACTACGATAACTCCGTTATGCGTGAGTTGCATAACCGACATACACATGAATACTGTTTGGCTTTGATCACATAACCAACTCCTACTCCCCTCCCCCACTAATACTATTGGATCCAACCACGGCACACTACGTACATGATAATAGCTCGCACACACGAAGGCGAGATCACAAGAAGCACATGATAGCACATGAGAATCAATACCCGAAGCACATGATGAAATACACGTGATAGAGTACCCGCTGAACACGGTAAGGGGGATAGCATCTCATGACTGGATCCACTAGTACTAGCTCGTGTAACAATGTGTCAGAATCAAGTATTATAGTTCTAGAACAGGTGATATAAATGCTATCATAAAATGGAAACTATCAGAGGTAGGTACTCGCCTGACGTCCTGAGCAACTGATGATGATCGAGATCCGAACTGGCGTCACAAGAACCTATTACGAAAAGCAAGATTAAACAGGGTTCTATAGATTTAAACTGATATAAAATAACTAAAAATAAGGTTCTAGGGATATTCTAGGTCGAACGGGTCAAACCGATAAAATTCGGATCAAAAAGTCAACCCGGGGTCCAAAAAGTCAATTCTAGGTCAAAACTAGGTCAAACATTGACTTTTACGGTCAACGAGGACAATTATGGTCAACACTAGGTCAAACTAGGGTGCCCCTAAAATTTTAGGTCAAAACTAGCTCGTTAAGCTAGTAAACCCTCAAACTCGCCTCATCGAGATACCGGGATACCCTCGGTATCCGATATCTCAACCTAGGCTACGCACCCCGCCTAAATCCGCTAAAACTTATGCTAGCAGGCGTAATTATATACACACATACATATAAAAGTAACTCTAAACTTATTCCTAGGCAATTGCTCAAAAACTCCGCTCGAAACTCAATACCTTGGATATCTCAAGGTATTGAGATACCTTGATATCTCAAGGTATTGAGATACCTTGATATCTCAAGGTATTGAGATATCCTCCAATACCTCACTAACTATCCCTCTAGCTAACTAACTATGCTTATAGATATATTCCTAGTTAATAATCTAGGCTAGAATATATATATCTAACACATATACTCATATACCCATATACTCATACCTATACATATATATATATATATATCTAGCTATAACTATGCATCTATCTAGCTATATGTATATATATATCTATACATATAGATATATATATATATATCTAACTATCTATCTATCTATCTATCTATCTATCTATCTATCTATCTATCTATCTATCTATACATATAGATCTCCCTCACTCTCACCCCTCGCTACCTGCACTACGCTAGGCCGCGCTGCGCTTGCTGCTGCTGCTGCTGCTGCCAACACTGCATATGCTGCTGCTGCTAGTGCTGCAGATGTTGTTGCTGCTGCTGCTGCTGGCAGTCCACCTCGCTGCGACCCGCTCCCCCCTCGCTGCCTCGCTACTCCGACACACCACACACACACACACACACACACACACACACACACACACATATATATATATATATATATATATATATATATATATACACCAACATATATACATATATATATCTACACTACTATATATATATATATATATACACACACTTATACATATATACTTACACACATATATACACTTATATATATAAGTACACACACACACAAACATATACAAATGCACACACACACACACATATATATATATATATATATATATATATATATATATATATATATATATATATATAAACACATATCTATATATATATACACACACAAACCCATATATATATATACATACACACACACACACACACACACACACACACACACACACACACACACACACACACACACACATATATATATATATATATATATATATATATATATATATATATATATATATATATATATATATATATATGGGTTTGTGTGTGTATATATATATAGATATGTGTTTATATATATATATATATATATATATATATATATATATATATATATACACACACACACACACACACACACACATATATATATATATACACACACACACACACACACACACACACACACACACACACACATACAAACACGCAAACACTCACACTAATACACATACACAAATATATATATATACACATATATATATATATAAACACATATTTATATTTTTATAGATATAGATATATATATATATATATATAGACACACATACATATATAAACTCATATATATACATATATATAAACTCTAATACACAACACACACAACTCACAAACAACGCACACAACACTCACCAACGCACGCCCAACGACCCCTACACGCACACACACACACACACACACACACACACACACACACATATATATATATATAATATAACTTGAGAACTCTAGCACACACTCCCAGAAGCTAATCCAACGCGCGCACAAGCCCGAAACTAAGAAACCAAGTCGAAATGGTCGTTCGGTCATTTCAACGAACACGTGGTGTGCGGTTCGCAAAATCTCCTGAAACGCACACCAAACCAACTCGGAATCGGCCCAAAATTTACCCACGGGTTCTAAACGATGTCTAGATCCTAGAAAAAAATGCTAACTCGTTGATTCTAGGTCCGTGGTAAAAACGGACACGCACATAGAACCGACGACGACAAAAACCCCGAAAATGCCCGAAATGCCCATTTCTCTGCGACACGACTTTACGTGTCCGAACGGAGACACGCACTAACCCTCAAGACACCCGACAATGTCTACGTAGGTCCATCTAACCTAGGACATCATCCAAAATTGGGCCAATCTTGGATTTTACCCAAAATTGACACAAAACCTAGTGTCAAAGTCTCCAAACACAACCAAACTTGTTCCAACTTTCTCCCACGGGTAGCCTTAGGATCTAGGAAGATTCTAAACCACTAATTACACTATATTAGAGTAATTAGTAAAAGAAAATTTAGGGTTTACCTTTTGGGAGTTGGAATTCCAAGGCCAAAGTCTCCAAATCTCTTGAAATCACCTCCCTCAAGCTCCAAGCCTCCAAATCAAGTCTCTATACTAAGTCTAGGCTCTAAACACCTAGATTAAGAGAAATTAAAAGGTTAGGGTTCACATCCATGAAGAATAGAAGAAGAAAGAGGAGAAATGGAGAACTTACTTGAAGTTGGAAGAAGGAAAGAAGAAGAAAGAGTGGAGAATGGAGAAGAAGAAGAAGAAGAAGAAGTGAATGAATGAAGAGAATGGGGAAGGGGGCTGCTGTGTTCGGCTAGGAAAGGGGTTGGGGGAACCAGCCATGTGCATCAAAGGGTTTACATAATGCCCAAAAGACCAAAATGCCCTCTCCTAACTTGGGTTTGGGTTTGGGGTTCCAAAAGCACTCGAACTAACTCCCAATCTCTCCAACTAACTAAAATAAAATATAATAAATATTCTAAACCCAAAAATAAGTCTCACAAGGGTGTGGGTTGGGTCGGACATGGGTCCACTAGGGTCTGACACGGGTCCAGACTAGCCAAAACCCTAAAACAATCAAACAAAAAATAATACAACCATCAATTAAATATAAATATAATTAATTATAAATAATACACAATTTATCAAATAAAAATAAAAAATAAACCCTATTTTCTAAAATCGGGTAATGACAATCCTCAAGCTGCGAGTGCCAATAACCTGCTCCCGAAGTCTCGCGGGATGATCCAATGGTCATATATATATATAATACAATACAATATAGCATCAGTCGTTACACTAGCACACACACACAAACACGATTAAACTAAACTCAGAAACTACGCAAGGCAGGGGTGGTACTGGCCAACTAGCAGGGTCAAGTGTGCGCCTAAATGCACGAGCGTCATGTTTTCAAATGCTGTACAAAATTAGACAAACGACTCACTAACACATCTAGCCAGTACGTTAGTGTACACAAGGCGCTCAACTCATAATTTCTCAGGGTCATACAGTCAAATGGAAATACGGGATATCCATAAATAACACTTATGGTCATAAGCAACTACGTATATATATTATAGTCATAACTAGTTTTAGCATTTAATTACCATAGAATATATATATATATATATATATATATATATATATATATATATATATATATATATATATATATATATATATATATATCAAACTAATTATTAAACACGCGTACGCACGCACACGCATACTAGTTACTGGGTTCACCAACACAAGGTCTCACAACGCACATCAACTAAACTATCATGAAGCAACACGCTAGCCCTAATTACTATTCACACACGCACAAACACACAATCTGAAAGGAAGGCAAGGTCGAACCTGCGTATTAGCGTTGCATGTTCACTAGGGTGACTGTTGCAGGTCGTCTTCGGTGAGGTGAGATGGGTCGACGACGACGACGATGATGATGATGATGTTGATGATGATGAAGGTGATGATGATGGTGATGATGATGATGATGATGGTGATGATGAAGGTGATGATGATGGTTTGCCGCTGTTGTCGGAGTCCGGTGGCTCAGGCAATGAGAGCTGTTGGACGAGGGGAGAACGGGAACGGTAGAGGAGGATATCGGGGTCGTGATGTTCAGGCGAGGAGGCCGGGTTGGGCTCGGGTGATGAGGAGTCAGCGAGAAGGAAGTCGGGCTGGCTCGGGGTGGAGGGGAGTCAGTCGTGGGTGGTGACTGAGGAGTGGTACAGTCAGGTCTCGGTGTGGAGGTGATCACTGGAGGAAGGAGGGAAGAGGAGGAAGAAGGTGGTCGTGGGGCGGTGCACCCAGGTGGAGGACGGACTGATGGAGGCGGGGGAGGTCTGGAAGAAGTCGATTGGAGGTGGGTGCAGTCGGCGGTCGGGATGGATCCGGCTGAGGCTGCTTTGGCTCGGGTTGAGCTCGATGTAAGAGATCGGAGAAAAGAGGGAGAGGTCGGTGGTTGTCGTTGCTGTCGTGGGTGGGGAATGGCCGGAGTTGGCTGGGACGATGGTGATGGCTGTGGTATTACGGCGGGTTGGAGTCTAGGGTTTAGGTATGGTTTTGGTTTGAAGCTTTTGAAGAGGGATGGTGATGTAGAAAATAATGAGGTGATAGTTTTGCATGAGGGAGATGATGATGATGCTAGCCTAGGGATTAGGGTCAGCCATGTGCCTCATTGGGATGCGGTTGGCATTGGAAAAGGGGTTAGGATGAGGGATTATATATATATATATATATATATATATATATATATATATATATATATATATATATATGAGAGGGTGTGTGGTGAGGATGTTACTCCATTTGAATGGAGGGCCATGATTTAATATGAAGGGGAGTGTACAAACAAAAAGGGGAGATAGGGACCGGTCAAAGAGGGGGATAAGGTTTTCTTCATTGGCCTTGACCAATAGGATGGTGACACATCATTGCACTTTTGCATAAAAGTCCTCAACAATTAAAAAATTGCACAAAAATGAAAATTTGTATTAAATGAGGGAAAATACCATGTTTGTTGTGATGTAGTGGATGAAAAGGGTGTGTGGTATTTATTATGAGTCTTGAAGGTGTGAATGGGGGTTTGGTTTGGTGTTGGATCTAGTTTTTGGTTAAGTTGGGTCCTTACACCAATTTAATTAAAATTAATGTAAATGGTATTTTAAAATTAATTGGGAATACATAGGGTTAAAATTTGGTGGAACACAAATATCATGGATGTAGTAGACTCAGAATAGAATATTTTCAATATTCAGGTTGAACAAAACGGGTCGAGGTTGCGTCTCCAATTTCGATTGGAACAGACAATGATGCAAAGTTGGATTTATTTAGATTTAAGAACGGACGTTTGTAACGAATGTTATTGTAAAACCCCTAATATTAATCTATTTTAATTAATTAATAATTGAATTATAGTAATTATGAGCTAATTAGAGGAAATAGATTTTATTTAATTTTTATTTTAGGTGTTTGTGCATTTAGGGAATTTATGGAGCAATTATTAATTTTTTCTTAATTTATTTCATGTAGAAGACCTTGTGGACGGGTGATAGATTTATTGTACGCACTAAAATAGATTTCTAAAATTATATATATATATATATATATATATATATATATATATATATATATATATATATATATATATATATATGGTTATTAAATAGAATAATAGAAGAAAAAGAAAGAAAAGGGAAAAGAAAAATAAAAACCTTAAAACTAAAAACCCCTTAACTAAGCCATTCTCCCAAAAAGCAGCAGCAAACCCACGTTCCTATAAATAAGTGCTTAAACCCCCTTTTGTAGCAAAAGCAGCAGCAAGCCCAACCCGCTGTAGCCGATCCCAAACCCGCGTGGAACGAACCCCGACCTATATATATATATATATATATATATATATATATATATATATATATATATATATATATATATATATATATATATATATACCACATGCGAAATCCCAAAACCCTAACCCTAAGATCATCTCTCATCTTCCCTCGACCCTGAGCGCCGCAAACCGCCGACTTCCCAGCCCCAGAGCCGCCGCAGACAGCCGCCAACCTGCCGGAGTTTCCCTCGACCACCGCGCACCGCGACTGCAGAATTTAACAGCAACTTACCTGTGTTCACGCTTTGATTTCCGTACCCTCGCTCGACCAAACTCGACCCCGTCTTCATTGGTACATTCACGACCTAACCCCTTCCCATATCTGTACATTAGTTTACCTCGAACATCGCGTAAACCTAGGAGAAAACAGTGACCAAGTTGACAAAAAACGACAACTTTTGGGATCGCAGAAAACTGCGGTAACTACCTATGTTCACGGACTCGTATCTTCCACCACAAAGATCTAAATTCGATCTTTCTTTTTGGTATGCGAAGACCACCTAACCTAGTTTATTTTCTGTCAAATATAATAATTTATTAACTGCTGTATGTTAAATTAAATCAGTTAGAAAACCCCAAAATATACTTTTTCCATCTTCCAAAATTTGTGATACGGAGCGCGCCCCGCCAAACGGGACTGCCCCGTCGTGTACCAAGTGTACCAAAAGGTGCGCACAGTATACCCAGACATGTGGGCTTTCGCAAAAACTGATTTGGACGCGTGTGCGAGTCAAAATCAGCCCGTATCCGCAAAAAATCCCCGTATCGCGACTTTTGCAAAATCTCGCACCATTTAGCGCACGCTCGTGAGAATGCGACAAAACTTGCGCCACGGACTTATGGTATCGCGCTGGTCTTGTGACCTAATTTTTACGCAATTCTGAGATAGTTGACCAAGTCGCCTATTGGCGGACCCCACGGTTGACTTTTTGGATGAAATTATGTTCGGCTTATCAGAATCCATATTTGGACATACCGTTGCGTTCGTACTGACTTTTAGAGTTTGTTTGACCTATAATTTGTTCTATTTAGAGACCGTTATCCCTGACACGCTTTTTGGTGCAAGGTGGGCCACATGTGGACCCTACTTTGACCCGAAATTATCGTTTTGCCCCTGTATCCAAATTAGACGAAAGGGTAGTGATTTCTAGCTATCTCGTTGATTTCGGAGATGTTTGTTCGGAGGCCGTGGTTTCTGATCCCGTGTCCTTGATATTTGGACGCCTACACTATACAGATTTTTTGCCTGGCAAGTATACCTTGCCATTGTACTGTATTTACATTCCATATGATGCATGCATGTTTATTTCTATTTATTTTAGTTCATATATTTTGACTGTCATATAAATTGCGCGTCCAAGGAAACTAGGGTGCAACGACGGCGTCGTCGTGTTCTGTTTTTATTTATGTATATGCATTGGACCTACTTTATGAGACCACCCCATTATCATAAGGCATTTTATGTTTCATTGGCTATGACACTATTCTTACACGAGTGTGAGTCACATGTAGGACACAGACTTGCGTACTCGGCTGGCCACTGGTACGTATAGGTCGTGCGACGGATAGGGATAATTGTCGATAGAAACTTTGCATGCTAGTAGACCTGGCAGTTATTAGAGGTATTATCGTATCATGGATGTGACATGCTTAGAGCATAGGGTGGGGAGAATAACAAGTAAAGCGTTTGGGCTCCTTTGTACTTTACTTTTGTTCGCCCGGACGCTCCGCCGGAGCGACGGATGGTGATGACCCCATATGTTACTGGCGGCCTCTGCCGTTTAAAAGACGACATGCTTTTAGGCCCCTGGATCTCCAAAAGAACCATACTAATCCCATTTATGGACAGATAGACCACGTGTTGGAAAGTTGTTCGTATACATACGGCTGGTGTGTTACGTATTCCTAGTCCTACATAGTTTTGGACTGGGACGTGACATATTTTTGTTGTGTCCCATGCAGGTCAAGAATATATTGTCTCAGTTACGTTATTGTATCGAACAAGCCTGCATATAGGAATAGAGTATAAGGATCTCATCCACGCTTGACTAAAACTTATCCTTCCATTCAACTATCCCATTTAAATGCTTGCATCCTGTTTGATTCCTGTACTTCTTCTAATCGTTTCGTACATCACCTGTAAAGAGATGGATATACAAAATGGATGTACTGCCGCCGATGGTGACACACCTTCAGGAGTCAATAGTCAGACTCAAGGAGGGACCTCAACGATTCCTAGACTTCCGGGGCTAGATGGACAGACTCACAATCCAGTTCCATCTGATCTTCCCGTTTCACCTAATGGGAACCTTCCAGCTTTATCAGCACCGCAGGATGGCCAGATACAACTGTTCTAATTCTTTCAGATGATAATGCAGGAACAGAGACAACATGCCGCCACACTAGCTGCAGAGCAGAGGCAGCAAGCAGCAGAGTAGAGATAAGAATTTTTGGCAGCACTTGAGAGGATGGCTGCACAGACTACTATACCAGCTCAAGCACTAGTTCCGGTACCTCGAGCTAGAGTTGGTTCAGTAAAGGACTTTATACAGATGGGTCCCAAACCGTACAAAGGCACTGAGAGCCCAGAGCAGACTATAAATTGGATCACCCACACTCAGAAGCTATTGGAAGCATCGCAGCTACCTGTAGACCTATGGATGACAGGCGTAAGGACGCTACTAGGTGGTAATGCCCATCACTGGTGGGAATCAATGGAACGCCTGTTGGGTACATACCAGACTTGGGAGCAATTCTTGGAGTGCTTTGAGAGGAAGTACTTTCCGGACACCGTGAGAGATGCATTGTACGATCAGTTTCTTCATTTGGAGCAGGGAAGCAGAATAGTTGACGATTATGATGTCGAGTTTAGTCGCCTTAGTAAATATGGTGCTGCCCTGATACCGGATGACTTGGCCAAGGCTAAGAGATTTTACTGCAGGCTGACTCAGGAGCTCCAACACCATACTAGCTCACAGTCCCGGATCTCTTATGCCGAGTTACTGACAGAAGCCAGATTGCAAGAGACCATCAGCAGAGGAAAATGAGGTCAGCTGAGGACACAACAAGGACCAGTAAGGACACAGCAGGGACCAGCAAGGACGCAACAAGAAGGACCTATCAGACGTCCTTTGGCTCAGCAATAGCAGTACCAACACAGAGCAGGACCGTACCAGATTTCGGAGAAGCCCCAATGTACTTATTGTGGGAGACGCGAACATATTATGAGAGACTGTCGAACTCGCTTAGGACAATGTATGAGATGTGGTTCCGAACAGCATATGGTAAGAGACTGTCTAACGCAGCAGACATTGACACTTCCACCGCCAACACAGAGGCTAGCGCTTCCAGCACCGAAGCCAGCTCAACATATGACTAGACCTGGAGCACCTCGACCCCCAGCAGCAGGAGGATTTCAGCGAGGACCACAGCTACCTACTCAGGAGGATCGGTTCACGAGGGCCATACATGGACAACCACAGAGGAATGGGCAAGCTTTTGTATTGGAAGTGGATGACATGGATCAGGAGGTGGATGTCATAGCAGGTATTACTCTTGCTTTTACTCTTCCTGCTGTGACATTGTTTGATACGGGAGCCACCCACTCATTCATATCATCTAGTTTTATTGCCAAACACAATATTGCCTCTACACCTTTACCTAGTTGTGTTAGAATTCTCACCGGAGGAGGAGTTGTACCTGTTAGTCAAATTTGTAGATCGTGTCCTATAGTGATTCGTGGCAGAGAGATGAACGCTCGACTCTTAGTCCTTCCTATGCCAACTTTTGATATTGTACTTGGAATGGGCTGGCTAAGCAAGTACCACGCTTTCTTCGATTGCTTTGGAGGAAGCATTCTTTTTAAGGTACTCGGCCAGCCTGAACTTGAGTTTACATGAGGATCCATAGAAATCCTTGATGTTATGCAGCTCGCAATGGACGATGTTGTCTATCATTCCATTATTTCAGAATTTTAAGACATCTTTCCAGAGGAATTGCTAGGACTACCCCCAGACAGAGACGTAGAGTTTTTAATTGAATTAGTGCCGGGAGTATCACCCATAGCATCACATGTTTACAGACTGGCAAAGAAGGAGATGGATGAGCTGAAGGCACAGTTGAAAGAACTAGAGGAGAAAGGTTTTATCCGACCGAGTGTATCACCCTGGGGAGCACCAGTGTTGTTTGTACCAAAGAAGGATGGGTCAGTACGTATGTGCATTGACTACAGAGCCTTAAATGCAGTGACTGTAAAAAATAATTATCCATTGCCACGCATTGATGACTTATTTGATCAGCTCAGTGAAGCCAAGGTATTCTCGAAGATAGATTTGAGATCGGGATATCACCAGGTGAAGGTACGAAAGCAGGACATCCCGAAGACCACATTCAAAATAAGGTATGGACACTACGAGTTTCTGGTCATGCCATTTGGATTGATCAATGCTCCAGCTATCTTTATGGACTTAATGAATCGAGTCTTCCACCAATATTTGGACCAGTTCATGGTCGTCTTCATAGATGATATACTTGTCTATTCGAAGAGCCACGAGGAGCACGAGAAGCACCTGCGGATTATTCTAGAGACCTTGAGAAGAGAGCAGTTATATGCGAAGCTCAGTATATGTGAGTTCTTCTTGGACAGAGTCTCATTTCTTGGGCATGTCGTTATAGGAGATGGTATTTCTGTTGATCCAGAAAAGATCTCGGCAGTTGAGACATGGCCTGTTCCTAAATCAGCATCAGAGGTGAAAAGTTTCCTTGGACTTGCGAGATATTACCGACGGTTCGTGGAGAACTTCTCAAGGATAGCAGCACCTATGACTCGTTTGACTTGCAAGGACCAAGAGTTCGTATGGACCGACGAGTGTCAAGCCGCTTTTGAAGAGTTGAAGAAGCGACTGACTACAGCACCAGTATTGACTATTCCATCAGTATCAGGAGGTTATGTGATCTACAGTGACGCATCTGGGGAAGGCTTGGGATGCATATTGATGCAGCATGGCAAGGTGATTGCATATGCATCTAGACAGTTACGAGTACATGAGAAGAATTATCTAACTCATGACTTGGAACTTGCAGCCATTGTATTTGCTCTGAAGCTATGGAGACATTACTTATATGTGGAATGAGTGGAGATCTATACAGACCATAAAAGCCTCAAGTATGTCTTCACGTAGAAGGAGTTAAATATAAGGCAATGTCGATGGCTTGAGTTGATGACAGATTTCGAGATAGAGCTACATTATCACCCAGGCAAGGCTAACGTTGTAGCAGACGCGTTAAGCCGAAAACCAGCAGCTTACTTCTTGACGACACAGAAAGAATTATTGAAGGACTTACAAGAGCTTGGCATTGAAGTGATATTACCCGGAGCAGATGGGACACTAGCCAACTTGCAAGTACAATCATCACTAGAAGAGAGGATCAAGGCAGCTTTGCCTACAGACACCAGATTCAGGAGATTGAAGGAAAGGACAGAGGCCAGAGAGCAGACAAGATTGCGCATTCATGAAGATGGGACATTACGATGTGGTGATCGTCTATATGTTCCTAATGGAGAGATTCGACAGGAGCTGATGACAGAAGCTCATAGTTCGATATATTCTATTCATCCTGGAGGCACCAAGATGTATCGTGACTTACGACAGCACTTTTGGTAGCATGGAATAAAAAGAGAGATAGCTCGCTTTGTAGCTAAATGTCTAGTATGTCAGCAAGTAAAGGCGGAGTACCAGAGAACAGCAGGATTATTGCAACCACTTTCGATTCCAGAGTGGAAGTGGGAGCACATCACTATGGACTTTGTCACAGGATTTCCCAAGAGTCCAAGTGGAAGAGATGCAGTATGGGTAATAGTGGACCGACTCACCAAGTCAGCCCATTTCTTGCCTTTTAGAGTTGGCCAGTCTACAGAAGCTTTGGCGGACTTATATATGAGGCAGATCGTGAGATTGTACGGTATACCAGTCAGCATTGTATCAGACAGGGATTCGCATTTTATATCACACTTTTGGAGGAGCATGCAAGAGAGTCTTGGAACTCGTCTGAAGTTTATTACATCTTATCACCCGCAGACAGATGGGCAGTCAGAGCGTACTATTCAGACATTGGAGGATATGTTGAGGGCTTGTATGTTAGACTTTGGAGGATCATGGGAGGATCACCTACATCTTGTGGATTTTTTTACAACAATAGCTATCAAGCGAGTATCCAGATGGCTCCGTTTGAAGCATTGTATGGAAGAAAGTGTAGGTCTCCTGTGTGTTGGAGTGACGTGGGAGAACGTCAGATTCTGGGACCAGAGTTGGTTGTCAACACCGTTGAGACAGTTAAGAAGATACAAGGACACTTGCGAGCAGCGCAAGACAGGCAGAAGCAGTGGGCAAACCTTCATCGTCGTCCCTTGGAGTTTAAAGAGGGTAATCATGTATTCTTGAGGATATCACCTACCAGAGGCACTATTCGATTCGGAGGACGTGGCAAGTTGAGTCCAAGGTATATTGGACCATTTGACGTGCTAGAGAGAGTGGGAGAAGTGGCATATCGACTTGCGCTACCACATTTACTTGAGGGAGTACATGATGTATTCCATGTGTCGCAGCTTAGGCGATATATGGCAGACATCAGTCATATTCTCGACCATTCTGAGATCATCATTGGGTCGAGCTTGTCATACCAAGAACAACCCGTGGAAATCCTTGATCGTCGAGAGAAAGTGTTGAGGAACCAGTCTATTCTCTTGATTCGCGTGGCATGGAAGCATGGCGTGCTAGGAGAATCCACTTGGGAGCGCGAGGACGACATGCTCAAATATTTTTCAAACCTATTCGCAGACCAAGGTATGAATTTACTTTGTTAATTTATATCTTATACCATCCTTGAATTTCTATCGTGGCTTAGTTTTAATTTCGAGGACGAAATTTTTATAAGTTGGGTAGAATATAAAACCCCTAATTCTAAAAACCGTATTAATCTATTTTAATTAATTAATAATTGAATTATAGTAATTATGAGCTAATTAGAGGAAATAGATTTTATTTTATTTTTATTTTAGGTGTTTGTGCATTTAGGAGATTTATGGAGCAATTATTAATTTTTCTTAATTTATTTAATATAGAAGACCTTGTGGACGGGTGATAGATTTATTGTACGCTGTAAACCCCCTCGACCAAAATTTAGGGTTAATTAACACAGATAGCATAATTAGGGTTAATTAGATGCAATTAAGATTTATTATACAAAGTATTATAATATTTGTGCAGTATTTTATTACTTAGGATACCTTACCGTTGTCCCGATATTTAGGACACTACCCTAGCTGTTACCCTGAAACAAATTCTATACACTTGGCCTAGACATACTAACCTACCATAATGACCCTTGTGTAACTCCCAGATACGGATTTTTGTGCCTGATTTTAGTCGCACAAAAGTCGTTACAAACGTCCGTAAATAAATTAAATTAATTGCTTATTTACCTTCGTTGTCCGTTCCAATCGAAATTGAGACCCGACCTCAACCCGTTTTGACCAACCTCGATCATGACATTATTATACACTAAGCCTACCTCATCAATGACGCTTGTGCCACCCAATTTAGACCCCTGTATTTATTAAATTAATTTAGGGACACCCGGTGCATTAATTATAATTTAATTAATGTAGTGACCCAACCTCACTCAAATTAGACCCAACTTCAACCCAAACCCACACACACACCCATAAGCCTCATACAAAACACCATACACCATTATAGTCCAATACAAAACACCAAACATGGTATTTTGTCATATCAAATACCCAATTCCAGAATTTGTGCAAATTCTAAATTGTTCAGGGGCCTTTGTGCAAATTAGCAATGAGGTGCCCCCCTCTCATTGGCCCAACCACATGAAGAAAGAACCTACATTCTTTGACCGGCCCACAATTTATTTCCCTCCATTTTTCATGTACTTGCATCAATTTTTGAGGGCACATCCCAGCCCTACATTTCAAAAGATTTTAATCCTAGCCCCATGTCTAACTTGTGGAGACCCTCCTCACACAACCCTAGGCACACTAGCAGCCGGCCCTAATCCCAAGGCAGCCCTCCTCTCTCTCCTACATATAGGACATGTTACATCATATTAAAATGCATACAAACCTAGAAATCACAAACCAAAACCCCATTTTCTAAACCTCATAAACTCAGCCCTCACCCCATACCCGACACCCGCCGCTCTCCTCCGGCCAGCCCCAGCCTCCGGCCACCCCCGCGACGACCCTACTCCCTCCGGCGACCCTTCCCCCACCTACCAACACCGCCCTTAGCCGCCTTGCCGCCCACAGCCACCCCCAGCACCCTCGTCATCACGCACATGCACACCCCCCCCCCCCCCCGAGCTCGAGCCGACCACCCGAGCCCCGACTATCCCGCCGCCTTAGCTCAGCCGGCTGCCGTATTCAGCCAACACCTTCGCCGGCCTGTCCCCTCCTTCCCAGCTGCGGCTCGCCCCCAGACGACGCCGCAGCCGGCCGCCACGACCCCCGCAGTGTCGTCCACTGCAGACTGCTGCTGCTGTCGACTTCCTCCCCGAGCGCTGTCGGAGCTCCGCCCGGCCACCCACGCCGTCGACGACCAGTCCGGCGGATCCCCCTCGATCTCACCTACGCATAGGTACATGATTTTATGTACTTATATTATCATTTATACATGTAATTAGTATTACATTGGGTGTATACTACTAATATGTATATTGTATATATATATATATATATATATATATATATGGTATTCTGTTATGTATTTTCTGTATAAATATAGTATTCTGTATATATATACACTGTATTTGTATATTTTAATATATGCTAAAGCTATGTGTATATGTATAATATGTACTATAATTGTATTTAATATTTTATATATATTAAATAGCTATTATATATATATATATATATATATATATATATATATATATATATATATATATATATATATATATATATGTATGTATGTATGTATGTATGTATGTATGTATATACATATATATAAATGTATGTATATACATACATACATATATATATATATATATACATATATGTGTATGTATTTATAAATGTATGTATATATATATATATATATATATATATATATATATATATATATATATATATATATATATATATATATATAACAATATATATATTTATATACATATATATATATATATATATATATATATATATATATATATATATATATATATATATATATATATATATATATATATATATATGTATGTATGTATGTATGTATGTATATGTATGTATGTATGTATGTATGTATGCATGTATGTATATATATTTTCGTGTATACATATAAATATACTTTTATATGGTATACTAAATATTTGTATATTTATATAGAAATATATATATTGGTATAGGTAGTATGTATGTATATATATATATATATATATATATATATATATATATATATATATATATATATATATATATATATATATATATATATTGTATATATAAATGTATGTATATATATAAAGATACTCTATGTATTTAATATAATATGTGTATTATAAATATATTAAATGTGTGTATATATATATATATAAATATATATGTATATATATTGTGTATTTAAGTATATTAGAATATTAAATAAATATAGGAATATATATATATATATAAATATATATGTATATATACTGTGTATAGGTACTTATGTACATAAATTATTATTTAAATATATATAAATATATGTGTATGTATTTAATTATACATATGGTATTATGTAATTATATATGTAAATGTATTAATTTATATATATGGTATTGTGTATTTTAAATATGTTAAAATATTTAGTGAATATGTGTATATGTACATATTATTAGGTAATATGTAAAGATGCTATTTAAATGTACTATTAAACATTACATATTTTTATGATATTTTAATATGTATTAGTGTACACATAAGTATATATGTTATTTATGTAAATATATGTACTTCATGGTCCCACTAGATGTACAGTCAAGATCTGCGTCAGTGTATTGCTGCAAGTAGTATGTCTTAGTCATACAATTGTAAGTGTCTGATATTGATATTATTATATCATATATATGATTGCTGGACCGTACAGCCGAGGCTTCAGGAGCAGGACATTGGCTTTCGCAGCTACCGAACACAGGCAAGTATACCTTGCTGGATTACTGTTTAAATTTAAATGATAAATGTTGCAATATACATAAACTGTGCGCGTCCGAGATTGACTCGGGTGCAGTCGACGAATGCGTCGATGAGTAGTATACTTGACCTAGCTGATAGTTGACTCACCTACTACTGTGAGGATATTCTGATATCTTCCAAGACCGTGACACTATACACGTATCACGATGGTAAATTCATGTTGGAATGCGGGTCCGCGTACCCGATTCGCTATCGGTACGTACAACATGCATCACGGACTAGCACGTAATCTAGAGTAATAAAATTAGATGTGACTTGGCATATAGATATGGGATACTCACGTCGTGTATTCGACTTGTGTATCCACATTGGGCGTGGAGGACAACTGATAAACGTATGGGATACACACATCGGACTCCGTGGTATCCAGAGGAGCCACAGATCCGATGACTTCCTATATTCAGATACCGCGCTCTTCGGAGTATTACAGACGTATATACATTGCAGATACCTCATTCTTCGGAATGATAGATGTTACATGGACAGATACCATGCTCTTCGGAGTATGGACGTTATGCCTACACCTACCTATACGTTCCGAGGTTGTCCTTACATTGCATTCACTTAGATGGTTAGCACACCCCTTTATTTTATTTAGTACTTTATCTGGCATGTATTTTGTATCTTGTTACGTCCCTCTGAGGATCTGGTTCTCTTCCAGATCTGGACGAGGCGTACTACCCCACTGTGTACGAACCAGGAGTGGAGACGAGGTATGCTCTAGAGGAGGAGCTGGAGGTTCTACCGTCGGAGTTCCCCTGATTACTTGGTAGGCCTACCGCCTAGGACTGGAGCTTCTTATCTAGATAGCAGTTGCTCTAGTTACACTCTTATTTCTGTTTTTAATACTCTATTTCATGATTTGTAGTGGATTTGTTGCCACCGGACATATTTCGATTTGTACTATGATATTCGTCTATGTTCTTATATTCCAGTATTTTATTTCAGTATTTTTCTTGCTGTATTTGTGGATGAGATTAGACTCTGCATGTTGTATGATATTATTAGACTTGTTAGATTTAGGACAGTGTAGCACGCTTCGTTAGGATCCATTAAATTGGGATATCCTCGGAGACGTGTCAGCTGGCCAATGCCACGTGGCCTGGTCCCGTGTATTTTGGGACTGGGGCGTGACATACGCACTAAAATAGATTTCTAAAATTTTCTATATATATATATATATATATATATATATATATATATATATATATATATATATATATATATATATATGGTTATTAAATAGAATAATAGAAGAAAAAGAAAGAAAATGGAAAAGAAAAGAAAAAGAAAAAAACCTTAAAACTAAAAAACCCTTAACTAAGTCATTCTCCCAAAAAGCAGCAGCAAACCCACGTTCCTATAACTAAGTGCTTAAACCCCCTTTTGTTGCAAAAGCAGCAGCAAGTCCAACCCCACTGTAGCCGATCCCAAACCCGCGTGGAACGAACCCCGACCTATATATATATATATATATATATATATATATATATATATATATATATATATATATATATATACCACATGCGAAACCCGAAAACCCTGACCCTAAGATCATCTCTCATCTTCCCTCGACCCTGAGCGCCGAAGACCACCGACTTCCCAGCCCCAGAGCCGCCGCAGACAGCCGCCAACCCGCCGGAGTTCCCCGCGACCATCGCGCACCGCGACTGCAGAATTTGACATCAACTTACCTGTGTTCACGCTTCGATTCCCGTGCCCTCGCTCGACCAAACTCGACCCCGTCTTCACCGATACGTTCACGACCTAACCCCCTCCCATATATGTACATTAGTTTACCTCGAACAGTGTGTAAACCTAGGCGAAAATATCGACCAAGTTGGCAAAAAATAACAACTTTTGGGATCGCAAAAAATTGCGGTAACTACCTACGTTCACGGACTCGTATCTTCCACCACAGAGATCCGAATTTGGTTTTTCTTTTTGGTATGCGAATACCACCTAACCTAGTTTATTTTCTGTTAAATATAATAATTTATTAACTGTTTTATGTTAAATTAAATCAGTTAGAAAATCCCAAAAATATACTTTTTCTATCTTCCAAAATTTGTGATACGGAGCGCGTCCCGCCAAACGGGACCGCCCCGTCGTGTACCAAGTATACCAAATGGTGCGCAAAGTATACCCAATCGTGTGGGCTTTCGAGGAAACTGATTTGGACGCGTGTGCGCGTCGGAATCAGCCCGTATTCGCAAAAAATTTCTATATCGCGACTTTGGCAAAACCCTGCGCCATTTAGCGCACGCTCGTCAGAATACGACGAAATGCGCCACGGACTCGTGGTATCCCGCTGGTCCTGTGATCCAATTTTCATACAATTCTGAGACAGTTGACCAAGTCGTCTATTGGCGGGCCCCACGGTTGACTGTTTGGGCAAAATTGTGTTCGGCTCACCGGAATCCACATTTGGACATACCGTTGAGTTCGTACTGACTTTTAGAGTTTGTTTGACCTATAATTTATCCCATTTAGATATCGTTATCCCTGGTACGCTTTTCGGTGTAAGGTGGGCCACATGTGGATCCTACTTTGACCCAAAATTATCATTTTGCCCCTGTGTCCAAATTAGACGAAAGGGTAGTGATTTTTAGCTATCTTGCTGATTTCAAAAATATTGGTGATGTCTATTTCAGCATCCGAAGACGTTTGTTCGGAGGCCGTGGTTTCTGATCCCGTGTCCTTGATATTTGGACGCCTACACTATACAGATTTCTTGTCAGGCAAGTATACCTTGCCATTGTACTGTATTTATATTCCATATGATGCATACATGTTTATTTCTATTTATTTTAGTTCATATATTTTAATTGTCATATAAATTGTGCGTCCAAGGAAACTTGGGTGCAACGACGGTGTCGTCGTGTTCTGTTTTTATTTATGTATATGCATTGGACCTACTTTATGAGACCACCCCATTATCATGAGGCATCTTATATTTTATTGGCCATGACACTATTCTTACACGAGTGTGAGTCACATGTAGGATACGGACTTGCGTACTCGGCTGGCCACTGGTATGTATAGGTCGTGCGACGGATAGGGATAACTGCCGATAGAAACTTTGCATGCTAGTAGACCTGGCAGTTATTAGAGGTATTATCGTGTCATGGATGTGACATGCTTAGAGCATAGGGTGGAGAGAACAACAAGTAAAGCGTTTGGGCTCCTTTGCACTTTTTTTTTGTTCGCCCGAACGCTCCGCCGGAGCGACGGGTGGTGATGACCCCATATGTTACTGGCGGCCTCTGTCGTTCAAAAGACGACATGCTTTTAGGCCCCTGGATCTCCAAGAGAACCATGCCAATCCCATTTATGGCCAGATAGCCTACGTGTTGGAAGTTGTTCTCAAAATACATTCACTTAGACGGTTAGGCGACCCCATTGGATGTTTACTTTTCAGTACTTTATTGGCATATTTATATGTATCTTGTTACATCCCTCTGAGGACCTGGTACCTTTCCAGATATATACGGGCAGGAGTATCCCAGGAGTACAGACCTGGACCTGACGCTACTTACCAGACTGAGGAGGTCTTACCTTCGGAGTATTTATGATTTATTGCCGCTGTTTAGAGATCCTAGTTGCTATTTCTTTTTGGAGACATTTATTCTTATATTAGAGTTGATTCTCTTCTCTCTTTAGTAGTTTTAGTATAGTCGGTTTGTAGTGGATTTATTTTCATCCGACTATCATACTTTGATATTCATCTTTGATATTCAGTTATTTATTCTATTTATCTAATTATTTGTGCTGTGGATGAGATATAGATTGTGTGTGACTTATTGACAGTATATTACCACTGGTGGATTGGATATTCATATACAGTGTACGTGTGTATATGGTTTCTATATATTGGAGTTCGTATACATACGGCTGGCGTGTTACGTATTTCTAGTCCTACGTATTTTGGGAATGGGGCGTGACAGTTGTGCGACTAAAATAAAGCACAAGGGAGGGTATTTATGAGTTACACAGGAAGGCTGGCACGTCTAGGAAAAGTGTATGAAATTTATTTGAAGGTAAATGCTAGTGTAGCACTCCAAATATCGAAGCAACGGTAAGTGCACTAAGGATTAAAATATTGCATAATAAATCTAAAATACCGTGTTCTAATTCTAATTAAATCCAAATTAACCCTAGTCTCTCTATCTAAGCCAAGTAGACCTAAATTTAGTCGAGGGGTTTTACAATCTACCCAACTTATAAGAATTTCGTCCTCGAAATTAAAATAAACACATAATAAACTATAAATTATCAAGCAATGCTACGGACATAACTAGGACCGGTGGAGCTGGCCTTTGTACTATCTGCTGGGCTCTATTGACATACTGGGAACGCTTCTGAGCTTGGTGTTGGTTCGATCCGCACCTAAAACACTTTCCTAACCTTCTTACAATCGCTCTTAGCAGCAACAAGTCTAGTCTAGCTAGTCAGTCATACCTAGTCTAGAAGCTCAACTCAAACAATTCCTAGTAGGAGTATATGTAATAAAATACAACATAAGTCTCTACCCAAAGCATAGTAATAAGAATATATAGAAATTATGTAATAAATATCTATTCAAACCGTCTAAATACCCTAGAATGAATTATAACAAATACAATAACAAGGATACGATTCCTAAAATGTATTGGCTAGGGCAAATTGGACATAGGTTTTCATAACTCCACCTACTACTAAGGATTAGGTTCAGCAAGCTCATGTCTTATTAGTCAATAGTCTAAATCGCTATCCCTAAGTAGTTTATGTGTAATCCACAATATTCAGCTACTATTCCTGACAAACTTCTATCTTCCATTTACACCCCATACTCATGTGTCAATATGTAATCTAAGAGTCTAGTGGTAATCATCTACCGATTGACCAATGAGTCAGCGTGTGATCTAAACCTGTATTTCGCTCCTTGAATTAAGACCTCTGTAGACTGTCTAACTTTGAAAGGTAAAGATTGAGCGAACTTGGTAGGTCGATCCACGATCACCCATACTGCATTGCGACCACTAGGACTCCTCAGAAAGCCCATAACGAAGTCTATAGTGATGTGCTCCCATGTTCACTCAAGTATCGTGAGTGGACTTAAGTAAACCTGTAGACCTCTGATGCTCAACCTTGACCTGCTGACACACTAGGCACTTTGCCACAAAGCGGCTATCTCCCTCTTCATTCCATGCCACCCATAGTACTGCCTAAAATCTTTGTACATCTTGTGCCTTCTGGATGAATAGAGCATGCTGAAGTGTGTGCCTCCGATATCAGCTCCTGATGAAGTTCTCTGTTCGGAACATAGGGACAATCTCCATATCTCAAAGTCCGTCCTCGTGTATGCATAATCATGTCTGCATCCCGACCTCTGTCCTCTGTCGAAGTCTCTGGAATCTGGCATCTGTTAGCAAGGCAGCCTTGATCCTCTCAACTAATATCGATTGCACCTTAAAACTCGACAACTGGTCGTCTGCTCTGGGCATAATAACCTCTATATCCAACTGCTCTAGATCTCTCAACAGGTGTTGCTGGGTAGTCAAAAGAATGCCATGGGTCTCCTTCTCAATGAGTCAGCTACTACATTGTTTTTCTTCCTCGGATGGTACTATAGCTCAATCTCAAATTTTGTCATCATCTAGAGCCAACGACTTTGTCTCCGGTTCAGGTACTTCTCTAAAATTTTAAAAGAAACTCAAGGTCAGGTACTTGTCGTGAATCCCGTCTTGTTGCCACTCTACCTTTTTACCTCGAACCTGAGATTTTTTCTAGTTTACTCCATGCGTACCCTTCACTCAAACTATATGGGTACCATCTTATTTATGACTGGCCATCCATTATAGATAGTTCATGATATCCAACTCAAGGCTATAACATCTGTCGATACTCTCATCCTTCAATCTAATAGCTCTATTCTAGATACTATCTAACTAATCAAATTATCAATGGGGATAACACGAGCCTAATAGATACTGACAACCAAAATAAGTCTAGTACATCTAATCTAATTTGAAAGCTACATCGTAGTACTCGAATTATCGCATCATCCAAATGTTGGGTCTAGCAATCTATGTCTAGCTATCTACCTATTTGTTTTAGCTTAGTCATATAATCATCATTATCTAAAGGGTAAAAAAATTTCTAGGTCTGATACTGTAAGTCACGAGTGTCACGCCCCAGTCCCAAAAATACGTAGGACTAGGACACGTAAGCATGCTAGCCGCATGGATATGGCAACTCCAATATATGGAAACCAAATCCACATGTACGCTGTAATATGAATATCAAGTCCACAAGTGGTATAAAATGTATCACAAGTCACAGGGTATAATCTAAATCTCATCCGCGAAAATCAGATATAAATAATAACCAGCATCTATATAACTAGATCTCAACATAAATATCTAAGGATGATAGTTGGATGGAAATAAATCCACTACCAACTCGAATGGAAAAGTACAACACAACAAATACAATATAGGAATACCAGCTAACGACCATGGGCTCGAAGAGAAGATATCCTCGCAACACAAAGAATCATCCAAATCTGTGCTCCTGTAATTACTCAAGAACAGATACACCTGGCAGAGGACCAGGTCCTCAGAGGGACGTAACAAGATACAAAAAATATGAGCCAATTTGAATACAGTAAACATGCATCATATTTGAAAATAGATAAGTACGCTGTACAGGATAATCTATATGAATGCAAATGAGGACAACTTTTTGACGTTATGGGCAAGGGTAGGCTACTCGATCTAATCCTCACAACCTCACGCTCGTCAATGGACATCATCAGCCGACATACCGCGGGGGTAGCGACCCTCGGACTCCATCAATCGATATACCACGAGGGTAGCGACCATCGGACACGACCCACCATAGTGTGTGCTAGTGACTACGGTGTTACCAGAGTGGTTAAAAGCCCATACGCCTAATGATTGTCCTCTATGATACTAAGTGCTATGTGTGTGTCAACATATCTAATACATAGTAATGACTGAAAGAAAACTACACATGCAAGAATAAACAGAAATGCAATAAATATACAGAAATATACTAAGCATATAAAATACTGTAAGCAATTTGGCAAGGTATCTTGCCTGGGGTCCTGCTGCTGGTATGAATCAGAGTCCAAGTCACAGTCCAAATAGCCTATGTATTACAAATTTATCACGTCAAAAGATAATTTATTTTAATTTATTTAATTCTGAAATAATTACTCTAAAATCCTATTTTAATCTTATTATTCTGATTTTTATGTTAATTCCTAAATTTTGTCCAAAAAAACTGAATTTTATCAACTCGAGACTCATGGCACGCAAATCGAGGCGATCTGTTGACCGAAAAGTCAACCAACATAAACTCAACTTTCATGCATGATTTTCGGTAGATATTAGCGTCAAAAATATACTGGAATTTATGGCTCGTCCGAATTCAAATTCGTTTGGGAATTATGGCACATACAAATTTTGTATTGTGCACCGATGGTTAAATTCTAACCTAGAAGTTCTACAGAATTAACAGTATAAAAATACTTCAAATTAAATTCTGGTAAAAACATATGTCAATTATCTCGACATTAGCTTTCTAAAAATTTAAACGGTTCATGATTCTTATTCCTGGTTCTCCCGGAATCGCAAAAATATGGAAACACGTCTATTTTCGGACATGTTGTGCTCTACGAATTTCCAGAATTTAATACTCATAATTTTGTAAAATAAATTATATAATCAGAAAGATAACCTCAATATCTTTCTAACACAAGAAACTAGGCCTCGTTTGGAGTCTGGAGCTATGCACAATGGCTTGTGGAAGATGAAGGAACCCTAGATGGCAATTCTCCAAAATCTCTCTCTCTCTAAGATAATGGGATAATTAGGGTTATAATAATATATATATATATATAGGGATGTACCTGCGGCTGAATGGATATTTATAGGCTGACATATGTCAGAATCTGATTGGTTAGTTTTGTTATATTATTTGTTTTTGATTTGCCTTTATCAAAACATTATTTAAGTTATTTTAAATCTAAATAACTCCAAATAAATATTAAAAATAATCATAAAAATATGGAAAAATTACATAAAATATATTTTGAACCTATAAACCCTAGAAAAATATTTGGGACAATTTTATATTCATAAGTTTACTACTATAATTAGGAGAAGCTCTAAACATTAGTTTTATCCATTTAACTAAAAATAAATACTAACATTATTCCAAAAATTTGAAATAATTTCAGAAAATATATAATAATATTATAAATCCTAGAAAATAACGTGGGTCCATTCTTTATTCCTGGGCTTGCACAATAAATTCTACAAGTCCTAAAAATTAGTTATTAGTCTAAATAGCTCCCAATAAATACTAAAATTATTCAGAAAATTCCCAGAAAATTCTAGAAAATATATTTGACTATTTAGAATCTAAAGTAAAATTTTGGAATATTTTTAATTAAGTTTGAACATAAAATAAATTCTTCAAAGTCCTAGAAAATTAGTGTTACTAGTTTTTAATTAACTAAAAATTATGAAAAAATCTCAATAATCTAAATAGCCTAAAAATAATTCTAAATAAATATTTATATAAGTAAATATACTAAAAAAATTATTTTCTAATTAACTAAGAGAATACTCTAAATAAATTTAACATCTATAATAAATATAATAATATAAAATATACACAAAATACTTATTTTGGGTGAGGGAGTTTACAATCTACCCAACTTAAAACAATTTCGTCCTCGAAATTAAAATAAGGCATAATTTGTTAAATCCTTCACATTCGTACATAAGGTACGTCAATCGCAATCTCTTCCAAAAATTTAAATAACAAAATCTATTCAAATCTATCGCGATCACTTCAAAATTAAGATAACCACTGTTTAAATCAAAATTCAACCTGTCGTAATCTCTTCTCGATTTTTTAAATAATCAACATTCAAATCTAACTCAAGTCTATATGACATCCCACATCAAAATCTATATCACCATTTCCAACTATCATAATCTCCTCTAGACTTGAACAATAAACAATTCTAATCAAATCTTATTCCTATTCTCAAATTAAGAATTTTGTACTCTTCAAATATTTAAACTCAATTTACATCCTCAATATTTCAAATAGGTGACCCAACAATCAAAATTAAACTTTTAATTCAAATCATCAAATTGTAAAATTTAAATCTAATTTACCAATTGTTCAAGTCATTTAATTTGATAATTATCTAAAAAGTTAAGATATGATGATTACATTCATATCAATATTGCTCCAAAATTTA